>VYXC01011201.1:804520-1066653 GCA_013397175.1 Platysteira castanea | reverse complement strand
GGCTCTGGGATGGGACTTTAGAAGAGCTGAACCACCACAATTAGCAAGTGTGAGGAGTAACAACTCCCACACCTTCCCAAAAAACCATTCCAGGGTTCTCTGATATGATTCTATGAAGTCCCGGAACTGAGGTGAAGGGAAGGGTCTCCTTAGGAATCCATTTCACAGGAAGATGACAGGAAATTTTGCAGGGGGTGTTAGTACTGAGAGCAGTAAGTGAGAACTGGGATCAGAGTGAGTGTCAGTTGTGGGAGGGGCACAGGGCTTGGCGGGGATGTCCTGGAGCTTTTCTTCCACAACTGAGGACATTGGTCAGCAAAATGATTAAATAAAGGGTACCTGGGTGCCTGCTGAAGATTGAGTCACCTGAAAGATGAGTTTGCTGAAGCTGCCCTGCACGAATTCCAGGAACATTTCCACTGACTGGGGTCTTCAGTGTGTGCTCAGGATAAGCTTCCATCTCAATACTTTGCTGAATCAGGATATTAAGTTTGTGAAGAAAATTAAAATAGATTCACTGAGAATGATGTAAATCTTTATGTTCACAGTAGGGCATAGAAGCGAAGTGAATATCCTGGTAATAAAAGTACGTTGTAACTCGTGGAATGAACAAAGTTCCCAGAATGGTTATTACATGCTGTATTTTCTGTTTGGGATTATTGAAATAGAATTACTGAGAATTAAATTGTATAAAAGGCATTTTCTCTTTTATTTTCATAATTATTCTTTCATCCACATAAAACTTTTTTCTATCTTGAAATAGTCTTGGTTGGTACTGAAAATTGCTGTAGCATAAGTAAAACCAGTCTAATTGAGATTCATAAATCCACTTTTTAACAAGTACAATTAGGAATAGTTATTAGAGACTAGCTGGAAAACATTAGGGATGAAAATTTACCATAGGAGGTTTTTTATGTGTTTGAGACATTGTTTGATACCAAAACCTAAATTAGATCGCCAGAGAAATGAACCTGCTATTTGAAATCTAATTTGTACACAGAAAGTTAATTCCCAATATTCATATTGATAAAAATTTTATTATTAGGTCTTGTTAAACTGCCTCTTTTTAATGGAAGTCTGACTTTCACAATGCTTTTCCTATAATTAAAATATGAGAAGTAGCAACTTGATTATACTGAGTGCATTTGTGTCCAGTGGCTGTGTATTAAACTTTGGTGCAAGTCAATTCTATTTTCTATTATGATTTTTGAAAGTAGAGAAGTTTATGTGGCTTATTCCAACCCAACTCAATTCAAGGGAATTGCTCAGCTGGTGTGGCTGGGATGAACACTTTAGAACCTAAGGACAGGTTTTAAACATATTCACATACAACCATTTCAGTATGTAAGACTCACATTTTAAAAGTCTGTTAAATAAAAGAGCTTTTGAGAAAATATTTATTCATTAAGACTTTAAAAAATATGTTAAATGGTGCCTGCTGGATGTTGGTTATGTGTAATGCTCAATCACACTCAATAGAGGAAAGTATGGAAAATCCATTCTGAGCTTTTGGTTCAGTTTTCACTTTACTCCTGTTGCAGTTCAGGTTTTATTTGGAAAGTGCTGTTGCAACAAAGAGAGAATGCTTTTAGCCTAATTGAACTGAGTGTCTTAAAACAACTTCTCATCAGTCAGCTTTGAGGGTTTTTTTCTTATTTGTGGTTAATTGTATTTCCCTCCCGGAAAATTGGACAAATCAACGTAAACACAGGAAGATAATTATTAATTTTTTAGGATAAATAGGTAAGCCATGTTAGCTATAGTGAGGTGTCTGTGAACAATCCAAATCAAGGATGTAAATTCACTGCAGTTAAATATTTTACATCATTGATAAATTTGACACGTTTATTACTCATCTAATTAAATTGTGCATGCAGAGCAGGCAGGAACTAACAATGTATGCAGATGTCACATGGATATTTAGTACACTGCTGATTAAGATCAGCTCGTTTACATCACACTGGGCTGATTTGTTATGATCAAACAAAACATGTTCAACAGAAAAGAAAGTGATTGAGCCAAATTCCATTCTCTGGAAGTTTGAGACTCAGTGGTTTTACCAGGATCGTGTGGGTGAAATTAGCAGGAAAAGAGGGCAGGAGTTGCCAGATGTTCTCTTGCAGCACTTGTTTGGCTGGGAATGCTCTGGGAGCACACAGGAGGTGTGGCTGTACGTGTGGGACACCCTGGGCAGGGGACAGTTCCTGGACAGACGTAGTGGTGTGTGGCATTCCTGTGGCCGCAGGGTCCCAGGATTTGGGAGACGAGAGCTCAGGGAAGCTGGTGAGGAAGGCCAAACTGTCCATGAATTAAGTGACATTTCATGTTTAAATATCTTTGTAACAACAAATCTACTGAGACAGACAGCAGGACTCTTTCAGTTCCCATGTTATTTGCACAGATCCCAGGCCCCACTGCCTCACAGTTCACCTGCTCTTCCAATCCCTGCAGCAACAATCAAATCAGTCCCCTAGCAGAAGGAATTGGGCTTTCCCTTTTTGTCAGCCCTCTCCTACAACCCATTCCATTGTGAGGTACAAGTGAAGAGAAGGAGCACCTCTCTGCCTCCTCCTTGAAAAGCACGAGGCTTCCAAGGTTTGCTGGCAACAAAGGGAGGCCAAGGTGGGTGTTCTTTAGCTGGGTTTTGTCTTGACCTGTATAACTCAGCTCAAGCTGTGGCCTGAGTGACATCCAGCTCTCAGGGAAGAGGGTGCATCACAGCAAAGACTTCGTAATCGGTATTTTTCTGCCCAACTTTATGAACTGGGTTATCACCTCAGAAGGTGATTTTATTTGTTAGGTAATCAAACTGGCTTGTACTCAGTCCAGAGCCATTTGTATCGGGCAATTAATTACCACTTTTTATTCCTTCCAAATTTACGTTTTAAAGAATTACATTGCCAGGGGCTTTCTATTTCTGGCAAGACTAGAGTAGTGCCAGGACTGGGGTACACACATCCATATGTGTCAAATCCCTGCAGTCGCCTGCTTGCTTCATCATGGAATCCTGTGAAGGCAGTTAGCACAAGGATAAATACCAGGGAAAACCTGTGCTTGCCAATAATGGAAAGCAGAGATGTAAAGACTTTGCTCATCATCTGGCTGGAAATCCAGAAACAGGAATTCTAAATGGGATTTTCTGATTCCCAGCCCTTGAGTCTCTGTGGTTTTTGGCACTGCTTGAATCAGAGGAGGAAGTTTGAGACCTGAACTGGGACTGTTGAGGGTTTGTAACACAAAAAGTGGCATTTGGGGATTCCATGTGTAAATGGGCAGATCTATGGTGCTTTACAGGGATCTTTTAGCTCAGAACCAACAGAGCAACAGGCCAAAAAACAGGATGGAAGTGATCTAGATGGCTGATCTATATTTAAGAAGAATACCCATGGGTTTCAGAACATTTGGAGATAAAAGCAGTCATTTCTAGGGACTCTTTTGTTTCCAACTTTCAGAACTATCAAGGGACCTAGTAGGATTTCAGGCCTTTTATTACTTTGAGCTTTGACTTCTTGAGAGTGTAGGGGTCTGTTTGGTTCACTGGACTGTGTCTGAAACAAGAGTCTTCCTTTCTGGTGCTGCAGCCAGGAGGAGACAAGGAGATTGCTGATAAGAAGTTGATAATGCTTTAGCTTATACTAGTATGTTCTTTTAGAGCTAAAAAGCTGATGTAATTCAGCAGAGACACCATTAACTTCAGCAAATTTAAAGCACTTCTGTAAGAGAGCATGAAACTCATCCCATGATTTGATTTTGCTGCTGTATTTTCAATCTGGTTAGGAGATAACTCAATAACATTTTCCAGTCAGCTCCAAATTAAATGCAAAATCTTTGTTCTTCAACTGAATAACTTCTAACTTAGAAATAGCCAGAAATATCCTTCCCTGAACATCCTGTACCTGGAGGAAATGTTGTGCCCCATATGAGGACCATGTTTTGGGCCACTGGTAAAAGAATATCCTATGGCTTTGTCTCAGAAAATACACTCATTTTAATCTGAAACTCTGACATTACCCCTCGTAATTCACTTCCTTACAGAACTTAAAAAGCACTTTACCTGTTTCTAGTTTTCAGCTTGCATTTTAGTCTCTTTTTAGTACAAATTCCCAGCCTATTACTGTAAGTTTGTCAAAAGAAGTTCTACATATTCCTATACTCTGTGTTTCCAGGTACTCCTTCCTTGTGTCCCACACACTCTGAGCCTTCCCAGGCTTTACAATGCTCTTTAAAATTTAGATATTTTTTCCTGGTCTACTTTGATGATTTTGTTGCCTCACTGAATTCTTCTGTGGTGCAGAGGAAATGAGCATTTAGGACAAAATAAGGAAGGGACCTTAAAGGGACCATTCCAGTTGCTTTAGGTATAAGATCTCGGGTGGAAATGTCATTACTGAAGGTCTTCCTCTTCTTTGGAGTTACAATTTTTCCCCCGACACTGCTTTCATTTTATTATTAACTTTATCTCAATAATCAAATCCAGCCCAGTATAAGACATGAGGTCTCTTCTTGCTGTGGCCAAGTTCACATGCATAATTCCTTTTAATACAGCAGCACATCAAGAGGAAAACGCACCTCTCAGTGCTCTCAAAACCTCAGCTTCTATTTAAAAAACACATTCCCGGAGCAGTTGTACATGGATCTGTCTGGTGTCAGAACATGGAAAAGCACATTTTTCAGTCATTTAAAATACATCAGTCAAACCATATCTGAGTGTACCTGCTGGCTTCACTGACCCTCCTGTTTTTAAGAAACAACTGGTTATTTGGATATAAATGTAGAACTGACTGACAGGATGAACACTTCAGATTTACATAATTTACACTTTCTTTTGAAAGTGACGACATGCTTTGTAGGGATAATTTACAATGAATTATCTTTGAACCATCCGCTGGAACCTTGGAATACTTTGAGTGATGCTTTTCTTGTCATCATTAAGAACTATTTCAAATTGAAATCCTCTGTTATGGGAGAAAAATCTTCAGGAAAATTACACTCTTGTAAGTTCTTCGTGTAATTAGAAGGGCTGTTCTCAGGTCTGAGCAGGGGAGTTTAGGGAGAAAATAGGAGATAGATACACACCTACATTTATTTATATATATAAAAGAAATTCTCTGTGTGTGTATATATATATATAAAAATTGATTATTCAATATATTTTATTTTCTGGAGTTTTGGTTCTGTGGTATTTCCTTTATTTGGTTAAAGATAGGCCATTTTTTTCCATATTGCTGACAAATCTGCTCGTAGTAGGTATATATTTAGGTATAGCTGGTGCAATGCACATGACAGCAATTAGAGTATCAGCAGCTTCCTTAGATTTTGGGGTCAGTGTTCAGTTGTAGGATTAATGTAAAATCATGTCTTTTTTCTAAACACATAGCAGAATAAAAAACCCAAACGACACCAGTAGCTGAAAGTTATAGTTACCACATGAGACCTTACCATAAACAGTAGGAATTCCTGGGTTTTGAAGGCTTCTAAACTTCTGTGTGAGGAGCTGATGACCTTTGCAGTGTGCTTTTCTCAAACAGCAGAGAAAGGTAAATTTGCCCATGACAACTTTAAGTCATTTCAGATCACAGGGAAAGTATTTCTCAGATTTATATGACAAAGCTGTGCTGAGATATTGAAAATGTGTCTTTGGTTACCAAAAGCTCCCTGTTTGAAGCTGTTAATGGTGCTGTGTTAAAGTCTCAAGTTCTCTCTCAGTGACCCCTGTACCCCCAGGAGATTTTTTGGAGCCCTCAAACACTTCCATGAAGAATGTGACAGCCAGGGCTGCACAGACACAGCTCAGGGGAACTCTCTGGAACTCTTCATATTCAGCTGATGGTCTTGCATTATTGTGAGCTAGAGGAAGCTACTTCCTCCTCCTCCTTCTCTTTCTCCTCCTCTGATAATCACCACAAGATGTTTGGTGCTTCCAAAGAAGGCTGAGTCGCACTGCCTGCTTCAGTCAGTTATTTGCTTCTCGTGCTCTTGATGGAATGTCATTCAATATCAGATCTCGATTCAGTTCACTGCACAGCAAAGATTGCACTGTGTTGTTTGGAAGCATCTTTTTTTCCTGGGGCAAATGCACCACATTGTGCAGAATTGGCAAAAGCTCCTGTTTTGTGTCTCTCTCTAGCTTGCAAGCATGGCTCATCCCACCTTCTGCTGCTTTCCAGTCTGTCAGAGCACCATTGTCCCATTTTTTACTGTAGAAGCCACCTCGAAATGCCTTTGATGAGAACAAAGAATAGCCAAAGCTATGTGGCTGTGTTAGGGCAGGCTGGATGCAATATGAACCTCTGAGATTGGGATGAGACTTCAGGTAGGATGTCCCATGAGGTTTTTTATCATGGAACAAGGATAGAAGAAAATTAGTGAATATTTGTTTACACTGGGGCAAAACTTGCACTGAGGCAGCAGCTCAGGGGAAGGAGTGGAACTGAGAAAAACCAGAGGAAAGGGAGCTGGTGTCTTATTTCTTTTATCTTCTTCAGCAGATGTTCTGAGTCTTATTCCTCATTTCAAAATGGAGAATATTATAACTTCTATATTATTGCCCATTCCAGAATGGGGAGTACTCAGTCACTCCCAGATTAGTCCATATAGGTTCTGAGGAGGGTCCAGTCTGAGTGAGTGAAACAGGAGTGTGGACTCTGACAAAGGGACTGTCCTGGGGTGGATTCTTGGCAATACTTTGCAATTTGTACATCTGCAGGAAAACACTTAAATATGTGTTTATTTTTAATAGATCCATAAATCCGTTTATGCCAAAGAGAAAAGTGTTGTAAATTGGTGAACTCCTGAACTGAACTCTGATCCACACAGAATCTGCCTTGAGAGAGATCTTTGCAAACTGAGCCATCTAAAAAGCATAAAGAAATCCCAAGGACACAAAAAGATTTGCAAGAGATGTAACTTTAAAACACAATGTCTTAATCTTAGCTGAATGATGGCAACTGCATCACCAAGCTGCTCGAAGTTTGTTTATCCTTTGTTTCACATGCCCTATCCAAAAAACATGTGCTCAGGATCTGATCTACCCTTGGCTTGCCTGAGCACAATATGATAAAAAGCAGCTTCCTGCAAAATCTCTCCATCTCTTTATGTTGAAAGGACATTAATTTATGACTTCACATTCCTCTTACTGTGACACATTCCCTGCTTTGTGCCTTGGACAGAGGAGCTGTGGAGGGCTCCTCTCCATCCTCCATATGCCCAGCCTGGAGGCAGCAACTCCCCAGGACTCTCCAGCAGGGAATTCTGGAGCCTTTACTGGGAAGGGGGCAGGTTGGGACTGAGATAATTCTTGGACACTAAAGAAATTAATCCTGAGCTTATGCATCAAGTGATCCTGGACCAAAGCCTTTCTGTTCCATGCCTCATGATGGTTTGAATGATCAGAATATAATGGAAACCCTGTGATATATTTATTAATATCTTCCCCATAATTAATTCTCTTTAAAATATTACTGCCTCCCTTTTTCAGGCCTGCTGTTTGTGTATGACCTTGTCTTTCTTCTTTTCAGCTGTGCCCATACACATCACTTGTAGCTTCCCACTGTAGAGCTATAAATCCTCAGCACCACTTGCAGACATGAACAGATGATTCAGTCCTATCTGGTGCATTAATGTACAATCAAGCAGAACTTAAACCACAAAGGAAGCCTTGTTGATTGTGTCATCCCAAGGCATGAGGCAGGAAGTGGAGAGACAAAGCTGGGCATTTACTTCACAGATGAACAACTTTTGATCTTGCAAATCTTTATACATTTGCTTTTATGTAATTCTTACATAAAACCTTGCATGGCTGCTGCACCATCCCTCAGTTGCTCTGTATGCAGTACATCCTCTTTCTATGTTCCCTGTTTAGAAAGCTAAGCACAGCCTTCATGGGGGATTTGGAAGAGTTTCAGTGACTCCTGTGCACCATGAATTTGCTACTTTTTCAGCCTGTATTTTAAACTGAAATTCAGGAGAAAGTATCTTCTTCTTTTATGTGTTCTGTGGTGTCACCTTCAAATCATCTGTAACTGGCCTGTGGAAAAGGATATAGAAGTTTGCCAGACAGAAAACTTTTCCTCACCCAATTTCTTTTTGCATTTATTGATGATTTATTATGCCATAAAATATCCTCATTTGCACCCTGAAATACTCTCCTCCCTTCTCATAAAAAGAAAAATCTTCAAGAGCAGTTTTTTAAATTTTTAAGTGGAGGAAAGCCTGAGACTTGTGGGGAAAAGGACTTGCTCAAGTTTATACAGTAAATCAGTGTCAAGTGACAAGCAGGACCACTCTAATCCACTAGAATCAGTCCAGATCATTAGTTTATTACAAACACTCTTTAAAGACATAAGCAGGGTATTTTTTCTTTCAGTTCTTTGCTCTGTGTTAGCTTATATTTTATTGAGAACATCCAGTTCAATGAAACCATGTGCTTCTAGTGGATGTTCCTGGCATAGAAATATGTTGTCAATGGTCTATTGATCTACCTGCCCAAGCCAGTCCAACAATGCAGTGTAACTTTAATTTCTTTTGATAGTTTGCTCTTTCTTGACTGGCTCTGCATCTTCAGAGACTCAGTCTCCATACCTGATTAGTATTGTAATTCTTATATTATCTTTCCGTATGATGCAAAGTTCAGGTACCTGTTAGAGAAACTATGTAAAATCTTTATCTCCCCCCATCTTCCCTTCCATTCCTACAGATTTGAGCAATGCAGAACCTTAACACCTTTTCAATCGTTTCTTAAAATCATTATTTACCTTCTCCATGGTCCTTCCAATACAGGAACTGTAGGGATTTCGGCTGTATTGAATTGACAGAGTTTATGCAAGACCAGTGTACCTGCAAAGCAACTTTGCAGTCCATCCATTAAACTTTTGTCTTCTTTTGTCTCGTGTCCATGTAACAAATAGTTGCCATTTCCTTTTCAAGAGACCAGATGGTTAAAATAAAAGCCAGTGAAGATCAATGCATAATTTTTGATGCAACTTAACATCCTGGTCTAAATGGTGGTTTTGTCTCCTGACACAGCACTTCTTTTATTTCATTTCCTCTGAATATTATATCATAACAAATGTGATGCTTCTTGCAGCATGCTTTAATGTGGAAATCCCAGTGTTAAAAATCAATGAAGTTAATTAGTAGTGATGAATGAGCGAACATTAATTGCCAGACTGGCCATTAGGATTGCGGGCGGTCAGAGCTGTCAGAGGGGTTTAACTGCTCAGCCTCAATTCAGATTGTTTGTTGCACTGTAGGCAGTTTGGTTAGTTCTATCATAATGCTAATTAAATGTCTTGAATAGAAACTGTTAATAAAGGATGTAAGTTACATATCACCAGACCTGCAAAAATATACTAGGGTATCTTGTCTCTTTGTTAAATTAACACTGCAATTGTCCCACTCTGTGTGATGATGGGTCAGTCTGGAGCAGCACAGTTGACTTCATTAGAATTATTTGAATTTACCACAGTGTGACTGAAATAAAAAACCTGTCAGTTGTGATTTATTTGCTGACTTGCTGTGCCTCAGATTCTTCTTACTATTCACTGAGTAACTCTACAGAATAAACAACTGGGGTATGAAAGTGACTTTTCCCCCGCTCCAGTACTACAAGCAATGAGGCAGAGCTGTGCAGTTATTTGTACACGGGGATGGAACAGATCCTGGCTCTGTGAGCAATTAATACTGATTTTCTCATTATCATTTCCTGTCTATCCTTAGCATCAGTGATGTGCAGGGCTTTCACACAGTGTGACTGTGGCAAAGTTTGATAATGCCACAGAGCTTTAAAAGGCACCCCTTCCCTTTCATTATGTCATGAAAGAAGAGGAATGCCCAATCCCAAAGAAAACCCTTTTCTTCTTGCATGACATAACCTCTTTCGTATTTGAAAGTGTAGTGCCAGAAGTTGAATTGCTTGCTATTTAATCTTTACTAGAAGCAGCACAATTTAGCCTTTGGAGGAGAGGAATTGGAGAACAGAAACAAACAGAAATACACAACTGTCTTTCTGGTACAGATAGCTATTAATGGACTCCGAGGCAGGCCAAGCTCTTGCTCAGAGCACAGCAGTTTTTTATAAACCAACAGAGGGCTTTTGGTCTTTGTGGCATTACGCTTTCCTGCTCCTAAACAAAAAAGAAATAAAGCTTGTGTTCAGTTGATGAAATGTAAACTGACTTTCTCTAAAAGGAAAACTCTTGCCCTCACAGTGGGTTGTAGAGTTACTTTTCAAACTGAGTCGAGGTTACCAAATTCTAAGAGTCAGATGAATTACCAAATATTCTGAGAATTCTGATTTATATTTTTTTTCCTTATATCTCCACTTGCCTGATGTTTTCCAGCCAACATATTTGAGTAGAAGGGCATATTTATACTCTGTACATGAACCCTTCCCATGTCAGCAGGTGGGCTGGGTGGGCTATGACTCAGAGCCAGAATTAAGTGTTTGCTCTGAGAAGCCCAGCTCGGTGTGGTCAGGTCACAGCTGGAGCATGTAAATTCTAATGCAGAAATTATAACTTGTTCTCGTGGCCTAAATTAGTTGGCAAAATATCCGAAAATTAAGAAATCATCATGCTTCAGTTACTTGCTGGGTTTGAAAATCTTTCTTTAGCTACTGCCTGTGTCCAGACTCCCACCTCATGGAAGAGCTGTCCTTCCACAGCCTGGAAAAACAGGCAAATCCCTAGCCAGGTTTTCCCATCAGGCTGAGAAAAAGAAGGTTATGAGCTGAGATTTCAGAGATCTTTCATCTTTCCCTTTCCTCGTTTAAAAAGATAACAAGGGAGAAAGTTAAGCATAAAAAAAATGTTCACATAATACTAAGAGCAAAGAAAATTAGGATTGGGAAATTAAAAAGTTAAACCTATTTGTTGTGTTGGAACTGCATGATCTTTGAGGTCCCTTCCAACCCAAGCCTTTCTGTGATGATTTCTATGATTCTGATTTTTAATTTCTGATTCTGATTTTAATTTCCATTCTCTACAAACGGGTGTGTATCCAGCTTCCTGGGCACTGCAAATGAATGACATTTAAATCCTTGGTGCACTAGAGCTTGTCTGAAACTGTCCTATAAGTATTACAATAAATTAATTAGAGTAGACATTTTAAAACCAATCAATTTTGATGTAATTACCACGTTGGTGGACAGAACAATGAATCCTGAACAGCTTTTGTTTTATTTATATCAAATGCCAATATGTTAAAATAGATTCTCTGAGCAGCAGAAAGGTTCTTCCTGTGGTTTCCTTCCGCATGGGGAATTGTCTTGGGATGAGCTTTGTTCAGTTCCTTTTGGGCTGGAAGTGCACCAGACCCAGCAGTGGCTGTGACAGAAAAGAAGGGAACAAGGAGACCCTGCCAGGTGTGAGAAGTGCCGTGAATTTCTTTCTTCTCCTCCTCCTGAAGGCAAAATCCAACTTCTTTGGTCCTTGGCACTCAGCTCTTCTGCTAATACTGCCACAAGCTCATTTTGGGTAGGATGACCTGTTAGCCACACAAGTACAGCGTGAAAGGGCCAAGGAAAAACATTTTGGAGATGATAAAAACACCTCAGTGTGTTGTGTGTAAGAACAGGACATGAAAAGATAAATTTCCACGTTTAGGTCTTGGAGCAAATCTTTGTTTTGGATGTGTTTGGCTTTAGGCTTGTGCCACATAGATCTCAGGGAACAGAGACAGAAAATTCCTGACCCAGCTATGGTCTCTGGCTGCAGGAGGGATTACCTGGAGCCCATCTCTGCAGTGGCCAAAATGCAGATTTATTTCAGCTGTGCTGCATCTTGTCCTGCAAAATCAATCAGTCAGTGGGGCCTTATTTCCACTACAGTTGTTTGATCTGTTCCTGTACTGGGAAGGAACATGAAATCTGTGGTTTAGCACAGACCACTGGAGAGAACAGAGCTTTGTCTGGAGTGTCTCAGGCACAGAGACAGGCAGGTGTGCTCTGCCTCCAAAGAAGATCAGCCCTGATGTCCCCAACACCTTTTGCATTTTGCTTTGCCTTATCCACAGAAACTGCCTCAAGTGTTGATCACCCACCAGTGTGAACCAAAGAGGAAGTTGTCACCGATTTCAGTGGGGGTGGACAACACTCCTAATATCCAGTATTTTTCACCTGCAAGGTTTGGAAACATGAGATGGTTTTCTGGAGCTGTTTTGTCTAATGGCAGCTGGCCAGACTTGCTCAGAAAAAGTTACAGATTCTAAGTTTCTCAGCAGTGAATTGTGCTGACATAAGTAGGCAGTGTAAAAACATGTGAAAGACAAGGCTTTGCTTTTTTTTCCTCACAAGACTAGAGAAAAAACTGCAAAAGGATTTCCTACTGCCCTGAGCTAAACTGGGTACTGTGGGTCCTGTGCTGGTTGAGTTGCTGCCCAGAGTTCTCCATCTGTCCCACTGGAAGTCTACCTGAAAGGGATGAAAGGAGCTATGAAGGACACAGGAAAGAAAAGCAACCAAGGAAAAATAAAAATAAAATAGGAAAATCTGACATTATAATAAGAAATATTTTGTCAACTCCCACATGAAAATCTATTCAATGATTTTTCATTAGGCATCTAATTAATATACTTTTTATTTAGAGGGTTAGCATGTTGCTATACAGCAAGATTTTGAATAATTTAGGTTTAAAATATGATTTTGCTAGTCAGTAATGAACAGAAAGCAGGCAACATCATCAGAAGAATACATTTCCTGAGAAAAGGTCCATGTTTCTCACTCTCAGGATGGTTGAGCAGGGCACAATCAGAGACATAATTCCAACAATAAACTGCCAATGTGTGGACATTGCAGTATGCTGATGCCTTGATAAAGCCCTAAGATGAGAAAACAGGTTAAAATTTCAGACTGTGACATTTCAGTGGGAAATCTATTTTTTTTTCCCCAGAGAAAAGTGATGTTGGTTTTGGTTTGTGTTTTCACCCCAGGTTTGCATTGAGCAGAGCAAACAGTTGGGTGGGTTAAGGATGGCCACAGCTTCGTTCTCTTTTGCTGGGCTGCAACACAGAGCAGCTGCTGCATGATACCCCTGGAGATTCAGCTTTTCTTGTGCGGTACCCCTGCGATCCTTTCTCCACTACAGCCAGCTGTCCCTGGGTCTCACCCCTCACAGTGGTCATCTCCTTATGAGCTCTCCCAAACAGAGCTCTGGAATGTGGCGTTCGTTGAGGCTCAGTTTGGATAAATGGCTTAGGCATGAGGGTGTCAGTGCACTTCCCTCAGCTGACTGATGGCTTCCACTTAGGTCAGGCCCTGGAGATAGTTTCTAGATGTGGTTAATGTACCTGAGCACGTCACAGCTCTAAGACACTGCCTCCCTTCAGCAGGACTGGATGAATTAATCCTTTTTAGTGTTAACTTAGTATTAACTCTACAGAAAGTTGGACAGCCTCGCTGGTGTTTTAGTTAGTTTTAGTTTTGCAGTCAAGCAGATAGACACTCACCTGTTCCATTTGCCTGATTCCATCAATTAGGCAGTGATTGGCAGGTGAGGAAGTCACAAAACAAACTTTTTCTGCCTCCTCATTACTTCAGTGTGAAATTGTTCTTCTAGAATGTGTCATTCCTCCTGTGGGGACTCCAGGAAGGAGTCTTTCCACACCATGCTATCCTGGGTATATGAATATTATTACACATTTGGCTTAAAGTGATGGCTAATAAAAAAATGGCTAAAAAGTGTTTTTTTCTTTAAAGCAGCTCCTAATCAATACGATTATGTTTTGCCAAGTGATTTAATGTTCGAATGGCATTATTACAAAAAACACACCACTTGCTTGAAGTAAGTGCCTGTTCCTTGTCATGTCGAGTACCTCCTGGACATTTGTTTTGATCCTTTTCTTAGTAAAAAGTACTTCTGCTGCTCCAGATTCTGCTTTTACCCATACAGTATTTCAGTGAAATATTCCATGAGGTAGAAAAGACATCTGTCCATGTAGATTTGAAAGGAGACAAGGTTGCACCTTAAACTTGCAGAAGCTAAACACTATAATTAAATTACAGCGTCTGTGCTGTGGAAATATAGATTTATGATAACACAGCAGTAAAGTCTTTTCTTCTGGAAAGCAATCCATTTAAAGAGCTCACTCATCTCATCTGGAACAATACTTATTGAAAGATTCAGACCTCAGTTCATACATCATCCTTAATTTATTCTTATCTAAACTCTGCCACATTCTGTGGGATAAGGACAGGGAGAATTTGAATACCTGATGCTTAAACAAAGGTTTGGGTTTACCTGGGAGCCATCACCCACCTGAGCTCCTGATTACAGATGTGTTGTCTGAAGAGCATTACAATGGCAGCAGGGGAGCAGAATTGAGGAGCACATGGGGTATGCAAGAGAAAGAAAAACAGAAAAAGTATTCTTAATATTCAGGAGTCTGAAGAATCAAAGAAATATTTGGAGCAGATTTCACAGCAGACGAGCTCTCCTAGAAAGTATTAAAAATGTATGATTGAAAACTGGAATGCCAAATAATGAGTCTGTTTACAGCAGGGGAGGAACAAAGCCTGACAAGGAAAGTTCATGAGTCAGCACTTGCTGATAGTCCACGAGGGGCTTTGGGAACCAAATTTTCCAGGACTGAGGGACCAGTGTTGTCATCCCTGATGCAGCAGAGCATCACTGACACTTTGAGGGTGGGTAACAAAGACACCAGAAGGGCTGATTCAGGTTCCTGCTCAGTACTTTGAAGGGCAAAATGGGGTTTTTTTTAAGGACTCTTAAAACTTGGATTTTGAAGACAGTGGTGAACAGGGTGATAAATTCCCACCACCAGATATTTATGGATCAGGGAATGATTTTCTCTTGTTCCCTATTGACATTTTTACACTTAATGGAGGCCAGGGACTTCTGTCCAATACTGATACCCCCAGTGTGGCTGCCAGTGTTGTTTCATAAGCAAGGGAAGGAGTGAAGGCTCCATTTACAACAACCTGCATGGAAGTTCCTTGGCACTTTTGTTGGCAGCAAAAATTACTTGATCAGCCATGTACAGTCTGAAAAGGAGCAAATTAATATCTGGATTTTACTCCTGTCAGGAGTTTTGTGCTACAGACAGATAGTATTAAAAATCTATTTTTACATAATGATTTTTTTAAGTGCCAATTTTTCTATTTGTTTCTTTGGGAAAATTGTTTGGAAAGCATTGTGCACCATTTGAAGCTGCTGCACAAGTTAAGTGCTGAGATCCTGGAGGTTTTGTTTCTAAGGGAATTTTAATTTAACTAAAATTTAATTTTGTGATGCTATAGTTTTGATAATTTACAGTGAAATTTTAATCTTATAAACCATTTTATAATAAAATGCACCTTTTAATCCCAGAAAGTTCTATTTCTACCTGCTAGAGTCCAATTACATGCTTTAGCTGTGAATGTGTATTTCCTGGCTGTATCTTAGAGTGCAAAAATAAATGTAGTTAAATTTTAGTCAGTCAAATAAGCTTAACTAGAGCATCTTCCAGCAACATGCTCTAGAATTTAGTTTTCCAAATAAACTCAGTGTGTCATTGATGTCCAGAGAGGATCGATAGAGTGGAAATTCTAGGTTCCCTCACGGTGCTGCCATGTTTTATTGTTCACTTGTTTCTAACCAGTTCCCTTTCCCCTGTCAGACTGTTCCCATGGCCATGCTGAGCACATGGAATACAGGGAAACAGTGAGGGAATATCTACAAATTATGCACAGTTCGTGTTCCCTTTCCTTTCTGTGTTTCCCATCCCACTCTGGCCAGGTCCTGAGCTGCTTTGTCTCCCCAGTGAGCAGGAATTTCCCTATGGGTACTCAGTGTTGGGAAGGTTTGGACTTGAACTTTGCAAATGTCACTTAACCAATATTGTGGAAACAGAGGAGTTGTGTTCATCTTCTTCAAGAGGTTGTGATTTCATCCACAGCCCTGCAGTCTGTGACTGGTGCTGCTTGCTGGGAGAAGGCAGGGATAGAATTCCTGGGGGAATGGAGGAAATGCCCTGGCACTGCTGGACCAGGGACGGGATGTGTTGACTTGTCCACTGGATTAATCACATTTCTTTAAGCTGCAAGTTGTGGCCCAGAAGCTCAAGAGCTAACCTTGAAGTGTATCTGAATATTTGTGTGTATTTCTCGCCTAGTGATGATGCCAAGCTCACCCTCAGCCGGTTTTGGCACAAGGAGGAGGAGTTAAATCCGGAGAAGCAGCTGGCAGGAGGCTGCTCTGTGGCAGCACAGGCTGCAGAGGAGGGGGTGGATGGGCCCAGACAGCCACTTTGGGACTGCAGTCTCTTTTTGGTGTGATATTACTTGATTTCACATTAATGGGAGCAACTTATGTGCATCAAACACAGATTAGACTTTACAAATTCGTTTGCTGTCTCTCCAGTTTTCCCTCCCCCCAGTCATATTCCATATTCTGGGAGTATTTTGTTTGATTTGCCCCCACACAGACAGAGTGGAGCAATCTCTGCAAGGCCGAGGCCAGCAGGGCTGTGCTCACTGGAGGCTTGGTTTCTGATCTAAAGCAAGTGGATCATATTTCCAGTGCTGAGACTCTCAGAGTGTTCACAGGGTGTTAATGATTTCACGTGAAGTTCAATGCAGTCTGAGAGGAGACTGGGCTCTAATTATTCGATCCCTACCCAGATGCATACTGAGTACTGTACCAAACCCAGAGAAACCTTCCACTACTGTTATCTACTCTATTTAGCCTAAATTAATTTGAAGTTAAAGTCATTGCCAAGTTTTGAGTTCACTGGAGTTTTTCTCAAACAGAATAAAAATTAAGACAAACACACAGAAATTCTCTTTTTCCCAAGGCCTGTATTTATCATGCATTTTTCCAGGTTCCCCATTGCTGTTGTTGAGATCCAAGTTCTTTCACCTGCCAGCTGCAGTGACTTATCAGAAGAGCAGATTCCTGAGCCTTTACCTACTCCTTGCTTTCAAACTGACATTTATTTATTTCTCATTTGATATTGACAGACTTTGGCTTCTCCTTCTAATGAATATTGGATAGGAGGTGCAAAATACTTATACACCCTTCTGTTTGTTCCAAATTGGGGCCATCTCTCCTGTACTCTGGTGAAAAGAATCCTCCCCCTGCATTGTAAAGAATGAGAGCCCCACTGGAAACTCTCCCTAGCTTGGATCTTCCAACCCCTGTTGTGATTCATTGTGGAATAGCAGCACAGAGGAAAACTGCAAATTCCTGTGGCATATTGTGGGTCAAATCTATTTGGAACTTTGCAGAGACCAGGATATGTTCTTATGTTCTGAATTTCTCCTGCTCACTGGGAGATTTCTTCCTCAGCTGTTGAAAACGACTTCAGGATTTTGGGAAGGGAATTTGTTGTGCTCTGTGTCCTGGTTCTAAGAGTTCCCCACCAGCCCTCAGACCTGAGCTGGGAACCTGGCAGGACATTCCTCCAGTGATGGGGAGTCACACGTACCAAAAAGCATTTTAAGTATTAGGAATAGGTGGGAATAGAGGGGGAGAGGCTGCCAGCCAGCACTATCCTCATTCTTTATGCTGACCAATGTTTGCATTTTTCATTCAGGAAGAAGGGAAATGTTTAATCAAGTACTGTGCACATGCTTTCCCTCACTTTCTCTCTGTGTCTTTGAAAGAGTATGAAAAATGCATAAGTTGGACAGTGATGTTTGACAGATTATCTCTTGTATCCCTTGGGAACGAAGTGATTTTGCAGTTGGGCTCCCTGATGTGTTATTTAGCAGAGCAGACAGACCTTGAGTCCTATGGTTCCCACTTCCCAGGCTGCTGGAGTACAACTGAAGTACATGCTGGAGCAACATCGTTCTCCTGTACATGGGGAAAAGCATTATCAGATAATTAGACTGTGTCATGAAGATGTAATAAAAATCCTTAGGAAATTAATTAATGCACATGTACAATACCTACTTTACACCAAAACACTTTAGCCATTTAAAATGAGGTTCTTTTTAAATAGCAAAAGCAATTAGTCTGCTCGGACTGATTGCTGGCCAATTTTTGTAATGCAAGACTTTTTTGATTTATGGGAGCAAAAAAATTGAGAAGGGGAAGGGTAAAATTCCATCGTAGCTGTTCCTAGCAAGAAAACTATAGAGCTCTGGAGCTGTTTTTCTGAGCTGCAGCTAACTCTCACTTCCTGCAGTCCTGAGTTTGAAACTTTTAATGCAGTATCCTCACAAGTATTAGCTCACTGATGCAATAATGTTTACTAATATCTGCTATGTTCAGATACAGAGTTGGATGGGGTTTTTTTATGTTAAATCTCCTCCTACTTAAGAAAAAATTATTCAGGCTGAAATGTCCATGTTCTTTTTGGTGGCATCTTGGCTTTTGAAATAAAACCTCCTTTGAAGTCCCTGGTGCCATAACTTTTACTTTAATAACAATAAGCCAGAATATCAGCAGTGAAAGTAAAGCAGGAAATGCAGCGTGTTCCTGGAACAGCCACAACCTCCAGGGCTGAAACAGAATTTCTGCTCTCGGGCTGCGTGCAGTGTAGATCCCCTGCTCCATGCCTGACTTAAAACAGGTCCATTGGTTCTGCTGGAGAGCTTGTAGTTGGGCATGTATTTACGCATCTGATTGAATACCAGCTCATCTTGGCAGTCAGGAAGTATTTACAGTGCTTTTTGGGGCTACAAATAACTATGAAAATTCCCTGCATCAGGTCCTGTCTCTCCACAGGTTGGTGTTGTAGCAAGACCTTGAGGAGCTAGAGGGAATTGTGGTCACGTATCAGGCAGAATTTTCAGCAAGTGAGGAGCAGTGAATGCATCATAACTTTGATGATGGTGTCAGCCAGCTTTAGCTGTGGCTCATTCCCCTGCAAATTCTCTCTCACTCACAGCCCATCATGATCTCCCCTGTCCCTCTCTCCATGGGTGTTCTGCTTGCTTGGGTTTCTTCAGGAGAGGACACATTTACTTGGCTTCCCACCCCTCTGCATGCATGACCTGGAGCAAGATTAGGGCTTCACAATGCCTTTTCTTTGGTAGAAAGGGAAAAAATATTGAGTAAGTGACACAGAAGAAGAATTGCTAGGCATATTAAGCAGAGAGTGATTGCTGACAGCATGCATTATGTAAAAGGGGAACCTGCACAAAATGAAATACAAACCTTGCTGCAATTTAGCTGTTAATTTAATGTATATTACAGGGTTTTCAGGTATTGGATTGTCTAGGGACTACCCAGCTTAAATTTTTTTACAGTTCCCATGATACACTTGTGGTCTTCCTATTTCAGCTGCATGTTAGAGTGACTTTTTAAGAGCATGTAATGACAGGACAAGGTGGAATGACTTCAAACTGGATGACAGCAGGCTTAGATGAGATCTTAGGAAGAAATTCTTCCCTTTGAGGGTGGAGAGGCCCTGGCACAGGTTGCCCAGAGAAGCTGTGGCTGCCCCACCCCTGAAAGTGTCCAAGGCCAGGTTGGACGGAGTTTGGAGCAACCTGGGATAGTGGAAGGTGTCCCTGCCCATGGCAGGGGGTGGAACTGGATGGGCTTTAAGGTCCCTTTCAACCCAAACCATTCTGGGATTGTGTGATTCTATGCTGAACTTCTTCTTGTCGTATCAGGTTTGTCCTATCCCTGGTATGGGTTGAGAGGGAATTATTCCAGAAAACATATTTACCTTTTTTTTTTTTAAGAAAAACATGATCAGCCCTGTGAATTCTGTGGTTTTCTTCCAGTCTCATGGTTTTCTCATTTCTTGTGAAAAGCTCTTGAGCTGCTCTGTCATAGAATGTGACAAGGCTGAACTGCTCAGGTCTCTGTAATTTATACACTCTTGGAGAACTGTGTTTGATGAAGTTTATTAATGCTTTCTGTGCCCACATTGTGCTCAGCACTGAACAAGTGCAAGTCCTGCCTCAGTGCCTGATTCCCACTGCTTCCCTGGGGAAGGGAATGCAGAGTCCTTGGGCAGTGCAGGGCTGGTGTACAGGAGCCTTTGCATGCCAGAGCACTGAGAAAATGCTGTGTGCCAGGAAACAAAAAATGTGTCTGGTTTTCTGGAAGGTTAATGAGTCAAAGAGGCTGCGAGGCAGGGAGCAGAACACTGAGCCAGGGCTGGGCAACCGAAAATGGGAAATAACAGGAAACAAGAAGAGAGATGGAGGCAGAAGCTGTTCTGTGACAAGAGGGTGAGAAGGAACAGGTTCTCTGAGTCCCCTGATCTGTGTTATATTGGAGAAACTTGAGATTTGCATCACTGCAGAGCGTTATTACTGTGACCTGATAGATCTTGGTGTTCCCTATCTGTTATTGTGAAGTTTCCTGTGTGTCACTTTGGTATCAGAGGGGCTTATTCAGCAGGAACACTTGACCCAAAATCAATGGCTCGGACTTGAGATTGTAAATTAAACAGCTTTTGACCAGACCTGAAGATTTTGTACTGCACAAGTGAAAATTCAGATAATGGCTATTCTATGAATAATTTAAAAGCTAGATGTCAACAGACAAGCTGGGATGGAGGAAACACAGTGATCATTTCACTATCACTTCATGACATTCACAGGTACTTGGTTGTGGTGCCTGCCAGGTGGGATATTCCCTGAACACTTTTAGTTGGATATTAACATTGTATACTGGAATTGCTAACAGGGGTGGTACAACATGTTAAAAAAAAAAAAGATTATTTTTTTAGTCTGTGTGGTTGAGGTGAAGCCAAAGGAAGCTGCTGACATATTTGCTGCTATGGATTTTGACAGAAAATTTGAAGGTTCACAGTCTTCGAAAGTGTTGAGTACTCAGATTGTCTCAGCTCCATGAATCTTCCCAGGAACTCAGTGTGTTGCAAGACAACTGTAAACAGCTTCAAGGAACCTTCAAGCCATCAGTTGGGGCATGTTTGAAGCCACACAGGTTTTTTTTTAAATATTGTTTAGTGATGCCATAATTTAAAAGGCTTTAATCAGTAATTTAGCTGTAATATTTTGCCTGTTGTAGTTCTGTTATGACCCATTGGGGAATATCCCACAGAATGAAGGTATTGGTTGCTTATATGAGCTCTTAAAAAACATCCCTTTTGTATGCTGGGCTTTTCACAGTTATCCTAAGAGTTTGGTTTAAATCCATTAAACTCAAGGAGTGATCACCATGGGATGCTGGAGATGTGCATAACCCTTCGGAAGCAGCAGAATGCTTCCTAACCTGTGCTCCACCTGTATCCCAACTTGGAGCATGGCACAATTCTCCACAGTGCCTGCCAATCCGTGCCTGAAACCAGCAGGATTAAACTGCAAAGCTCTGTGAGAAGCAAAGGGTGAACAGCTCCAGTGCTCTGTCTATCAGGATATTCTTTCCTTAGTCTCTTCTTCCAAGAGAAATTCACATTCTGTCAAAATGAGGGTGGATTTGTCTGCTTGATGCCACTGTCCTACTGTTTCTACTGGGTAAAGGAAAACTCTTTTTTCACTCCTTAAATAAGAGCCGGGATCTTTGGCCTATAAAGATTGTCTTCCTCTTGATCTCAAATGATGGATAATGATGTCTCTTCAAAGTGTGTCAGCTTCATCTTTTCCTTTTTCCCTCTCAATAGCATCTAGATATTATTTAAACCTTCAAAAATGTTTCCATAAAGGAAAAAACCCCGCCTATTCCCCCCATGCAGAGAAGTAGGAGGCTTTATTTTGGTGACAAAGGTCCCTTGTTTTTGGAGTTATTTGCCAGATTCTGAGCTTTCAGGGCAAACTGCCAACTGCATGGTTTCTGTAGGCAGCTGGGAGGTCGCTGAACTGGTTTGTAAGGAGTTATCATATAGTGATTACTTAGATGGCTTGTGGTAATGCTATAATGGCAGTTCAATTAATATGATAAGATCTTAATTGGTTGTGTAGGATATTGTCTTTTAATCTATGCAAAGAGCCAAGGGTACAGCAGAGGTGCATATAAATCTAACTAAAGCCAGAGTGCTTGTGCCTCTCACTTGCTTAACCCCAGCTTTTAGACCACTGCAGGCAGAAGAGTCGTGTGGGACACTTGTTTTTCCCCATGATGATAATATTGTCGCTGAAAATTCTGCCCACAGAAGGGATGTAGAAAGGACCTGTCTCCAAAAATAGAGGCCTCAGCTCCTAATCAAGGAAAGGAGATGCTTGATCAGCAAAGGAGTGTCTGACAGGCATATCAAAGGCCAAAAGAGTGACCTGTGGGCTGAAAAACATTTCATGAGTTTCAGCTAAAAAGTTGGGCTTTTTAGACAGAAGCTTTAACAAATCTGCATTATTGAGCTCAGTTTGTGGCTCCTGGACATGTTCAGATTTAGGTATGGCTCTCTGTATAGCAAATAGAAGTCAGTTGCCAGCAGGCTTGTTTTTCTCACTTAGCTTTCACTGGCCCATTAGAAGTGTCTTCAGTCTCCGAGAATTTCCAGGCCAGTTTCAAATCTGGGAAGTGAGAGAGCCCTGAGAGAGAGCCAGAGAGAGCACTGTCACAGAAACTGGTAGGGGCCTTCCTAGCCCTATTGTACACAAATTTACTTGGGTTAACAAAAGGCACAAATCCTCATCTGTACCAAAGTGGTGTTATTTCAGGAACATGGCATTAAATAAGACTTGGTTGCCTAGTTTAGATTATAATTATTTCCATTTAAGTTTGTGCCATCCGAATGCAATGGGACATGGAAATGTGTTAGCAGGGCTGTCAAATCAGAGTTTTTTCAGTTCATATTCACAGAATCATATAGGTTGGAAAAGGCCTCTAAGACCATGGAGTCCAACCATTCCCCCAACACTGCCAAGGGACACTGACCATGTCCCCAGGTGCCACATCCACAGGGCTTTTAAATCCCTCCAGGAATGGAGACTCCGACACTGCCAGGGCTTGACAACCATTTTATTAAAGAAATTTTTCCCCGTATAGAAGCTAAACTTGGAGCTTTTCTTTCGTACTACACATTAATGTTTTAAAGGAGGTAGAAAGTGGTAGAAAACTTCCTGCAGGATCTGGGAGGGAGTGACTTTGGGCATCAGTTGTGACAGTTTTACACAGGGAAAGGGTATGGAGGAAATACAAAGAGGTGCCTGTGGTTAAGGTGAACAACTGGAACATGGATGATGTGAAGGAGATGGGAACCCACAGGGATAAAATGAGCAGTAACTCCTTGATTCAGACCCTGAAGGCAAGAACAACCTTCCTGTGCTGAGAGGAGGGGACAGATCCGAAGACTCAAAGGTTTGGACATAGTTAATAATTCAGACTTTGACTCCGAAAGTAAAACATTTTTTAAGTAAGAGCTAGAACCACCCTGTCCTTAATGAAATGGGTTCCACAGGTCCAGGGCAGGCTGGAGGGGACGTGATCTCTCCAGCATATCCAAGGCTCTCACAGTAGGATTTCTTGCCCTTCTGAATAATTCTTCTGTGCAAAAAGGAGATGCTGAGCTTAGGCAGATGTTTTGCTGTTCTTCCTCTTCAGTGGTCAAGTTGTTCATTCCCCACCTTGCACATGAGCTCTGAATAAACAGCAGCCTGCAGTTCCCAGAGAGCAAGGGAGCATTTACTCAGTCGTTCTGAGCACATGTTCCCTCAGCTAGAGAAACATTCTGTCTTTATTCTGTTTTTCCACCTCTGCCTTTTTATTAGGAAAGAGGACTGCTGCATCTTTAATGCACTACTTTACAACCTTTTATGTAGAAAGATTAGCAAAAAGGAACCACACTTAATTTAAGATGACAACTTAGGTTTGCCTCTGGATTCTTTTTTGGCAGACATTCTCTTAGTAAATTACATTTGACAACCTGAAATAAATTCAAACCAAAATTTATGCTTGCATTTGCTCACAGGGCTGTGGTTCATCAGAGTGTGTGGTTAAAAAGCTATGAAAAGCAACAACTAATTTAAAAATTTATTTTTAGACAACCTACACAGGCTACCGATGCTAAAACTTTGTTTAAGTAAAATCAGGTTTCTGAACATGTGGAGGTAATTTTTCAGCTGATAATAGAGTTAGTAATAGATGTTTGTGCAAGAAAAAAGAAAACAACATTACAAAACAAGAAGAAATGAGTCATAATGATACACTTTCAGTTGCAGTTTAAACAAAAAAGGTTTTAGAAACATAACCAAGGACACGGCATCATTGAAAATTTTCCCAAAGGAGAAGTCAATGTTAGCTGAGATTGCCAGAATTTACTTTAGCTATTACTATGGATGAATAATTATGCTCAATTCAGCCAGTGATATGGGTTCACAGCAGGTTAATTGGTAATAATGGGTTTCATTCCAAACAGTGAGGGATGATTTTTCAACAAAAAAAAGTGCTCTCGCTGAGAGCTGAAGATGTCCTTGCCTTCTGTGCTCCACAGTCACAATAGAACATGCAGGACATCAGGGTTCTTGGTTCATGGAGCTGCCCTCAGTTACTTGTGGCTATTGACAGGGGATGGAACAGGCTGAAGCATCATCTCAGTTGGGCAACTTTGTTCTGCTTTTCAAAATTATTTTCCTTCCCCCTGGCTAAAACTTGTGGCTGGACCAAGGAGAACAGAACGATCTTGTTAAATTCCCTGATGCAGACAGACCTTTATCTCTGTTGCAGAGGTGTAAACACAGAGTGAGTCATTTGAAGTAAAGCAACTCGATATAAATCGGTCTAAGAAGAATTTTCTGTGCTTGTGCCTACAGAATAGCATGGAGTTCTCCATCCCTTCCTCACTGCACCATATAAATAATAATGAAGCGGGAATATATCGATTGTGAGCTGGCTGAGAACAGGATCTGAGCCTCTCAATTCAGAATCTTCTCTGCTTTCAGCACCTTCCCCCAAGACAGGGCTATCATTTGTCACGTATGCACTTGCCCAGGAATGAGGAATATCAGTGTGTAGGACAGGAGAAGATATGAACAGAATTCACCCTGGATAAGCCTCCTCACCTGGGTTACACCCCAAGCCATGACTCTTGAAGTGTTTTATCAAATTCTTACATCCTTCACCTTCTATGGATGATTCCTGTCTCAGCATTCAAGTCCTTGTTTTCCCTTTGCTTCCTAAATTGTATTTTCTACATTTGAGGATCCCAGTGATTCTATCAGAAGCTCTCCAGACAGAAGAGAGTAAATCTCAGTTTAAAAAAGAAAAAAGAAAACCCTCAATATTTAGTCCTTTCATTCGTTCAAAAGGAAGGAAAAACCCCCAAACCTCTGTATGCATGTTCAGAAGCTGCTGTGTCTAGTCCTGTTGGATTTGTATGCAAGTCATTCCATACAAAGAGAAGTTGGAAATACATTAATAGGACACTTCCAAGGTTGAAATATTTGGGCTGTTATTTTCTACTCTGCCCTAACTGATGTTTCTTTGTAAAGTTCCCCAGAGAAAAAAATGCTATTTGCAGTGTTTGGTTCTTCCACACTTTGATGAGTCAATGCCCCACACTATGCCTTGGGATCTGTTAGAGCTGTAGCACATGGGGAGTCCATGGATACGAGCTCTGAGTGAATGTTTCCCTCTCAGCCCCGCGAAGTGGGGGCTCACAGGGCTGGGTGACTGAGCAGTCCCGAGCCAGGCTGGCCTGGCCACTCAGCTCTGTCCCTCAGCCCTTCCTGCCAAAAGATCCAACAAGTTCAGCATATTTCCTACGAGCAGTGTCTGCAGCAAGGCATGGGAACAGAGATACAAATATCCAAATTCAGGATGTTTAGGCATAATAAGAGAATCATCAATGGCTCAGTGGATTGTTTGACAGGAAATGGAACACATACCTGTGCTCTCCCCGGTGCTGCAGGTAATCGGTTTAGCTGGGGTTCTCGGTGTCCTTCTAAACACGAGTTTTAGACAAGAGGGAAAGACGTTTGTGGGTTTGATCCCCATGTGGGCCATTCACTTAAAAGCTGGACTCAATGGTCCTTCTGGGTCCCTCCCAAGTGAGACCATTCTGTGACTCTGTGATTATCCAGCTGGACTTTTTATGCACAGTGTGGGCCTCTTCTCCTGCTTATATTATATTAACTTTCCATATATTTTGTAGATTTTCTTGTTGAAAAGTTCCCACTGTTTTTCTTTTTTTAAATTTTCTTCATGATTTAGTCCTGTGTGATCCTTTTCCTTCCTTACTGTTTGAGACTTTCAAGCAGAAGGAGATTTTTGTTAGCTGTCCTGAGGAAGGCTAGAGCCTGTGCTAAAAGTCATCCCCATTTATGTTGACACAGGTAACCCTGAAATACTGACCAGCACTTGCCCCTTCCACTCCCCAGAGGTACTGACTGCTTTGCCTACCATTAATTACACCATCTGCACTCTCACCTTGGACTTTTAAAACCTTATGTGGTGTTTTTACCCAAAGATTGTCTCAGATACAAATTGCAGGTAATTATCTACATCCATCATCCTTCCCTGTGTTTCATTAAACATGGAATGGTTCTGCACCTCTGTCTTGACTTCTCTGTTCCATTTCTCTCTTTGCCTATCAGTGTCATTAAGGAAGTTTTGTTTCCAAGGTCTTCAAAGGCCAGGTAGGATGAAGTCTCAGGAACTGGAACACCACATATGAGAACACCACTGCATCCCCCCCAAAATAATAAAACATCCAGCATATGTCTTGGGTAGAACAACCTTTTGCTTCAGGCTTTCTCACTCCTGGGAGCTGTATTTTACCCTGAGGAAATATTTTACTGCTTTTGTTCCCTGAGTCTGCCACCAGAGTGATATATGTACATGTATTTAATATGCTCTCCATGCAAAATCTGAGGTGACCTATCCATCCTCAGCTCAGATTCAGGAGGCTGGCTCTGATTTTACTAACCAGAAAGGAGCTCTCCTCCAGTCAGGGAGGTTATTCCAGTCTGAAGTTGGTGAAAGTAATGAATTAAACCATGAGATTGTTCTGTGACTACAGCAGTGGAGCTTTTGCAAGTGCTTTCCTTGCAATGTAAATCACTTGGATTCAGATCCTGAGCCTAACTGAATCAGTCATTCCACTGAAGCTTTGAAACAATCCAAGGAATCTGCTCACTTCCCTAGTCAAATGAGAAGGATATCATGTGATGCTCTGATTTAGGAGCAGATCTAACACTTTTAAAAGTCCAATTAGAATCACAAAATTCTTTGCATCTGAATGAATTTTGAACAACACAATTTATATAAGAAATACATTTATTTTTCAAATAAAGATTCAAAATATTGCTGCTCTAGCAGCTGAATGAGTCTTACAAATGTGACAGGAATGCTTTGAAACGTAGAAAAACACGTCTTAGCCTGTTGAAGAGCTAGAAATTGCTCACATTAGAATAGAAATGGATAGTAAATTTATATAATAAATGATGAGTAGTCTGGAGTGCGTGGATCAGACATTCAAATTAGTTTGTCTTGTAACTCCAATGAGATTTAAGTTACACAAAGATGAAAAGGAGAGATGTGAAGCAGCACTTGACAAAGGTGCAAGGTCTTGCTCCTGGGTCGGGGAATGGGAGCCTCCAAGGCCGGGCTGGACAGGGCTTGGAGCAGCCTGGGATAGCGGAAGGTGCCCTGCCCATGGCAGGGGTGGGACTGGGTGAGCTTTAAGGTCCCTTCCCACCCAGACCATTCTGGGATTCATGTGAATATCTCAGAGGTGAGATTCAGTGGGATGCTGTGAATACCTCATTTGGCATAATTCGTATGAAAAATCAGGCATTCATACAAATGAGAAAAATTATCCACTGTTTGCTAGTCCAGAATCACTTGCATGCCTCCAGCATGTGAATAGCAAGGAATCTGAACTACGTGGACTGCTGTTGACTAAATGTAGCATTTTTAAAATATCCTTTTATTTCTATAATATTTTCAACTTTACAGGTGCTCTGAACCGGCAGTGTTAGTGACAATATGGTGATTTTATGAGCTGAAGAAGTGCTCCAATTCTTCTGCATTTCTCTATCAGGATGTGAATTCCTTCAACCATAAGCCAGAATCCTAATTATTTATATATTGATTGCATAGATATATAAATTATTTCTGACCCACACTCTAGGAGATTTATTGGTGAAAAATCCACTTGTTGATTTTTATTATGCTCTAGGTGGTGGGAATGGCTTTGATTGATACCCTACAATGATAGTAATGATATTGTTTGTATATTTTAATGATTGTAACTCAGCTAAATGAGGATATAGATCTGCAATGCCAACATAATAATTTTGTAGTACTACAAACATCTATTTTTTGTTAATGCAACTTTTATATTCCCTTTTAATTTCTTCAGTTGATCCTTGTGTTAGTGTGCAGGAGCAGGCGGAAGCAGCTCCAGAGTTATCCATCACAATTTATAAAAACTTTTAAACAGTGTGTGGGTTGTCTCACGCTTCCAGAGAGGATATAATTCACTGGCTGTTTTCTGCTGCTGAGGAAACAGAGCCTTTCTCTGCGAGCAGCAGGAACTGGGCTTTACTTCTGTGTTCTTTTACCTCCTGATGATCACAGAATCCAAGGAATGGTGTGGGTTGGACAGGACCTTCAACACCATCTTGTTCCAATCCCAGTTTCCTCTAAAGCAAGTTGCTCTGAGCTCCATCCAGCCTGGCCTCGATCCTCATATCCCTTCATGTGAGAATACAGCACAGACTTATCTCACAAGGGAAGTTTAAATTATTTTCCCTCACCATTAAACAGATGCCCTGGAAACATTTCTGAATGAAACAGGTCAGAATAGAAAAGGTTCAGTTACAGTCAGTGCCTTTCCATTACAACAGTCGCGTCAGCGAGGTTCTTTGTCATCTTCCCAGTAAATAACAGGCCCAGTTGAACAACTGCACTGATGTCAATCAGAAGGAAGTGTTTTTTTCATGCTCATATTTATGTTTATACGTTACGTGTGTGTACAATGTTCATATAATGATGTACAAAGTTGGAAGGCCCAGATCTAAAATCAAATTTCAGTGTCTGCCAATGGCTATCAGGTAGAAATCATTGAAGCAGAACCACAAGGAAAATAAAAAACAAACTAGAACATGGAGGTATTTTATGGGTACAAGTGTTGTTGATGGACATTCAGGTGTATTCTGTACAGCTCTGGAAAAAATCAATACCTCAGTCCCTTCAGTGCTGCTTGAAAAATCGTACAGTGACTTACACAGTGACTGGTTCACAAACAGCTTTGGAGGGCTGTGAGTCCGTATGTGCTGCTGATTTAGAGCTGTGGGCTCATTTTTTAGAAGTTAATGGACAGAAAGCAATCAGTGAATTAGATTGTGAAAAAGTAAAAAGTTTGCACTTCGTTTGCTGCAAAACTCTCCTTGGTCCTGATTTACCAACCATCCTAAATTCTTGTGAGGTCTCTGTATCAGCTGTTCCTATGGAGTAGACACTTGAGCCAGCAATAAGAGCAGACACTTTTGTGATAGGATGCTGTTAATCAGAAAACAATTTTGGCTTTTTGGAAAAAACAAGTCGCTTGTGGTGTCAGTTGGGCAGCAACTGCAGGGGGGTGTGAACTGTAGGTGAAACATTTGGGAATTGCTGCTGGATCTCTCAACCCTCAGACATGGCTCCAAGGAATTCAGTTTTAAGGGAGTAATGGTTCAGGAGTTTTTAAACCCAGAGCTTTCATACATACCGCAATATAATAAATTATAACTTACTTTGAAATATCTGATCAAATAATTGGTCATTACTTGCATTTGTCTTCTTGGTACTAGTTAAGTAAATGCACATGAAAGATCCCAGGGTTGCCATACGAAAGAAGCAGGAGCTGAATACTTGTTGAAAAAGGAATCGAATTGGTGGTTTAAGAACCATTGATCTGTAAAAATTAGATTTAAATTATATTTTACTGCATTTTTCACATTCAAGACATGAAAAACATATCTGGTACGTTTCCAGCATCTGGCAGTTATTTGTGGCATCAAACCTTGTAGAAACTTTCATCCGGGGAACACTAGGCCATATCCTTCACTAGAAAAAATTCAGTTTTAACCCAGTAATGACTTTGTTAAATACAGTGTACAATGCTCTTGCACAGGAACCCTCCTTTTATCCAAAGGTCTCAGAACCTGATAGGTCTGCCCATTAAAAAAGTAAACAAAACTTTAACCTTCCTTCTGAGATTCATCAGAAAGGTCAGTGCTCAGTTCCCTCCAATTTCCCAGGCTCAGCTGGGAGCTGATTAAAGCTGCCAGCTACAACTTGTCAGTTTTGTCAGAGACAACTTTATAAACCCTTTGTTATTCACTTTGCTCTGTGTTATAAATATATTTATCTTTCTCTGTCAGGCATGGACTGGACAGGTGCTAAAGGAGCAGTTAAGCTCTAACATTAATCTCTCTAACAATGTCATTACTTAGTAACTCAAACCAAAAACATGGGCAGAATATTCAGGAACTTTCTCTAGTTACTCTTACTCTTCTGACTGGAGTGGTTGGAGGAAAAATGTTTGTTATTCCAGGAGGTTTCCAGCGGGTGTACGTCTGTAAAATCAGAATATGTGACTGGCTGTTCTTTTGTATCTCTGGGGCAATGTTCCTGAGCTTTCCTGGGTGTATTTGGGACTCAAATATTACCTGAAATCAGCTCTTTCACTATCTTTTTGTAGCTGCTGAGGCTTGCCAGGCATCTCCTACTGAACACAGGATCACATTCTGCAGCTAGAGGTTTAGGCATAATACTGTTAATCTTGGCATTTTCCAAATCCAGTAGAACTTGTGAGTAAAACCAGGCTATATAAAGTTAATTTAGTCTAAGTAGAACTGTTCAGCTGTTGAATGTCTTCAGTGAGGTTCTGCAAAGCTGGTTGTTTTTCCTTTGAGTTTGGTCTGAGTCTTTTTACTTACAGAGATACAGATAAAGCAATAAAAGGCCATATAATATGACCTGCAAAATGCACGAGCAGCTCCAGAATGGACTGTGCTGTGCAGGTTTCTCCGGGAGCACACACATCCCAGTGTCACCTTGACACTGCAGCTCTGAGCAGGGCTCACAGGAATCGGAGTGAGGACTGGCCGAGCACAGGGAGCAGTGAGCACAGGCAATTGGCAGTGCTTCCTTAATCACAAGATATCAAACATGAAGTTATCTTTGTCAGAGCTTTGTGTGTACTGCCTTTGAGAAGGGAGAATTCCTGGTCAAGGGAGAAGGGCTGTTAATCTCCAGTTGCCAGCATCTGGAAGAGAACTGACTGCCTCACAGGCCTGTTCTTGATCTAGGCCAGAGGGTTGAGCTTCTGCCTCTCTAAATGAGTTTAGGGGCTACAGTATGACAGAAACTATTACAGAAAGGTGTGTGGTAACACATTCACTGTTACTTCTCCTCTGAATTAATTTCAAATCTTTGACATCTTGAGAACTTTCTCAAGGAATTGAAACTACGTATTGCCTTTCTCTAATACTGATGAGTTTCAAAATGTGCCATCGATGCGAGTCTGGAACGGACAAAAGACCAAAGGGCAGAGTGTGGCCCAGGTGGGCAGGTGTGGAGAAGTGGCAGAGGGTCACTTTAAAATCTTCCATCCATTAATTTCCTGTTCCTGCTTTGCAGTCTAATGCATTGTGACTGAGTCGCTTGTTGCTTTTATTTCTCAAAGGTCATGAACAAACAGCACTATTTCAGGATTTTCACAGCATTTCTGACAAATTCTCTGATTTTGGACTTGACTGGAATATTATTTCAAACTGCAATAAATTGAACTGTGTGTTGATATGCAGCATTTCCTCAGAGGCTTTATTGTGTTCTGCTCGCAGAGTTGGAAGATGCGTCTTTTGGTTATACTTAGCATCACAGGCAATGTAAATTTAGTGGTTTAACAAATTCCCTCCTGGACTTTTCATCACCCAAACTGATGTTTGTAAGTTTGAACATGCTGTTCTCTGTAAGACAGTCTGTTCAGGAATCAGGATGAAGAAAGACAAACAGAGGATTTCTTCCAGGTCATGTCTGAGTGATAGTGTTAATGTGAACATGCTTGTAGTAGACTTTAGTTTCTAGTTATAATCAATACTTGACATATTTCTCCCATGATTAAATTAAAGCTGGGAAAGTGAGATTTCCCTGAGGAGAAAACAAGTGGCAAAAGAGTTCATTGGTGATCTGCACTAATCGAAATAAGTGCTATAATTACCTCTACTCCCATTCATTTCTCTGTCCCTGCTCCCTCCCCCTGGCCTGATGCCCAATAACTTTCTGGCTTATCCCCCACATCAAAGAGAGAAGCAGTTCACACACGTGGACTTGCTTTTTCAGTACTCTGCAAGATTCCTTAGGAGTAAGGTAAAAGAAAACTGTATTAGAGCTGCGTTTCTTCTGCATAATATTTTGCAACAAAATGAAGAGGCACTGAGCATCCTTAAGGTTCCACGTCAGGATCCACATGGAGTGAACGTGTTTTCCTCATCAGGAATGAGGACAGCACAGCCATGGGACTCTTCAGGCTCCTGGAAGGATATTTTTTTTCTCTAGAGGCTGGATTGGCAGTGGGTGCTTTCTTTGCCTTGTGTTCCTCAGTATTTTTGCTAAGGGCTGGATTTCATCCCGCTCGGCTTGAGCAAGGTGTGGGGTGTGGATGTTCACCACACACCTGGGCTGACACCTGCAGAGGGGTCAGTTCCTCATGGATCCTCTTCCTGCACATCCATCCCTAACTGGGCACTGGGATTGTTGGTGTGAGGGACTGACTCGCTTGGTTCTTTGAGGGCAGTTCCAGGAAAATGAAAACAGGAATCAGAATAGCTTGAAGAAAGACATCAAGTAGAAAAATGTGACTGGAATCATTTGAAGTGTATTTTCCAGAAAATTATACTCAAGCCTTATCTTCCCCACACCAGCAGTTTGATTAGATTCTGAATGAGCCTTTTCAGAGTCCTCCTGGCAGGTCAGCCAGAACTCACCTGCCTCTGGGAGCCAGCTGTAGCCTTATTTCTTTGTTTCTAGGAATAGAACTCAGCAATTGCTCCACCATTAATGATTTCTGCATCCTGAGTCTCTTTCCCTGTGGCTTTTTGAAGGATTAACCATTGGAAACAAATTATTCTTTTATACCTCACTTTTTAAAAAGATTTCTTTTAGACCATGAAAATAATTAAACTGTTTTGAATCTGGAAAATTGATATATTAAATAAGTTGTCTAGGTTTTCATTTTGAAATCAAACTGCTACTGAACTAGGAAAATCCTCTAACAATACCTGACAAATACAGATGTTTACTCAGTTTTTCCTGTGAAAAGTGTAAGATTGTTATAATTTCTGCTACATTCCTGAGGTACCTGCTAACAGACCGTAAGATTATGCTCCCAAGCAAACTGAAAATTATGGTGGCACTAAATTAAAATTAAGAACTCAATCTTTATGACATTAAGTCAGAGGCAGTCTAATGCTATCCTGCCCACAGTTATTTACAACCCAGATGTTTACAGAAAATGAACCAAGCTCTTTATTATTATTTTTTTATGGAACTACTCTCTCCCCATTAAGTCCCTCCTCGGTGCTGGCCCGCGTGGCTCTTTGAGGCAAACATTGCTTATGACACATCTCCGAGCTGATTCAGAGCTGAGCAGAGAGAAACCGGGAATAATTCCACTGCAAAAATAAGCAGTAGTTCAGGTGTTCAACTACCAAGGTGGAAAATTGCTCTGACAGTTGTGATGTTGTTCCATCCTTTCCTAAGACTTAAACATCATTTCCTTCCAAGGCGTCACCACTGCTGTGGTTCCCAGCATTCACCAGCCTGCCCTGTTTTGGTCATTCTGGTCGTACTGGTTGTGCTGGGCACTGAGCACAAGGACCCACTGCAGACTGGGCTAGAAAACTTCCCTAAAAATTTATGCAGATTATTTACCAAGCAGGAGTTCTCCCCTGTTGTTTATGCTTGTACAACTTACACTGAAGCAAAATGCAAATAATAAAATGCAGGGAGCAAGTTTATCAAGCTGACTTTCACTTTTATATATTGAATTATGAGCATCCAGCTATTTCTTCATTAAATTCTCTTTAGCCTCTAATTAATATGAATGCAGAACCCAGAGGTTGTATTTCTATTTTCTAGATGTAAAGTTTTGGTGATAAAAGACAACTTGATGGGATTAAGAAGAATTTGGTAACTTGAATGCTTGAACCTAGAATCCTTTGTATTTTTTTTTCTTATGTATTATGTTCTGGGGGTTTCAGCTGGGAAAGCTGAGGTATCAGAGTTCTTGCCTGTTCCTTGCTTGCTAGAATGGCACTCCATATTTAATCTGGGGGCTAATGAGCTTCTCAGTACCAGGGTGGGTTTTAATAGAGGAGGAACTGGATGACCCTGTGCACTGTAATAGCAGCAGGAAATTTCATACAACAAATACAAAGATGAACTAAAACTAACTAACAGTGTGAATCTTTGCTGTAAAAAAGGCTCATCATTTGGATGTGATGGAGAAGAGAGATCTGGTTGCAGTCAGGGTTTCCAGGACTGATTCAATGAGGTATTTTTGTGCAGAGATGGAAAAATGTCAGAACCTTGGTACACGGCAGGTTCCTACAAGGTAGTGTGGGGATGGGAGAGGTCATGAGTGAACAGAAGAATAAATTTGGCAGAAAGAAATAGAAACCTCTCTCATGTGAAAACTTGTTTATTCATGAACATCATAAAGGCCATAATTTTTTTTGAGCCCATTCACAGTGCCAAAAATGGCAGCATGAGGAGCAACGTGGCTGAGAACAAGCATCAGATGTGAGGCTGTGTGATGTCACAGAATCATTCTGTCACTCAATGCCAGTGATTTCCAGGGCTGATTGCAAGCAATCATTAATCACTCTATATTGAGCAGCCAGCAGCTCCTTCACTTCTGGGGCAAGAACAAGTGGCACCTATTTAGCCAATGTTCTGCTCTCAGCAATTTCACATGTTGTCTTTCAAAATAAACCGAACTCTCAGAGATTATTATTTTTTCCCCAGGAATTTAGATCACTGAAAACCTTAGTTTACTTTTAAATTCAGTGTTCCCCACTCACACCGACAAAAGTGTGCCAGTGAACAACAGGGAATGTCCTATGTGGAATTAATGCAGCTGCTGTAAGAATATTGACAATTTCTGAATAATATTATACTACTCTGTATGGTTATTAGAGAGAAGAATGAGCTCATATGACAGCTGTTCCTTTCTTACTCACCTGCATTGGAAAAGGCAAGTCAGGTGTGTACTTTGATCATGGGATTAGAATAATCTCACCAGGGGTCAGTTACTATACATGGCTGATATAAAGCAAGAGCATTAGGATTTATATTTCTCAGTCGTTATATATTTATTCCCCAAAGACAAAATGTCTTGGGAAATGGGGGCTAATTGACATGATATGTTAACCATAGAATCTGCCCTATGGTGTTAACACAATATATTTATTCCAATTTTCCTTTCTAGTTTTGAACAAGATTCATTAAATCGGGTATGATGTTTCTGGTGAATCCCCGTGTTTCATAATAACGAAAAATTTCCCTTTGCCTTTCTCTGGTGCCTGATGATCATGAGAAGTTACTTAGACATGTTACCTCAGATTGGAATAATCTTAAACGTAAATGTTTCTCAATAGCTGGAGTCTCAGGCAGCCAAAGTGAGGGGTAGCAAAGTGTTGCATTTCTGTGAGTTAATGAAATACTTTGCCTTTCTGTAATCGTTGTTCCCTAAGGATTGCAGTTGTTCCTTTGAAATCCTGCTTAATCTCCACAGTTATTTATTTTGTCACTACCTTCAGTCGTGATGGTTCGCTGTCAATCATCCATTGTCAAAAGAGAAGTGAATTTCATAAAATATTCTGTAGGTGCTGTCCCAGAGCTGAGGCAGGATTTACCTGCAGCCCTTGGTATTGTAACTGAGACAAAGCTCATGAATGACGTGGCTCATCTGCTCTAAGTGGCTCTGTAAGGCAGGAGAAAATGGAGCTAAAGATAATTCATAATCCCAGTGTCTTCTTAGAGTGTCCTAAACAATAGTCATTGATCTAAACACGAATTGCAGTTGTTACAGACTTCATTTTTTTATGGTACATAATTAGATAATTCTCCACAGAACTTTTTACCACATGCATTTTCATTAATTAATATTAAATGTCATTAGCAGTCAACTCAGCTTGATCAAAGGCAGATAAGTTACAGCAAGATTCTGAGAAATAACATACCATTTACTAATTATATTATTGATTTCCTGGTCTGAAGAATCCTCATTACAAATGATCCAAAGTGGACCTCGCTGAGCCTGCTGGGGGTGCTTTGAAAATGAGGAGTTGCTGGCAGTTCTGAGCCTCCCGCTTGCATAAATCACTCCTGGGCCTGCTTGTGCATCTGTTTTCAAAGGTGATGCTTTAATGGACTCTGAAAGCTGCAAAAGTGTGTTCTGTGTGGCTCCACATGAAAGAGGAAAGAGATTTGGGATTTTTTACTCCTGATTTTAATCATTTCGAAAAGATTTTAGATCTGTAGGCGGATACTTTTGAACAGTGGAAATAATGTGGCATAGTTGATTTTAATTAGTAGGCCAGCCTAAGACAGAATTTCCCATAGCTCCCTATGACTTTTTTTTTAAATGAGTTTTTAGTACTTTTTTCAAAGTTAATGATACATTCAGACTTTCCAAATTATAATTTTGTGTGAAGGCAAAAACTGAAAAAATTTCAAAAAACAAGCCACGAGGTGAATATTTGATTAGAACAAATGTGGGTCTGAGCAACAGGAACAACCTCAGATGTGTCTTATGTAAGTTTAGTGCTTTCATAGGAAAATGAAAAGGAATTGAGATCAATGACGTAATTATGAAATGTTACTCTTACTCTTAATTGCTCATACTTAAGAACACTGAAAGCCTAGATTTTAAAGTACGTGTCTGTGTATGTGATTAGCCTATTCAGTTGCATGAAATTTCAATTTACTCTCAATTCATGATAATAAGGTGAGACATTACTAGTAAATATTTTGTTTAAATTGTGAAGTTTGAAAGTCTTTTAGAGCTAAACTACTATCCAGATTTCCAGCTGGCCTTTGTGTACCTGTTTTCACTGAGGTGTTAAAGGTTTGAGGGGGTCATTTTGACTAAATCCTTCAGAGGAGTAACTTATAGACAGATAAAAATCTCCTGCAGTGCATTTTTAAAAAATGAGATGTTTACTGTAATTTAAAAAAATTAACTTCCGATTTTCTGATTTTTAAGCTCTTAGAATAACATTCTAAAAACTTCTGACTGCTCTGGTTCCCACCTACTCATTCCTACTCCCACCTGCTGTTTGACTTCCTAGTTAGCAAATCAAAGAATTGAAACAGGCTGAGAAATGAATGTCTGGGCTGGTGGGTGGGCTCCAAGCTTAAACAAATAAACAGACAAGCAAAACACATCCTATCCCCGTATCCATTTGTGTCTGTGTCTTCTTTGGCAGAGGATGAGTGGTTTCATTTCTCAGCAGATGAGGAGGACACACAGTGGTGTCTTTTCTGCTTGGTAGAAAATCCAAAGGATATTTCAAGGTGTATTAACAACACATTTCTCAAAAATCAGTGTAAGGAGCAGTTCATGAGTTCTTTGAATAGCCCAGTAATAATTATAAATCAGTAATCAATGATTTATTCAGGTATTTCTATTGCTGTGTTTTCCTATTACCGCTGTCACAGTTTTTTAATTGGACAGTGATTTCTCTGGCTCATACACCTGTTTCTCTGGTTTAACACCTGTTAAACATCTCCAGCTTTGTGTGGCCCAGCCATAACAGCAGGAAATCAAGGAAAGTTACGAGGAGATGAGCTGGAGTTTCTCTTCACCATATCTGAAGAGAGGAATTCCATGAAAGGAAGCAATGCCATGGAAGAAGGAAGGAGGAGGAAGAGGTGGTAAGACACAGGAGTGGTGTGCAGCCACCTGAGATTCTAATGAGTGGCCAGAAGAGAGTTTACAATCAGCAATCCTGCTTCCACTCAGACATTTTCATGCACAGAGACAACTTGTTTTGTTCTGTGGCAAAGGAGGGATCACTAAAGTACACAATCTTGACCCTTTACCCTGCAGCTCATGGCACTCCTGGAGTTCCAGCAGGTGCTGGAATTCATAGCTAAGAGCACAGAAACTGCGCAGGTTCCCTTGGAGACCAACTGAGTTGGGTTGAAGTTTAAGTAAACAGAGATACAATTGCCTGTAGTGAGTTCTGTGAAGGGGATGTGGCAAGTGGCTGTTGATCTTGGGAAGAAGGTCCCATAAAATTCTAAGTGGAATTCTCCAGGGGGGTTTTGGGCAGCAGTGTGTGAGATAACAACACCTAGAAGATGATAGTCAGAAAAATGGCTGAGGAGGGGAACAGAACTCATGGCATGTACCTAAAGAACTGGAGCAGGTGGAAGGAGGGGAATAATCTGTGGGGAACTTAGAAACCCTTCATTACTGCTGTGCTCTGCAAGGGAGACCAACATCAGCTCACATTTACAAATATAAGTTTTCCACTAGAGTGCTGCTGACAAAAACAAAAGCCTTGAGGCTTGTGCTTTTTTTCTCTAACTGTGCTGAATCTGGTATCTGATGGGAGAGGAGAGGAAAATGGGGAGCTCTCTTGTTTCCTGCCAGCCAGCCCCTCGTGTGCCCACTTTGTGGAGAGGAGGATTTGGGTTTGGTTTTGTTAAGCAGGATGAGTGATGTTTGCTCAGAGAACCTCAACCCAGACTGAGCTGTGTTCAGCTTACGTTACACTAAGTTCAAAAATACATAAGCAGCTTTTAAGCTCCAATTTTTTGGCCTCAGCAGAGAGATTGATAAAGGGCTGGTAATGAAGTGTTGTCCTTGATCATCTGAGAGCAGTGGAGCTGAGAACAAGCTATGGAGAGGGCTCAGTAAGAGGACTCAGCAGATGGTACATACATGATGTGAAAAGAACACAGAGAAAACTGTGCTTGTCTTACCTGGTAGAAAAAACCCTAATTAGTGCATCTGAAAATGAAGGAAATGAAGTCCTAAAATTACCCCATAAACTCTCTTTTATAACTTTCATTAACCTTTTTTCTCAAAGCAGTTAAATAAGTTTTTTATGTCAAATTTAGGAAGAGGGGGAAGAGGAAGCCAAGGTAGTTGCATGCACCAGTTGTTCAGGTCTGGTTTTGTCCGTAGTGGTTTTCCCAGCTCCCATTTTCCTGCCAGAAAACAGACTCTGGCTCTAACCTGAGTAGCTCCAGTGCCATCTGCATCGGACTGAGCTGGCACATCCAAATTCTCCCCAGATTCAAACTGGCACAGTGAACTCAATGGACTTCAGCCATTTACACCAGTAGAGACTTTGGCCCTTGCATCTTCTTCACTTTTCTTCTACCTAAGATACTCCCTTGCAATCCCACAGTTCTTTGTGGGTTTGCTCTTTCTGATGTATTTATGAGTGTTCCTCCCTTGACTTTTTGACAGGCATTTTGTACAGTGGCCTGTTACGGTAAGCCAGGTGCTTTTATCCCTAATGAACAGTTTCCTGGAAAAAGAAAAAAAAAGAAATAAACAATAGATAAGTAGGTCATGGAGACAGCAGAGTCAAGAGCTTTGCATAGTGATGTAAAATTAAATAAGGCTGGGGTCATGTTCTCGTTTATCTCTCCAGTTACTGCTCTAACAAGGTCTGTGATTATTTCTGGAAAGGTGAGGATATTTTGGAGGACTGTTTAGATCTGCTGGGAGTTTTGGGCACAGTCTCTGTTTCACTGCTCTGCACAAAGGAGGAAGAAGACACAGAACTGTAGGACCTGGATGCTATCAGAGATCATTCGCAGCTGCTGCTGTTGCCCATCTCAACCCACTGAGACCCTGCTTGGTGAAGGTGCAGCCGCTGCACTGAGACTGATCAGGGGCCTCTGGTTGTGTAGCCTGAGGGCCTACCCTCAGTTCTGGGTGGTTGAGAGGTCCAAGTTTAAGTCTGGATTGCAGGGACATTTTGCTTCTTGCAGAGACTTTCCCCAGCCCAGATCCAGCCCTTGAGTGCCCTCACTCCTTCCTGGTTCACAGGGGAATCAAGCAGAGATTGCAAAGATCTTCTTCACACACCTTCTCCATGGCATCAGCTTTGTGTCCTAGAGAAGGGCACATCTGTTCAGCCTGTTTTCCATGATGGATGCCTGAATATGGGAGTTTATAGCCAGGCACCTGAGTAACCAGACTGATTCTCAGACAGAGATTTGTGCGTGGTCCAAAAATCAGATAAATTTTGTGGACCTCTAACTTGAGGCTTTGATTGAACCAAATACCAACCCTCCAGTATTGACAGTGCTCCAGACATGCCTGTAAGAAACACAGGAAAGCACGAAGGGTTATTGCACCTCCTGAGGAAACCTCTTGTATTTCAAGTAAAATTGACAGTTTTTACATGGCCACTCTAATTCTTAAGCCATTAGAAATCTAAAAATTGATTGAATGTTTATCTTACATTTAGCAGACATCCACAGAAAGAGTTATGTTCTGTCTGGGCTATCAATGTCTTTAATAGCTATGAAATTAAAAACTCTTAGATTAAGGTTTCAAGAGGCTGAGAGGGGAATGGAATGCAGGAAGAGGAAACCTTCGTGCTGCTGTAACAGGGAATGCCAGAGAGGATAAGGATAAAAGTCTGGGAAAAGCCCCAGGAAAACAGCTGAGGATAACGTGCTGTTGGACCAGAAGGATCAGTAAAGGTGGAGATGCAGAGGTAGCAAACATAATTTCCTTACTGCCTAGTGAAGATACTGAAGATGAAAAGCTTTGCCCTCTCTGCAGCATTTTTTAAAAATAAAGGTTTCATTTCAGTGTTCATTTTATTTCAGTGTTTGGTTTAGTTTTAGTTGGATTGGTACCTTGAAAGTCCAAGGAATTCACCAACTTTAAAGCCAAATTGGAAAAAACTGAATCTGGATCCTCAGTGCAGCTCCAAGGCTTGCAAATCAACCTTCTCCCATAAATACTGCACTGTTCCTGGAAAAAAAGAGATGGGTCTTTAAATGAAATATGAGTCGTAGCATTGGGATGTGATGGTTCTGCTGTAGATCAACAGCCATCAATCTGTGTTACTTAATTTGTCCCTGGCTCAGCTGTTCACTGTACTTGGGACTTTTTTGCTGTTTGTTTCATTTTATTTTCCTCTGAGATAAATGAAGACAAAAAGAAAGGGTCAATTGTTCTTGACAAATAGAAGTAATTTTAAAAAATATGTAACTGTAAAGGATAGTTTACATTTCCAAACTGCTTTTTTTTTCTGACTTTCACAGCACTTTCACAGATCACAGTTAATTTATTGTGTGTCTATTGAACATCCTTTTATTTTATTGATTGTTATTCTCATTTTCAGGTCAACATTATGTGCACTCTTTAAATGCTGTAAAAAAGTCTGCTGGAATAAATAGTTGAGGTTTTTCAACTAAATATTTAGAAACATTATTCCTCATCTGGGCACGGCTATAACACTTGTGTTGCCTTATTTATCCTGGGTGTTCTGGGGATTCGAGGCCTTTGTTGCTCTAAGTGTCTAAGGAAGCATATGCTGTAATTGTTTGCCATCTTGCACATGGGTTGGGTGGGTGGCTGTGTGTGAGCTCAATTCAAGCTCATTTGGCTTCTCAGAGATGAGCTTTTTGATGAGTGTCAGCCACGTTGTCTCCTGATGGAATGTGTGTGGAGGCATCTCTGAAAATGCAAGGGATGGGGAATGTAAATACACTGTTCAATCAGGAGCCAGCGTGACTCCCCACACAGTTTCCAGCAGCTTTAACATTCCACCAAGCCAGAGTTCTGGGAGCAGGGGAGGGGACACCGAGCCTGGCTCCTTCCTTGGCCATCCCTGTGGCAACGCTCAGGTGGAGGGAGCAGCCAAAGGCACCAAGTGTCTCTTCCTGACTTTCCTTGTTTACCATGTTTTAATGGAGAGGGTTCAGACAAAGCTGCCCCAGGAGAGTCTCCCAGCCTGCAGGACGTTGTCTGTATTGAAATCCTTCAGGGACCAGGATTTTGCCTTCGTAGCCTTCCAGCACCAAGTTCCTTTTGGCAGAAAGTGCCAGTGGAATGTCAGCCATGCCCCTGTTCTGACTGGCAGGGCTTGAAAGAGCAGCTCAGGCTTAGGCACTAGCAGGAACACGAACATTTCAGTGGGCTTGCATTTGGATTAATAACTTCAAGGGCCAAATGTTCAAAGGGCTGGCTTCCAGTTTTACACTGGTAGTCGAGAACAACTACAAAATTATGGGCAGAAAATCACAGAAAATCTTTTTCCAAGTTGACCTTTCTGAAAAGGAGCCAGCAATTATGTGGATTTGGGCACTCGTTCAGCAATGTTTTTAGGTGTTGTTAATGCAATATTTTCATTATATTTTTGCTGGACTATTGATTAACTGTTCAATTATTTAAGAAAAAGAAGTTTTTTATTGTAGAGAATAATAGCTTTTTGGTTGGGTAGTTGTGCTTTACACGAGTGTTCATGGAGTTTGTGTAAGAACTGACAAAATCAAGTCTGCACTTCTTTGGATGTTGCTGATAATCTCTCGGAGTGGATGGGAAATGCCAAACATGTTTGCAGATTGTTGCTTCAGTGTATTAACACTTTTGAGTTTGTAACAAGCTTATTTTCAAAGCACCTGGCAGGTTGGCCAGTCCTCTTCCCCTGGGGAAGATACTGAGACTTTGAGAATTTGCATGTCCTTAATTCCACCTGAAGTTCCAGAGCCCAGTGCTGTGTGTGGCTGCGGCTGTAGGCTCAGATGGAAAACACTGGATGCAAAACTTGGGGGGAATTTGAGCCACCTCAGTCCAGCCCACTCTGCTAAGCCAGTGCCAGGCCTGAAATCTTTGCCAGTGTGATTTAAACAGGGGCCCAGACACATCCACCAGCCTTTGTCTTGATAAACATATTTCATTAGCCATAACTGAAGTAATTGCCCAGATTCCTTGCCTAGTGACACATCTCTGTAGTATTTTGACCCAGTTTTCCTCTGAGAGCACTGAAGGAACAACCCTGAGCTTCCAAAAATAACATTTGATAGATTAAGGAGCACTTACTTCATTATTTATTCTCGCTTAGCTGTGGCCAAGCTCCTGATGACTCCAGAAGCCAACTCAGAGAGCGTTAGCACCAAAGCAGATCTCCAGACATCATAAGTTATCCCTGGAACTATAACAGTGTTCACTGTAACAATTACAACTCACACTGATGTATTTTACAGCTTAGAAATTTAAAGCAGTTTAAGAGTTTTGGATGTTCAGATCCCACTGAAATCAGCCCCTCACCCAGTTTTGGAAAACTGAGCAACTGTGGTTCAGAGAGTATAAGGGAGAGTCTTGAGGACACTCCAGCAGTTATGACCCTGGTGTGTTTATTCAGGCTTTAAAATAGAGTCTCTATAATGAGATATTGGAAAATGGAATTGGTTCCTTTGTTGGTACTGAACAGCACTCACTTCACGGGATGATGTAGCAGAGGCTGTGGCTGCTGAGACTGAGCACACAGGACTGAGGACACAGCTCTTCATGTTTTTCCTTGATTCCTGCCCCATAACCTGTGAAAATCTCAGACTTTTGCTTTTATTCTTTCATTTCCCAAGCTGTGTTAATTACATGTTAATTCTTGTCTCCCGTCTCCTGCATTAATCCTGCAAGGTGCCAGTGGAGGAACGCCGCAGCCCGGGGCACAATCTGCTGTTTCTGCTACTTCTTCCATCACTTGAATTTCTCTGTGCTCAGACGATAAGAATCACACAGTCAGTGCTTTTGTATTCAGTACCTGATCCTTCCTGGAAGTGTTTATCTGTTTAAAACAGCTTTAAATTTTCATTAAAAAACAAACAAAACCACAACCTGTCACTGGCAATATTTCTGCTGGTCATGACAACAACTTTTAGAGGTGACTGGTGAGGTTGAATGGATTTGTTCTTGACTGGCCAGATTAAAACAAGCTGTTCTGAGCAGGTATCCTGAGCTCTGCGAATTATCCAGTCCTTTCATGGTATCTCAAGTTATTAATCATAAATGGAGGCATCCAAAAAACCCTGATCAGTTTTGAAACTCATGGCCTCATTTAGCTTTCATAACAGCTTGTTTCAAACAAAATCTGATGTGGAGCCAAATGAAGTGTGTGTTTAAATGATCCCTTGCCTAAACTATCATAAAAATTTCAGATGGGATGAGAAGAAGGAATGCCACCAAGGGCAGCTTGTTGGAAGCTTGCTACTACTTAGGGACTAAAATAGTGTAATCAGCAAACACTCCGTCACTTTAATGCTTCTCCAGTGAAATCCAACTTTTTGTTTCCTGGCTTAACTACTCTCTTGCATTTTCCTCAATTGCTCCCTCACAAATACTAGGATCCATTTTATTTTGGCACACCTCATTTTCCTATTTGGTAGAAACTAGAGTTAAGGACAGAATTATTTATCTTGATAAATATAATGTGTTTATGAAGAATCAACATGGCTTTGAAAAGGCTTCTTAACTTGTGAAAGCCCTTCGAAGTAAACGTGCATCAAAAAGAGGCAGTTAGATTTCCAGAAGGCTTTTGCAAGGTCTTGCATCAAACTTCCTGAAAGAAGCTGGACTTTTTTGTTAGGATATTAAAGAAGGAAAAGTCTATATGGGAACAAAATCAGGTAGGAAATGATAGGAAACAAATTTCTGGAGGCCGGTAGGGTGTAAGAGGGATGTGTTATATTCTCCCATATTCTTGCCTGAAAGCAGGATAGTGGGATTGGTCTGAAATAGGAAAATTATGTTGTGTTATCTAATTATTTAGAATGTTTTATCTCATTTCTGCCTTGATTTGTTTCCATGCCCCCAAACACCCCAAACTGGTTCCACTCTGACCCAGCTTTCTGGTTTTCCTGATTGCTTACAGGGCCAAGCAACTTCCCAAGAGCTTTCTCCTGCTCTCCTGTTGATGTGCCGTGTGTCTCCATGTGCTGGGGATCTGTAAAAACAGGATCCACTGGGAATTTTTAGCACTTTAAGGTAAGACTTTTTAACATGGCTCTTTGCTAAATGCATCACTTGGAAATTTGTGGGAAAAATTCAGCCTAGGTTAACTGATTGCATAAACATTTAGACCTTATGATCTTCAAAAGTATATAAGGATTTAAGAATGTTGTGTGCTAGTGAAAGACACCTCTGCTTACAGCTAGACACAAAATTAGGGGTTTTTTTGCTTGGTTTAGAGCTCACTTCATCCCGAATGGAGAGAAAAACATTCAATTTAGAACTCTGCCGTGGACTGGAAACTCTGTTTGAATTTCATGTCAAAGTCATGTTATGAAATACCTTATGACAGAGATGTCAAAATGAAATGTTTCACCACTTCTGGCCCTGAACAGGAAAGTCTCTAATGGTCATTTTTAGTTAGATTTTCTAGCCTGTCAGCCAAGGAAGCAGAGGAGAAATTGAACCTGTGGTTTTGGGTTTCTTTTTTTACCCTCGGCCACTTAAAGTACACACTGGTCTTTTTTCACAAGACTGTTACCAAAACCAGGTCCTCGACATCTAGAAAAAGCTTTATAGGATATTTATTTCACCCAGCAAGGATTCTTTGAGGTCCTATTTTCTTTGCAGGTAGGTCCTACCCTCGGGGGGTACTGTTGCAAAAACTGCAGGAGAGTATCAGACCTGCTTTTTCCACACTCTCATGTTCATCCACTTTAAAGGATCATCTGCATCTTGTGGTCTCTTTACAAACCCCAGCAGAGTTTCCTCAAAGAAGGTTTTTGTACAGAGATTCCACAGACAAATAAATTAATGATTTGCCACCTACTAGTTTTTCTGTAGCAAAGATTTGGAGCTTTCCTTTTGTGATGGAACCACTGACTTGTATCAATATTGTAGGTGAAATACTGGAATTTTTCAAAAAGAAGGAAGATATGAGAAAATGGCCTAATAAGTACCAGATACCTAATCAATTATAATTAACAGAGTGAGACACTTGTGAAAAACCACCAGGTCGTCCTTTGGATTGAAAGACTCTTGCCAAATTTTACCTAAATTGACTTCTTTCACTCCTAGAAACAAAACTCAGGCCTGGAGAGAAGAAAGACTTAAGAGTCCATGTAGGGATTGCCCAGAGAACCTCCATGTCATTTATTTTGGTGTTCAGCTCCCAAGGCTGCCTGTCCTGGGAGAGTGACAGACACTGGAAATGTTTGTATAATTTGGCTGTAACTTGAATGAAGTTACAGGCATTGTTCCCCTCAAGGCTGGTGCTGCCTCCTTGGAGAATCTGTCCCAAACACTGAATTCAAGGTTGGAATTTCCTATGTGCTGTGGTGAGCAGCGAGAGCTGAAAGCCCAGTATTAGATGTCATTACTCGATTCTTTTTTGATGTTGGTTTTTAATATATGTGCTCCTATTTTTAGAGTTTTATTCTGACTCCTGTAATAGCAACCATTCCATTTTGGTGTGAGGGCTTTTCTATTAACAGTGATCAAAGTGAAATATTTCATTTGAGTTACAAAAAGAGACACGTGAGATGAATGAGGTTCTGCTGGATTTGGGGAGTTGGATGGTTCTGATCTTCGATCTGACTTACAAAGTTAGGAAATTAATGGCACAAAACAGCTCCCTTAAAAACAGATAATAAAATTACATTAGCATTAAAAGTTTAGAAAACTATTTGGAACCTCTTTCTAATACACTGCAAAGAAATATTCAGTGTGCTGGCAGGGCTTATAAATGATTCTCTGAGGCTTGTTTGGTTTAAAAACTAAACGGAGGCATCATTTTCTTAAGAACAAAATGAGGTCTCTGAGAACTACAGAATTCAAATATGGGGCTGCTTTAGACCTCATTCTCTTTAGAGTGAGTGAGGCAGCAGGGCTCTATTCTCATTTATTTTTATTTTTTATGGAGTACTTTAATATAAAGGATATATAAAATTCAATATAAAGAGTGGGTAATTTTCAGCAAGAGTGAGTGATCTTAAGAGCCTCTTTCTCAGCATCTGGTGTATTCTAAGCAAATCTTTCTTGAAAGTTTGCTTTCTCCTGAACTCAAGGGCACTGGCTTCAGTTGGTACCAAAGGAGAAGAAATTGGAATGGGGAAGAAGTTTGATTTCTACCTTGAATTAGTTATTATTTACCTTTCTGTTTCTGATAACTGATGGAAAGCAAATGCAGGCAATAAATTACTGATTTAAAGTCAGGCTGCCTTTCTGCCTATAATTAATGAAGCACAGACCCAGGCTGTTGATGCTCTCCAGAAGTTAACAAACTGAGCACACAACTATGTTTAGATTTAAACCCTCTCTGAAGATGTGCATTTCCTGGAGCAGATTTGCCTTGCTACTGCTTTCACCACATCTGTCCATCAGAAGGAGCTTTCCTTTAGCCCCATTTGCTCAGCCTTGCCCTGTACCAAAGGTGCAGAGGTTGAAGAAGGGTAAATTACAACCTGGAAATACAGTGCCAGGGAAAACTTGTCCCCTGTGCTTTGGCTTTATTCCAGTGCTTCCCAGTGTCACAGTTAAAGGCGTTTTTGGGAGGGATTTGTGTTAAAGGGCTGCTAGTTTGTGGAGCCTCATCCTTGGGTAGTTCACATCCGTTGGTCCATGCTGTGCTCAGGGGAAGTTCAACTCTGCTCTCCCACAGCTCTGACTGTTTGAACATTGGGACTTTTGGGAGCTCAGCCCTTGGAGGCAGTTTTCATCCATGGAGAAGCAGTGCCTAGGACAAGGATAGGCAATGGCTTTTCCATTAATACGTCCTTGCCTCGCCAGCCCTTTGGATTTCCAGACTAAGCTTTTGCATTGTTGCTGTGGGACTTTGGAAAAGCCCACAGGTAAAAAATGGTCACTCCTTGACTTAAATCCATTTCATGAGGAACATTAGCATTAAATCATGTTAATTAACATTAATGTGACTTACATGGCTTAAGACCTATCTTTGAATTTAGCAGAGCTTTAGGAATAATTTAAAAGATGAGCTATTGCTCCCATTGGGATTTTACTTGAATTCACTAAAGGGAATGGGTGTCCTTGAACTGGCTAAGAAGGCTTTGGGTCAGGAGGTAATTTCTGAGCAGTTTTCCTGGCTCTTCATTCTGCTTTGTGATGGCTTCTTTACACTGGGCTGTATATCAGGTCCCTGCAGAGCAAACCTCTTAACATCCCTTTGCTGTTCTGGACCCTGAGGCAATGAGCCATGTGTTTTTTGATGATCATAGGAAGATTCAATCTATTTTTAGGGCAATCTTGTTGCCAGGAATAATTTCTAGGACTTCTGATTTGAATGGTGAATTACGTGTCCGTGTAAATGCCTGAAATGGATATTTAAAAATACTTTTCACTGACTTAATGTTTTACAGATTAACACCTTTAATGCTGTTAAAACAAAAGCAATTTTATTTTCTATTTTGAAATTTTGACTGGTTTTGTTGGAGACTTCTAGGCCAACACCACAACTTCGGTTTCAAAGCCCCAAGCCAGTGTAAGTCAGTACATTTAATAGATGAACAGTAAGGTGATGAAGGGATCACACCCAGTGAGTTTTGTACAACCTCTTTCCAGCTACAGGGCAAATATTTTTACTTCATGTTCAGTGTTGTGTAATGTGCCCCAATGCATTGACCTCTGTAACTCTCAGTGATTCCCCACCCAGGGCTTGAGGAGTGCATTGATTTTCCTTCCATCATGCAATAAGCACGAGTCTCACATCCAGCCCATATTGGCACCTGCAAACCCCATTTAAATAAATCAAAGGGAGCATTTGGGTATTCTCCCACTTGCCTGTAGGTTGATTGAAGAATAGATTCCTTTAATACTTCAGTGATTTATTTGTCAGTACAGACAGCCTGTCATAAAAATAATCAGTATCAGAAATGTTCTTTGGGAGAATCATTGGGGCTATCAATATCTTGGGTGGCCTAATCATCAAATTCATTGGTTTTATTAGGTTTAAATGTAAAAATTCCTTTTAGAATGGATTTGAACTTTTAAAGAACTATACTGTTTAGTTGATTGCTTTTTCAAGTATTTCAGTTTCTCAATAGCTCCACAGTATTTGGATTTGCACAAAAGCAGGGAGGAAAAGGCCTAGAAGGATATTGTCTTCAAAACTGTCTTTAATGGCTCTACCTTCTTCTCTTTATCTAGGTACAACAATGGTGGCACATGTGCTGTTCCAGTGGATTCTGAGAGGGCTTATTCCGACTTTTCTGCTCAAAACTACTCTGTCTCTAAATCCAGATGATCCGAATGTTTGTAGTCACTGGGAAAGGTAATGTGTAACCTGCCAATTTTTCTTATTTTACTATCCATTTCAGATATTTACATTAAGAAAGCAAGCTGGGAGCCATAATTTGCTGAATACCACCTTCTTTCAGAAGAGAGCACAGATTTGCTTTACAGAAATAGTACTTTTGAGTGCCTTGGAGGGTTTGGATCATCCCAAGGAATTGGTTCTAAGGCTACAGCTGTTGACCACATCCCCCTGTGCCCTTTGGGAAGCTCCTCCAGAGTCTGTGCGACAGGAGTGCCCTGAAGTGTTTGCATTTCTCATGGAAAGACCTATAGAAATGCTGTCCTTGCTCTGTCTTGCTTTTTTCTGGTTGTTGTCCAGCAAGAAAGTCTGAAGCCCTTCCTGCTGCAGCATCCAGGCTGTTTTTGTCCAGCCTGAACTTTGGGGCTCTTCCTGCCAAATTCGTGTCAGCATCAAAGAGTGAACGAAAGCACTGAACATGAAAGGCCCTGGAATTTCTTGTTCTCTCTATTGTTCCAGTGTTCTGGTCCTAAAAGTGGATCTGAGCACACCAGTTCCTGTGAGCACAGAGAAACCCACAGCCTTTGATGGGGTTCACGCTCACACAGGAGCTGTTTGCAGAGGCTAAAGGTCCTGTACTTCTCAGTTTAACTTGCTAAATTTCCAGTTCTGTTCTCTGGTTCAATTCCACACAAATCTGAATTGCTGCACACTTCAGCAAAATAAACCCCCTAACAAAGGTAAAAATAGAATCATATTTTAATGACTATGTTTTGAGGCCTTAATTAGAGAATTAACTGTTTGTAGATAATGCAACTGCAAAGCAAAGACTGTACAAGAAAAGGATTTTGCAGTCTCTGTGCTGAAAGTGCATTCAGAGCACAGGAATAAAATATTGATTTTGTCTGAAGAAAGTCAGCAACCTAGAGACCCAATCAAGGAGAAACAAAAATTAAATACCAAAATTGATTGGTTGTACTGACCAAGATGACTTTGTTAGTTAGATGTTAATAAATCAAAGAGAAAAGATTGTTAGGGGTATTGCTGGATAATAAATGGGATAGTAAAATAATAATTGAGATTTGCAAGTGTGACTGTCTTACATTAATAATGAACATGTAAATAATGAGCAATGTAAATATTTTATATTTTAGCATTAGCAGAAGTAAAAACATTATTGTCTAACCCAGCAAACAGTGACAGAGGGCAAAGCAACATCCAGGGGAGTCTTGACTTGTCTAGAAGGGACACGACAAGCAGGGCAGGAACAGCCCAGACTTCGATTTCAAGCCAATCAGATCCTCCAAGCAGATATCTTGGTATTACCTTTTGGCTGCAATCTCCCAGGGCTTAATCACATCAGCATTCCTGCTGATGAGAGGGAAATCAGCTGCAAAATTAAGACAATTGATATAATGAGTGGCCTAAAGGATCTAATTCCTGTGTCTTGACCTGCCTAGGGTGATTTGAGTATTGTTCTCCAAAGATAGGGTAGATCTGATAAAGTGGGGCTGGTGTCCAGATCAGAACCTGAGGCAGGAGTCCCTTGAGCAGCGCACACACCTACTATGGGGCTCTGCAATGCTCTGGCATGACTGAGCCCAGTATGAGATTTGGGTTCCTGTATCACATGAGAGGCCCAAACAATAATGAACATAGAACCTGTTGCATGACTAAGTAGTGTTTTGGGAAGGAGATAGTTGTCTTGCCGTTGTTGAAGCTCTGTGATTTCTCATCAAATTGCCAGTTTTTGTCCATATCCATTCACCCTTTCACCTTCTAAATTACCATGAATTTTAATAACATTAAGGGTTTTTCCCAAAGGGAGTGGTTTATTGCTCACACTGATATCTCTATGCCTGTATCAGTCATGGAGCCCAAGTTAGAAGCATTTCCAAACTTCTCAGGATGCCCTTTTCTGCTCCTTGATAAAGTTTCTAAGATTTTTGATGTAAATATGTTTCACACTGGAGTTCCATGAGCAGCAAATACAGGGAACTGAAGCTTTTCATGTGACACCAAACATCCTCTCACTTCCTTCCTTGTCCACTCCCAGCTACGCCGTGACTGTGCAGGAATCTTACGCTCATCCTTTTGACCAGATCTATTACACACGATGCACAGACATCCTGAACTGGTTCAAGTGCACCAGGCACAGGTAAGAGCTAATCCTCAGAAACCTCAGTATCGTTCTGCCTTTTTATCTCCTCACATACCTCTTGTTTATCCAAATGTTTGTGGTGCTCCAGTATAGATGCACACAAAGATGTGTTTTAGGACAGGGTGTTTGGAATTCCAGGGCACTGATGAAAGTGCAGAGATTTTTGCCTGAGGTTTGAGTGAGACCAGTGGTAGTCAGTCCCTCATGGGGCCATCCAGGAGAATGTATCCTTCCATTGGCCCTGCCATGGGATTGGAAGTGTTTATTCCCTGACCAGACACAACCAACTCTCTTTTCCAAGTGCTTGGTGCATGTCCAGGCTTGTAAAAGGAAGTCCATGCACCTCCTAAATTGTGAAGAATCAGGCATTTGAGGGTGAGTGATAATTAGAAATAGATCTGTGTTAGAATCAGTGCACCCAAATCTGCATTGAAAATCAGGTAAAATGAAGATGGGTCCATTTCCAGCACTGAATGGAAACTGGTACCAAAGAGTTAATTTTTCCCAGGCTGCAAGTTATTGCTGTTATATTCATTCTGATTCCAAACTATCCAAATAAATATCCACTAACATTCACAATCTTTCAAGATATTTTAGAAGCCGATTGGGATCTTAACTCTCCTGCACTCAGTTGCAAATAGGCTGTTCAGCACCATCCCAGTGTGAGTGTTGGACTTGGCTTTTTAGCTCCTGTGTTACAATGTTTGGAAGTGGAACAGAGCTGCAGAGCTTTCTGGAATATTGTATAGATTGGAATGCAGCAGAGTAAATTCGATCAGTTTATCTAACATGAGGGACAATAGATTTAGTTCAATTTAGATAATTTCCATAAACTAGCAAAGCTGTTTTGAAGTGTTTGCTGTTAAATATGAAGTTAAATATTACCCTTGTAATGTGGTATCCTTGCTAATGCTATGAATAAGGGTAGGAGTGCTACAGAATGCTAAACACCTTTTAATTACTGTGGACTACAGTACTGTATTGGGGAAAACAGGCTTTAAGTACTGAACTGGGACTATAATGTCATATTGCAAGGTAGAAGTGCCTTGGAAGGGTTAGCAAGCAGGAGCAAATCACTTGGGGTTAACTTCTCAAGCTGTATATTGAGAGCAGTTCCCATTGTGGGAGTTTTGGTGTAGCAGCTGACACAGTGGTCTCTGCAGAAGATTCTGTTCCTTCCATTGATGAGAGCTGACCTTGCTGATGTGCAAAAATAAATCATTTATTCTTAAAGAAACTCCTTGCCCTTGCAGTAGAACTGGGAAAATGTTTAAGACATCAGCTGCCCCAGGAAGAGCTCCAGTGACTGACTGTCACGAGCACTGTGTTTGTAACACAAGTCATATTTCAAGCTTCAAAACAAGTATTGATTTCTCCCTTATTGTGGCTTTTATTATGAAAAGCTTTCATGCATTTAAAAATAATTATTGAATGCTACCCTTACTATAATTTAACACAAATATCATTCCAGCAGGAGGCATTGATTTTCAATAGTGTCCAATGGTTTTGTGTCTCGTGGTGCAGGATCAGCTACAAAACCGCCTATCGCAGGGGGCTGCGCACGATGTACCGGCGACGCTCCCAGTGCTGCCCCGGCTACTACGAGAGTGGGGACTACTGCATACGTATGTACACGTGGCACATGGTGCAATTAAAAGTAGTTTTTGGAGCACCTGTAGACAAATTAAAGACGTGTTGCATTAGGGTTGATTTTCAGAGCTTTCAGCTTGCGCTGATTGCAGGCGGAATTGCAGGTACAGAATATTTCAGGTTGTTACAGGTATGTGCATCTCAAGTAAGTAGGTAAAATTTGGCTGAAGTCATTGGGGAGGGAGTTAATGAAGTTCCTTAGTGCTTTCTTGAATCAGAGCTTACTTTGGGGAGTAATTAATGCAAGTATTCACCGACGTTAAGGAACTAGGGGAACTGAGAACAGTCAGGAGTAAACTATTACATAATTTAAGCAGCAGTGTAAATTTTCTGCCTCTTACCTTTGAAAGTTCTTACTTCAAGAGTTAAATGAGTTAAAATCTCATGTTTTTCCACAATGCTTCTGTCAACAATTTAACTTCTTAAAACTTCTCAAATGTGAGAAGAACTTTCCCCCAGCTGCACTGTGTAAATAAATACAGAGCTCTGGAGTGTTTTAGGTCAATATGAGGGGGGGCAAAAATAAAAATGGATGTTTTATCTATGCCTAAGATCTTTGTTAATTAAAAATACCCTGTACATTAGTGTCACTTGTTTTCAGTATTGCAGCTTTCTAAGTATTCTGCATGTGCTCAAAAGGAGAGTGGAGCTGTGATCTCTTGTCTAGGTCTTGTATCGTGGGATTACGACACATGAAAAACACAAAGAGGTTTTGATCAGCATCAGAATCCAAATTTTATTAACAGGGTTAAAATGCCACAGAATAAATGTGAAAATGATACAATTATCCAGCTAACTTCAAATATCTTGAAACCATGCTTTACAGCTATTTCTTTCTAGCTCTGTTGATGTTTTTATCTGAGTTTCTGTGTTGGACTCATATTGTAATACATGAGCAGCTGAAAACCATGAATGGACCTTGGTCTCATTTTCAATGACCTTTATGCCAAACAGTTACATTAAAGGGGCTTTGGACTGTGAAAAATCACCAGCCCTTTGAGATAAGGCATTAGAATTATTTTACAGAAAATGTAATAATTTGATCTTTCGGAGTGCAAAACGCTGTGAGTCAAGTCCTGAAAAACATTTATTGCAACCCATTGTCTTGGCTGGAATCCTTCCTGGTAAGTGTGTACCTACCTTCAAATATCTCCGGTGTCAATACCATGTCAGCAGTTGTTCCACATACTTCTATTACAGTCTTGAATTTCATGTCTCAGAATCCTGTCTGGCATAGAGCATATTTATTATCACTTTTCTCCTTGCAATCTATTGATTTTTTTTTTTTTTAATTACCATACTGTTGCAACAATAACTCTCTCCAGGCTTTCTGATTCTTTGAGGATATTAACATTTGTTTTGAAGAGGTTTGTGGGGGTTTTTTGTTAGTTTTAATACTCAGCGTTCTGCTGCTGCCAGGCAAATTTTATCTTTCTGTGGTGGAGAAAGAACAGCATACACTGAAATTTTGCTAATGCAGAGCAGGCAGCAGGTATCTGGTCAGACCAAAAGCCTTGTGTTTGACACAGAGCAGATAATAGTTACACTCTCTCTGCTGTTTACATGTGCAGGAGTCAGGTTCTTGTATTTCATTATCAGCCTGATGCGTGCTCAGGGACATCTGCTGTCCATCCTTCCCACAGATCGGAGCAGCAACAGCAGCCGAGAGGGAAATGATGTCAGGGAAGATGTTCTCCATCATGATGGATTCCAGATGCTTGGACTTACTGTTTGCTACCACAAGTAGCCACATAGCAAAAAACCCCAAAACCAAATAGAAAACCTCCTTGAAATTCTCTGAGCCCTCAAGCAACATACTGGAGGCACAATATTTAGCTAATGGGATCCTTTTCATGTCACCCCTTTTGTCTGTAAAACATCAAACCCTGATCCCATTTGTTTTGTTTTGTTTTGTTTTTCCACAACATGTTCCTGTGCCAACAAGCAAATTCTCTCATTCATCATTCTTTGCAGTTAGCAGTGAATTCCATTTTCATTCCTGGAGGCACTTCTCTGCTTTTGCCTTTTTCCATCCTATTTCTTATTTCTCTTTAAACTGGTATTTTTTTGCTGTTTCCTAACAAGGTAGTCCAGTACTCCTGTCCCACATTCCTCTAGACACATTCAGTGCTACTCCTCTAATGACAGCTGCTTCAAGAGTGGTCAGGACACAAAATTCCACTTTCCTGAGCTGTCCTTGGCAGGAAGGGAGGGAAGCTCCAGCCCTGCAGAGAGGGTTCTCCCCGCTCAGCCAGCCCTTTAAAATCTATTCTGTTAGCAATCATGGAACCACTACAACATGGGGAGGAGGGATACATCCCGCAGTGAGTCTGATGATCAGAAGAAAGTTTGATTAAAAAACAGTGTGTAGATTAAAGGCTAATTGGTTCTTCTTTCATTAATAGCAGTCTTTATTTCTTGCAAAAGTTAAATAGCTTTGTAATTAACAGTGACATGTTTAGACTAGAGAGGGCTGAGTTTAAATCTCTATTAATGACTGTTTCTTGGATTTTAAAGCAGAAGTGAAGGATTTCAGCTACTGTTTTGATCTTTTCCCTTCTCATTTACTAACTTTTAAAGGAATGTCAGATCTATGGTTTTATCTTTGTCCTCCTGTTGGCTTACTAAATAGATTAAGTCTAATAACATCTACCCTCAGTTCTAAATAATCATGTTGATCCAGAGCTTCTTGCTCTGCCACTTCTTTGGTGTTTTCTCTGCCTTTTTGGCATCTGTCTGTGCTGCTGCCCCATAAAATGTGGAATTCAGGCACAAGGTCCAATAATTTAAGCGGTTGCCTGGTTAGTTATACAACTGGCCAGCCCATTAGTACTTAGGCTAAACAGTTTTGGGGTATGAAATTGTCTTTGTGCCTCCAAAAGGCTTGAAATACTTTGGGGTTGCAATGGTGTTCAAAAAATCCCTCCTGAAAAATGCTGCAAATGCACATCTGCAGGTTTTTTCCCCCTCATTGATATCTTAGAAATGGTTGTTACCATTGTGGGAGCTTTGCAAAACGATTCCCCTCTCTGAATGTTCTTACACTTGACAGAGCTTTTCCCTGAGCTGTCCCTGAAAACAAACAGCAGAGCCTGGGCAGTAAATCAGAGCAGCTATGATTTACTGTACTTTGTATGCTAAGGTAAGCTTTTGGCAGAGCAAATGCATAAACTGCAGAAAATCTTTTTTTAAACAACCACAGGGTTCAACTGCCCTTCAAGGTTTTTGTAAGGATGTTTTAAAATTATATTGCCTAGATTAGTATCTGTGGTAGATAAAGCAGCTCTGAATACTATGCTGCTCAAAAATAAAAAAGGAAAAAGAATATTACATGGTTCTTTTGTGCTCTTTAGCCTGTCAGAAGATGGTAATTGAATAGTTCCCTTTAAGAATATGTCAGGTGGAAAGATGCCCTGTGTGCTAAATGGATGCATTTTTGTCTGAGAGACCAACGCTTTGTTCCGTCTGTCCATTTTAATCTTATTCTTGCACAACAGATTTGTACAGAGGAGACACTTCTTGTGGGGAACAAAGGGTCAGAGACCTGACATCAGAGGGAGGGCAGATGGGACTCTGAGCAGCAGCTACTGCCAGCTGACTTTTGGGCAGAATAGCACCAACCATGAAACAAAAAGTTGGGAATTCACCTTTTCTTCGCAGATTGAGCTGAGCTTTTAAGTGTTTTCTTCACTCTCCTACCTTACACTTTTTTTCTGATGTCTAAGTCTATGCAATGTGACAGGATGTAATAATGACAGGATTAGTGATTTAACAATCTGATTTGCTGCCATTTATCTGTCTTTCAAACCTGCCAAAATTCAGTAGAGTTATAGATTGACCATTTCATGGTGCTTTCCTTTCTTGGCCAAGATATTATTGATCTCAGATTGTTTCTCAACATTCAGCTTTCCACATTACAATTGTCACAAGCATCAGCAGGGCTCCGTGACTTTGACAAATCTTTTTCTAGAGAAATTGCTGGCCTCACTGGTTGAATCTCAGTTTGTTACCTACAGTGGTATTTCCCTCAGGCCAAAGGTTGGGGACATTATTGTATTTGCATGCATTTATTTACCCATCTTTTCAACTCACCTTTGTTTGATGCCTTTAATGAATTTCAAAAACAAATGAGGAATGTTCTTTTAATAGCTGACTTGGGGAAATTATGCAAATTTGGGGCCTGATTGTTTTCAGGAGTTTAAATAATGTTTCATAAATTCTGTAATTCCAATAACCATGCCAACTTCCTAGTGTGATGTTCCCATTTATAGTGTAGCCATATGAACATTCCCACCTCAGGACTGCGTTCCCATTTACAGGGCTCCGTGTCTAGTGCAGTTTTTGTATTCTTTGACAAGTCTGCCTTATTGGAGCCATATGGTTGGATTGTTAAACATCTGTACCATAGGAGTAACAATTCCAGAGCTTCCTGCCATCTGGATGAATTACAATCCCTGCAATTCCACGCATATGTTCCAGCAGCACACCGACACCACAGTCAAGTGTACTCATGATGAGAAGAAAAAGAATGGTTTTTGTGATCAGGGCAAAAGTTGTACACTCTTAGAAAATGTTGAATCAGTGGCTTAAACTTCCTGAATATTTATAATGTTTGTTCATACATCAGATTTGTTGATTTTTTTTCACTTTATAAGGCAGTAGCTCATTAGCATTTTAGAAGAAATGTTGTCCCCCCCCTTCTCACCTCAATTTTAAATTCCTTGTGGTGAGCATTCCTGTAACTTGAAAATGTATTGTTTGAAAGCTGCTGGACTTTTAAAATACATTTTTCTTATCTTTATAGACACACATTAAAGCCAGTGCTGGTGCTTTCTGTGAGAGCCTTACTGTTACATTATTCAAGTACAGAGTTCTGTACATCAATAATGCAACCTAAATTAGGGGAAATGCTATAGCAGGACATAGATACTTCCTATCAGGGGACATTCTTTCTCTCTTCTGATTTGGGATGTATGACAGCGAGAAAATGGTGTGGAAGGCCTTTCTGCATATAGTTATTAATTATAGAATTGAAATGACAGTAGGAGACACTTTGAAATTTCTCCCTTTATATGCATTGGAGATGACTCCATACATCTTTTCCCAGTGAAGAACATAGGGAAAATTATTTGAATCCTTTGTTCCCATGTAAAGGGAAACTGAGAGGAAATGGGCCTTTGCTTGTTCATTTAGAGCCTCTTGGAATACAGAAGTGTGTGGGCAGAGGGACACCAGCCTCAAAAGCAGGACAGTTCAGCTGGTGACACAGATGAAGCCAGTTGGTGACTACTTAGCCTAAAGACACTGGAGAGATCCCCTGGATGGGAAGGTGGAAAGGTCAGTTCTCATCTCCCATCCATCATTGTATGTTTGCAGTCAGCCTCTGGATGCTGGTAGGGAACAGTAATGAAATAAGAAAAGGATTTCTGGAAGCAGTATGGGAGAAGAAGGAGAAAGAAAATGTTCATATAAAGGAATGAAAATAGCATAAAGTTAAAAAGGAGGGAATGCTAAAGCTATATAATGTCTCAAGGGGCTTAATAAATATCAGAGGAAAAATTATGCAGGCATTACGGTTGGAAAAAGATTTAGACTGTTGCTAGTGTAGCAGAAAAAGCTTTTCTGGCTGCTTTAGGCAGCCTCTGTTGGATCAGCATAAAAGCACACTGGGATTGCAGACACAGAAGGAGGCACTGGATCCAGAGCTCCTCATGGTGTTCATGCTAATGGCCTGGATGGCTGGGAGCTTCAGCAGGATCAGAAAAATCACAAGAACCATAGATGTGATTCCTTGTTGAGTTCAAAGAAAGGGCCATGCAAAGTTTACTCCATTAATCTGCCCTCTTTTAGCAAAGTCAGGCTGGTCCCCAGCTGCTCTAAATCAGCACAGATCCACCAGGATGTGTCTGGATGCCCTTTCAAATCCTCCTTCTGCTGGGATGCACCTCAGAGTGGTTCATGCCAGTCTGCACTGATCCTGCATGGCCTGGAGGGCCCCAGGGCTATTCCATAGTGTCTTTGTGACTCAACCCTCCCTGTGCTGCTGGGATCCGTTTACTTGCACAGAATAGAAACAGGGTCCTGTGCACCCCAGTATGAATGAACTGGTTCCAAGGATGTGGACATACAGAGCATTTGCCACTTACGGAATTATGAAGACACAAGATTCTAGAAGGTGTTCCCCTCCAAAACAGCTTGCAGTTCATGAGTAATACTGATGTGTGGGGAGCTGGGTTAACTTAAGAAAATCAACAGGGCCAGAAAGAAGATAGATGTATGAAATGGTACAAGTTTAAACTTGAAATTTGAATTATAGAATGGTTTGGGTTGGAAGGAACCTTGAAGGTCAGCTTAGTCCAACCCACAAGTTGTATCCTTGATCACTCCTTTACATCCTTCTCCCATGAATAGATTTCTCTTGTGCTCTGGAGAAGTTTTAAAGGCTCAGAGAAAAGGAAGGAAAGAGAGAGAGGAAAAGAAGTTACCTAAATTGAGACAGCCTTTAAAAAGACCTCCCGATGTACATAAAATTGGAGGTAGCATTTTTTTCTGCTTCTTTCTGTATTCCTCTGGCTGTGACCTTCGCTGACCAGTTCCCACATGAACTCTGGATGTCTGGGAAGCCACCAGTCAGATGTGGGTGACCATTATCAGGCAGATTCCTTCTTGCCTACACAAAAGAGCTACTGCAACCTCCTGCCGCGTGTCAGTACCAGTGGCCCCCTTCCTCATTTCTAGGCATCTTAGAGACTGAAAATATAAATAAAACTGAATCACTGTCACTGCAAGGATGGCTGAAGTGCTGCAATAGAATAACATGTGATAACATGATAAAACATGATAGCATGCAATAACACATGGTAACACATGATAATATGTGATGACACACGATGACATATGATAACATATGGTGACATATGACAACATAGCAGGGGTTTGGTAACCCAATGCCTCTTCCCTCACCGACCCATGCAGCCGCTCCCGCTCCCTTTGTCCGATGGGATGGGAGAAGAGGAAAGAAGAGTCAAAGAAAGAAAACTTGTGGATTGAGACAAAACAAATGTGAATGATCCTGAGGAACAGAGAAAACCTTGGTGCTGTGCCAGCACTCTTCAACAGTAGCTGAAATGTCAGCATGGTCAGCATTGGTTTGGTCACCAACCTAAACCACAGCATGATCCAAGCTGAAAGCAGAGTTAACCCCATCCCAGCCAGCCCAGTACAGCCAGCTATGCTGCAGATAATAAAACCCTCATTATGATCCTCAGGAAATCTCTTTATGGTTTTCCTTTGTCTTTCCACCTCTTGGTTTCAGTAGTGACAGGGGAGCACTTTGGAAGCTGGAGTGAACTACTCTTTTCAAATGTTTTTCACTCTGTTCAGAACATTGGGAAGGATGAGTTGGTGCTGGCAGTTGTCTGGGCTGGCTGAGGGTGTGTGGGCCTTGCTCCTGCCACCCTCTGCTCTCCCAGCCTTTTATAGCAACAGCCAGGGATGCCCTAAATACAGCAACCTGGGCAAGCAGAAGGAGGCATTTGGCTACCTGGGTGCACTTACTTACAGCTCAGCTACTCCCCATCTCCTCTAGCACAGGAATGAGAGTGGCTGGAAGCATTTGGCAGATGGAATTTGGCCCAGAGTATACAGTGCTTTCAGCATCTTCCTGTGCATAATGTGCATTTCTTTTATGTGAACTTTTGGAACGCCTGTCTGTAATTATTCCATCCTTTTAGCAGTGCCTCTGAACAATACCGATGGCATTCACACAGGGAATACCACGTGAGCCTGACATAAGGAATACCATTCCAGGCACATGGTGTGATCCTGTGCAGGGCCAGGAGCTGTAATTCAATGATCCTTGTGGATCCTTTCCAACTCTGAGCTTCTGTGATTCTATGATTCTATTAATCTAATAGTGTTTATTGATGTTGGTTTCTCAAATGCTGGGTAATTCCTGGGAGTGGGTTTGCTGGGTGGGAATTTAAAGACGTTGTCATTCCCTTTGTTCCAAATTAACTTTGGGTTTTGTGGCACATATTCCATATCCCATTGTAGGATAAAGATATATTGTTCCATGGATTTTTTGCAACTGCATCCATTTCTGATGGAGACGTGATAGACTATAAAAATAAGGCAGTTACTCTGGAGCTTAATGAAAACTGACAGTGCTCTGTTATGGAAGAAGTATTGAAAATTTGTAGAAAGCAATCACTTATGTTAAAATATAAAATACTTACAACTCTGAAGCATAAATCACTTAGATCAAAATATAAAAATACTAAGATGCCAAATTGTACAGAAAATCACTCCGAGACTTTAGAAAAGAAGCAATTTCTTCCTATTGAACCCACAACTTCACAGCAGGAGCCTGGATATCAAACAGGCTGAGTGCTCCAATTTCCATCACCTCGGCTGAGAACTGTGGCTATGCACCATGTCTGAGTGGTGTTAACACCCCACAGTAATAAATGATCTGCAGATTGAGTTCATGGGATCCTGGAATGCTTTGGGTTGGAAGAGACCTTTAAGTTCATCCCATTCCACCCCTGCCATGGGCAGGGACACCTTCCACTATCCCAGGCTGCTCAAAGCCCCATCCAGCCTGGCCTGGGACACTTCCAGGGATGGGACAACCACAGCTTCTCTGGGCACCCTGTGCCAGGGCCTCCCCACCGTCACAGGAAAGAATTTCTTCCCCATATCCCATCTATCCCTGCCCTCTGACAGTTTGTGTGTTCATATGGAAGCACTAATTCTTTTTTGTAGCTTTACAAAGCAAATCACCTTCCCCGGATATTTGCATGAGTTTCTTCAGTGAAGTGGCTGAGAGTGAAGGAAAATTCTTCGTGGGACAAAGGAAACAAAAGAGTGTGGGAGGGCAGAACGGGAAGTAAGAGTGAACTAAAGATGCCCAGAGGGCACACTACGGAAATGTTATGTTTGCTATAGAGTCAGTTGGCAAATCAGTTTTCATTTCTGGATCCCACATTTTTGTGAGGGAAAGAAGATGAGGTCGGCTGGAAAAGCATCTGTTAACACTCAGTACTCAGTACAGGGAAGGGGATTAATCAGATGTCAAAAAGGCTAATCAGGCACAGAGCTCTTCTAAGCAGAAATGGAGCCTTCCTTTAGAACCTGATGTGCTTGGAACTGTGTCTACAGACATTCCCTTTCCCTCTCGGTGTCAGGATTACAGCATTCCCCTTCAGATTTTGTGTTGTTGCACTTACTTTCCATTTTAGAAGAGGGGTTTAAAGGCTCCCAAGGGAGATTTTTCATGAAACTTCAGTCCATTGCAGATTTGATCACAAAACGTTTTTGAATCATTTATCTTAAGCTCAGTATTTCCAACACAGGTATTCACTTCTGGAAACCTCATTTTCTCTGATGCAGTAAGTCAAGAGGAACTATTTAATCAGTCTATCTAAACCCAAAGCTTTCCTTCTTTTTACTAAGATTTTTCCTTTCTGAATGCTATGATTTACTTTTATTACTGTGATGTCCAGAAATCTATGTGCAACACTAGAAGATGGCCTTGCTTCAAAAAGCTTACACTGTAAATACATATATTGATTCAAATAAAGAAATATTTTTCTGATTAAAATAAAAAACCATGTATGAAACACGTTATAAGGAGACTGGTAAAGAAATGGAACCTTTTCAGGTACAGCAGTGCTGTGCACAGGAGCTCTGCTGAAGCAGGTCTCTGGTACACATCTTGGATCTGATATCATCACACCTGCATTCATGGGTGTCATGTTCTGAGAAATGTCCAGTTTAAATAGAATTCCTATTAAAAGAACTATTAAAAGCATTTAAAATTATCTTTTCACCAAATACTGCCAATGCTATGCCATATTTACCTTATAATAAAGGGTAGCCCTCTTCCATAGTTTCTGATGATGTAGGGAAAAGATTTTTTTTCCAGCTCCCATCTTCTGTCTCCAGACCACAGTGTGAATCCCAGGAACTGGAAAGTACATTTTATTGTGTGTCATTAATAGAAAGTTTCTCTGGACATTCAACATCCAGAAACTGGGCTTGATCCTAAATCAGCTGAACTTCTGCAATCTGGAGCTGGCGACAGGAAGTTTAAACAAGTGGCTTGAGATGAGAATCAGCCCCCATCACTACATAAAAAGTTTCCTGTGTTGTCTTTTTTGCAGTTCTTTTCAGAAAGCTGCTGTGAAACACATTGCTGTGATTCCTTTTGAAATGTGAGAAAAGTGAAAAGAGTCTGCATTTAAATATTCCATCCCCGGGAACGTTAGTGTAGCTTATACATGAGCATGATCTTCAAACAGAGCATGGTCTGTCCTTGATTTCAGCAGAATCACCTTCACTTGCATTGTGGGCCTTGATTTAAAATAAAATCTGAAATATGTTGGCCCTCTGGGACCTGTGCCTGGCCTCAAGGACAGGTTTGCATTTAGAAATGTGTCCATATTCATTCTATTTTGGTGAGAAACAAAGAAAGGATTGTTAGATTGACTTGATAAATTTTGGAATAAGAATGAAGAAAGATTTTCTTTGAAACATCTATAGTTTATTCCATTTTCAACAGAACTAAAAGTTTTCTAGGAGCATCTGTGTAATTTGGTTTTATTAAGAGTTGCATTGCCTAGCCAAGACAGCCAGAAGTGTCACGCAGTCCAGATGTCTTCATCCATCTACTTTTGGTCTTTTAGGAACAACATTTTTGATGCCCCCATCCTCACTCTAACACACAGCACACACTCTGTACCTATGAAAATCAATCAGCAGTGAAGCTGTGTCATTTTCTGTCAGAAAATAGAATTTTCTTGGCATGAGATCCACAATTTAGGGCAAGTCAGTAATCAGAGAACTACGGACATGTAGCAAGGCTACCAGATTTAAAAATACATATACCACAGACTGATGGAATTTGTACACAAAGAAATTCACTCAATGCCCTGAGTGGGTAACCTGTAGCAAAATATGGAAGTGCTGTGATTTTGAGGTGATTTCCAGAATAAATGTTTCCAATTATGAATGTGTGAGGGTTTTTTTCTGATAATGGCTCATTTTCTTTGACATTTTCCCATGTGCTTCCTATCTCAGTGTTTAAATCAAACAGCTCCTCAGCCAGTGCTGGAACCTAGAAATACCTCATCTCTTGGAGTACTAGAGTCACAGGAGGAAAGCAGAGGTGGCTGTGGCATGAAGCAAAGCAGTCATAATGTACTGGTGGAGCTTCTATAGTGAGGCTGGAAATATCCCCCAGCAGTTGAGTTTCACCCTGTTCTGCCACACTTCTCACCTTTCCATCTGTCATTTACTTCTCACCTTCCTCACCTGCAGGGCCCTGTGAGTTCCTCCAGTCTTTCTATGATGGAAATGTTTGTGATTTACCACTTTTAGCTAATTTGCAGCTCTGTACTTCACACCTGGATGCTCATTTTCTGCTCTAGCACAACTTCCAGGAGAGCTCAGGCTGCAGGCAAAGATATCCAGGAGTGGAGAATGGGCTTTCCTGCCTCTGTGCTGGGTGTGGTTTGATACCACCTGCCCTCACAGGTAGTTTGGTAGGCCAGGTTATGCTTTCTCTTCTTTTGGTAGGTTTGGCTGCTGCTCCACACGTTGGCAGGAAAGCTGGAAGGACAGGGATCTTAGTTAGGTACAAGCTTCTCCTCTATTCCCAACCTGTCAAGAATTTAATTTCCTCAGGCAACAACAAAAAAATCCCCTAAAGTTAAGAACTGAATGATTGGGGAAAACTTTCACTGGTTTTGGCACTTCTGTCCTCAAAAAACCTGGAGCTTCCTGCAGGCAAATCCTATTTGACTGAATTTGGTTTTGTTGGAGTGAGGTCTCCTAGGTCGTGTACAGAGAGAATGAAGGACCATGCCAAGAGTAAATGTTAATATTTCTGCATTGCTTAGAAAAAGACAGTGCTGCTGCTTTTCGAAATTGTGCCACATAGAGCACAATTTGCAGACAAATTAAGTTTGTTAGTTGGATGAATCAAGTTCCAGTGGCAAATTAACAAGTGAAAATGTATTTTCTACAAATTGCTGGGAAGAGTTGGTCAATTTACCAAAATGGAAGGAGTAGACAGAGGGCATAGGAGGGGAAAAGATTTCCAGGGTCACAGATTCTACTCTGCTGATTCAGGATCTCCCTTAACCTCATTAATGGTTTGAACTAGTGATAATGATTGTTTTGAACCCTGAGTGAGGCAATGGGAAATCATTTACCAGAAAATGTTAAATGCTGAAATTGTCCCACAGAATAATATTGTATTAGAACATTGATCAGCATAATTGATCTCCATGTAACTCTTCCCTCTCAACATGGCAGAATGCAACGATTATTTCTACTCGAAGCAATGACAGAAAATGCATAAAATCTGTTGCAGGCCTTAAAAGATCAAAAATTATCAATATTTAGCTGATCCCTGATGAGTTCTCTCTGGGCTTCAATTCACTTTCTGTGAAGGCAATGAGAAGGACTGAGCCTTAAAACTGTGGCTTGGTTTGAAAGACAGGTGTCTGCCAAGCAAGGTGGGAGCCTCCCTTGGAACGGAGAACATGACCCCCTTCTCTCCGAATTATCATAACTTTGAAATTAAGGGGCTTTCAGGCAAAGATATGGGAAAAAGGAATAATAACAGTTGTTTACTAGTATGTATAACAAGGCAAACAAACAACAGCAATGGCAGCAGCAACAAACAAAACCAGAGGCCAGTGCCAGCCTCTCTCTCCTCCCCTTCGGTGCAGCTCCGCTCACAGCCGCCAGGGGCGCTGGTGGCTCCCGGCCGGGCGGGGCGGGTGCGGTGATTCCCCAGGCCTGCAGGGGGCGCTGTGGCGCGAGCGCGGCCGGGCCTCCCTCAGGCGGTGTGGCGTGCTGGATGGCGGAGCGGGCTGCAGCGGGAACCTGGCTGGGACAGCAGGGACGGGCACACCCCGGCATAGCAAACGAAATGCATCAGAAACTCTGCAGCTGTAGCAGGAGCTGCAGGGCGTCCCAGCAGGCAGGGAGTGCAGGGCTACAGTGTAGAAAAAAAACTCCGGAGCAATGGCAGGAAAATGGTGGGGCTGGGCTGGGCAGCTGCAGCCCGGCTCCTGAGCACGGCCAGGAGAGGCTCCCTCGGAGGGGCTTGGGGTCCCAGGTTTTTCCCTGAGGCACCCGAGTAGAAGGTGAAAGGTCCTTTTTCAGTGAGGTAGGGTGTTAATAAGGTCCCAGTGCAATGGCCGCTCCCACGAGCAGAGCTTCACTCATGGTAGGAGAAGGCAGCAGGAGATGGAACCCTGCAGTGGTGGCAAATTCTCCCCACAGCGACTGCAGCCTGCTTCCCCTCCGATCCCGACAGCAAGAGAGAGCGAGAAGCTATGCCCAGCCCCTTCCTCCAGCCCAAAATCTCATGGTATCTCTGCCCTTCCACAGAAGAAAAAACCTAGGTAAGGGAGTATCCAGCTGCACCCTTCCCCCACCTTGGCCGTTTCTTCTGTCTCTCTTAAGTACTGGTCGTTATTTTCTCTTAGCAACACATGGGACAAAATTCCCCAAGAGAAAGAAACAAAAATAAAAATCCTAGCCCCCAACAAACTGGTAAAGGATTTGAGAGTGTGACTCACCTTAGAAGGTCAGGATTTCACCTGAAGGAGGAAATTCTCTCTGCCCCAAGGTCAAGCCCAGGCTGGTGTGTCCTGATCCCACCGGAGCCCTGGGCCTGAGCAGGAGTCCCTGCTCAGGGGATGTCTCTGACCTTGGTCTGAGGTGTGAGTTAGTCAGGAGCTGTTGGGATCAGGCATTGCACAGAGGCTTTGTCTGTCTTGCAGGATTTACCTCCTTTGTACACTTAACCCGTTCCTGCCTTTGCACCCATTCCATTGGCCAGAGCTGAGCTGTGACTTTATCTCCAGACTAAGGCATTAGTGCTGCTCTTACCCAGCCCTGTAACCTGTCCACTTTTCAGGGCAGATGCACTCAAGTGCTCAGTCTCTCACTGCCTTCCCACCATCCCTTTTTGTGCCTTCAACTCTTGCACTTGTTATTAACACAGCTAAAGGTACAACAGAGTTCAGCTTCCTGACCCCAGTCCTGCTCTCTGACATTTACTGCTATGAGGAGGCTGCTCTGCAGCTCTCACTCAGACATCATTAAGTGGTGAGTGCTATCTCCCATTCCCTCTCTCCACCAGAGCAGATGAAACCAATGTGGTATCAAAATGCCACAAAGAGTCTGTTAAATGTGTGATTCCCCTGACCTCCCCTTTTGCAGGCTCTAAACTTCTCTGTCATTGTCACTGCCATTATTTTATGGTCAGTAATGCGAGGCCCTTCCTGTCTCAGGGATGTGCTGCTCCAGCTCAGCTGTTCCTCAGAACCAACCAGACTGGGATTCCAAACTGTGCTCCACCAGTCTTGCATTTCTCAAGGCACACAGAGCAAGTGACAGTCTTGTCCCTACCCTGCCCTTCCCCTGGCACAGTTTACTTCCCTATCCACTCCTTACAGTAAGGCCTGAAGCAACAGATTGCAACATGGCCTAAAGGAGGTTCTCATCAGTGCCAGCTCCTCTGATGACAGTAAACTGTGAGTGTTCCTCCTGAAGGGCCCTCAGAGTCTGAAACATTGAGATCTGGCTGGAATTATTCCAGGAGTCCTAAACTAGTCCATGCCACAAGCCTGGGACACTCAAGAATGTGGAAGGCTCTGTGTTCACCTTGTTAGTGATCAGAACCCCAGGCTGGCATTTATGTGCTGATAGAAAGGGTAAAATACCATAGAATTTATGCTTATTAACAAATCTTCATGTCCCAGCAAAAGGATACAGGGATTTACTGAGCTGTTGTCAATGATGACACTGACACACGTCAGATTCTGCTCTTGGGAAAAGACAAAATCCTCCAAAAGTATCTCCACAGTTCTTTTACTTCAGACATTCAAAAGTCATGTCTGGCATGGCTTAATCTCTGAGCTTTGGCTGAATGTCAAGACTGAGGATAACACAACTCGGAACAGATCAGTACCTCGCAGAGGCAATGGTCAGAGATCCCCATGTCCCAGACAACAGAAAGACCATTGATTCTGTTCTGATTGCACTGATGCAGAGTCTGTAATTCCAAATCTGCAAAAGAAGTGGTAGAATTGCACCTACAGGAAAAGCAGCTGATCTTGTGACCTGTTGCTGTTATCTGCTCTGCATCAATCTCATCTTTCCTTTGCTCACATTCATCTCCTTGGGTTTGTATTTTTCACTGGTACTTTCATGGGAAGATGAAAAAGAAGGGTTGCCATGCAATGAAACAATAAATTCCTCAAAGCCTGAGCAGGCTTTGAGATCTCTTCATCTTTGGAAGTTGCTAAACCTTGCATGAAAGTGCTTTCCAAGGTGATAAATTAATGGATGTATCCTGAGCGATGACCACAGAAGTAGACATTAAGCAATGCAAAGAGCTATTATCCCACTTCATTGAAACAATTATCCAGGAAACCATCAAATCAGCTTGATTCCTGATGAAAAGTCAATGATTTAGAGAGGAAATCATCCATTCCACAAATAAGCAATAATTTAAGAATGAGGAAAACCTACCTGGATGCATTAGCTGTAGTCATCTTTCTTCTGCTATCAAACCTCCCTTTCCTGAGCACAGTCAAAGAGAATCCAGCCAAAAGCTGACTACAGGCTTATCTAATGAAGCTGATATTGTAGACTCAGCACAACCTGGACCCAGGCCAGTGCATTTAGATGGAAGCACCAGAGAGGCCCTGAGTGAATAGATTCCTAATGGATAAGGAGCAAGAATCCTTTTCATCTTTTTTCATCTCCTTTGAACTCGCTGCATTATCTGAAACCACTGGCCATAAGACAACAGCTATTTCACCTGACAAAATCATTCTTTACTCTAAAAGTGGCATGAGGGAATGGAGGAATGTGCTAAAATGGCCCAAATTGTTTCAGGGACACATATTAAATATTGAAGGAAAACATCAATTTTTCCATTAAATTTCTGCTTTGTTTAGTCCAACAACTATCAAGCATGGGGTGAGCTGCTTAAATAATCTGAAGTTATAATACCAGGAGCATAAAAGAAAAAATGCAGGTTTACCTTTGGTTCACAGAAAATAAATGAAATTGGTCAGAGTTTGGGTGAGATCAGTGTATAGTGAAGAAAAACTGGCAGAGGTAGGACAGAGAAAAGAAGGTATTTTGAGGCAATGACCTTGTGCCATGTGTGCAGTCCAAATAAACCAGTTCATTCTGTGCAGTTCCAGGCGAGTGCCTGAATTTTTCATTGTGTCTCATAGCAGCATCCATATCTCCATTTAGCAATGTTTTCCATTATCATAATGTATCTACAGTTATTTATGCTTTCTGTCACCTCCTGGCTGCTCTGTGATCCTGGGCAGGAATCCCACAGAGTTCAGGAAACTTCAGCATGTACGGAATGCTCCAGCACAGCTCTCTAGCAGCACATGCTGCTGTACACGAGCACAGCTCGTGGAGCCTGATTTCTGTTCTGCTCTGGGTTCTTCACACTTCTTAATTATCCTGCTCTTTGTTTCGGAGATATTTTGCTTGTCTGGCATGGCAAAGTGGGACAATGGCAGATGGAAATTGCTGGGTCAGTTGCTGTGAACTCCCACGGGTTCCAAGGACCACCACAAATGTTACCACACTCCAGTGCAAGCACAAATTAGGTTGGTTGTGACTCTGTCTTTTGTGAGATAAATGCATAGGTTATATTTTTGGACAAGATAACAAAACTTTTTCAAGCTAAATCATTCCATTCTAGTTCCCCTAGGATGAAACTCTTCCATAAACGCACTTTGACTTCTGGGAAAGAGGCTGATTGGGGCAGCTCAGTGGGTGCCAGCCATCAGTGGGTTGATGATGTGGTGATGAGCAGGATGTCACAGTGTGTGTAACAATTAAGTTAAACCCTGCAACATCGTAATTTGGGTCCATACAGAGGATTGCAGCACCAAAAAAACAGAGCAGCTCTCCATTCCTGCTTTTGTCTGGGATAAACTCCCTCTGATACCCCTCAGCTGAAGGAACTCTGCAGTGGAAGTATTCACCTGTCTGCTCCACTGAGCTCTTCTCCTCATTGCAGTATTCTGGCCACTTCATACCTTTGTGGAGAGGAGACACAGACAAACCATTTATCATAACTAAATTCAAATTCTGGACAACAATTAAAGAATAAGCACTTATGTTAGAGGAATGCATTTCTCTAACATCCATTCCTCAGTGCAGCCATTTCAGGTGTGAAAAGAGTTTAATCTTTAGGACTATTTCCCTGAGGATTGACCTTATATGTTAAAAAAAGCCCAGTCTGTAATTATAAAGTAAGTGATAAGCATCAAATGGATTGTTACAGAACCCTTTTGTTGCCTTTATTGCATGATAAGGAGCAGTTGCTGTGTAACCTTGAATGTGGGCAAATAACTCATGCTAAACACATTGCGACAAAGATGGCATTTTGGCAGGGCTTTGATGTAGGTCATTTTATTACCAGGCTGAATCAAACTACAAACTGATGTCAAACTCATGCCAAGAATGCTAATAATACACTGATCAATGAGGTGCTGGATTGCTCAAGTGAAGTGGTCGAGGGAAAATGCAGACATAAAAAGTCTGGAATTCCAAAGGTTGAAGTGCTTGGGCTATTATACTGGGAGGAATTATATTCCTTGTATTAGAACAAGTTTTCTTTACTCCAGGGGCCCTTAGCTGAGTGTTGAACAGGACAGTGTCAGAAAGTATATACTTATCTTTATTTTTCTTGACCTTTATGTGCAAGTAATTTTTATAGTTCCATTAACTAGTAAGATCATTTGCAAACCACTGTACAAAGTGTATTATGAAGAATGCCTTGGGGACCATTGTATCCTATTATGTTGAATGTTAATAGAATGAAAAATTAATTTAAACTCTAAAGACTTGAGCAAGGCAAGACTTCCCTTTTATAGGAGAAATTCAAAATTTTATTTGCTATGATAAAACTTTAGAGCTATACCCTAATATGACCTTTATAAGCCTAATTTGAATCAGTCAGTGCAGGAGTCTGATTGTTTGCTGCTTAATACAAAATTATTTCTATCAAAGCTACTGTGTTTAAAAATGGGCGTTTTCTGTGACCCCCACATATGGGATTAGTCACTAGTGAGCTCTGAGCTCACAGCTACTTGTTTAGCAATTGATCAACCGAGATGAGAGAATGCCCAGTTCCAAGAAGCATCTTCACCTTACTTGAATCTTTAATTGCTCCTTAAACATTGTCATCTTCAGCGATGTGGGACTTCAGAACACCTGAAAATAAGGATACAGTTCTTCATAATATATTTTTTATGATTTTTCATGTGACTGAGTGCTTTAGAATGAGGAATTCTCTCTTGAGTCTTGCTGCTAAGTCTCACATTGCACTCTGCGTTGGACTGCAGCTAGACAAGTGATTGAGGAGACTTTATTGCTTAATTAGTTACTCTTATTTCATATTTATGATAACATAGTTAAGGTGAGATAAATCTGTGTGGAAATCAACTAAATTTAGACCAGTAATGTGCAGGAGTTTTGTTATTTGGAAGAGTAAAGAGCTAGTCCCCCATCAGCCTTCTTGCTCACAACATTTGCCTTGAGCTGAGAACGTGGCCCAGTTAAAATATGTAAAAAATGCTACACATTTTACGTGTTAGAGTGATTTATTGTTGTAAATGTCCATAGAGGCAACAGCAAAATCTCAGTTTTGACTTCCACATCTCTTACAAAACTAAAATGTCACATCAGTGAGAAATGTGCTCTGAGCTAAAGCTGTGCAGGGCACAATTCCCAAGGTATCCCTATGCCAGCATATCCTACCTCTTTTAGCACACTGTAGTTTGAATAAGAACTTAAAAGTTTGTGACTGTTCTATATATGGCCTTCTCCTTGTTCTGGATAACCAGCCATTTTCAAATGATTGCATGAAGGTGTATTTTTATTGGAAAATCCTGTTTATCTAATATCCTCTCCTGAATTTCATCCTACAGCTGTGGAGTAGGATGCCTCACTGTCTCCAGAAAGCGTAGTTCGAGTAAAATAAATGCACAAAAGATTAGGACAATTAGTGACTAGAGATTAGCTATGAATATTTCATGCCCACTGCAATACTGTCTAAACACAAGATATGGAATAAGAATAAATTGCATTTTTGACATGCAGCAAACGTAGAAAGGAAATGATTAATTTAGAAAGATCTTGCAGTCGTTTTAATGAGGCAGCGTTCTAATCTCTGGTCACGTGGGATCTGCTGGACAAAGAGCAGGAAGGTTTGTCCCACAGGATTATTCTAAGTTCGCCTGCATTTTGAAGCTGGATTTAAATATTTTGTGAACAGCTCAGTGGGTTTGGTCTGCAATGACCCAACCACAGAATAGGCAGCAAAATGTTTCCATGAGCTTTGATGGCAGCCTGAGTGTGGGTCCAAGGTGTGGTCCAGTCTGGGAGTCCAACCGGAATGTCAGGTGTAGCAGGAATCATCCAAAGCTACAAGGCAGTGGTGGTGAACTTTTGGCCCAGGAGGTATCTGGGAACTGAAAGGGTTCCTGCTTTCATTTCACCTGCAAATCAGGGCAACTTCAGAAGCTTTGCTAGCTGATTTCAAAGGAATTGGGTGGTTCAGCCACATTTTCACTATAGCAACCCAAAGCTATTTCCCAAATCAGCTTTGCTGGCCTTGGTTTAGACCGGAAGGAATTAACTCTGTCTTGGGATAAGTCTTTTATAGTCCAGCTTCAGCCAGTTCTTGGTTAAGGAAACTCAATACCCACATTTCCCATCTGATATAAAAACACAGTATATACAACACAGGATATATATAGGTTATATATGATCTAAATAATGTATATTATATATATGTACATATTGTTCAATACAGTGACTTCACTGCCACTGCATCATATTTATTAATAACTCATACATTTTGGTCTAGATGGAAAAGCTGTGTTCCAGCTTAACCATCCAGTTTGAATCTTTGACATACAGAGTTTTTGGCGGTGTTCTAAGTGGTAAAATGACAACAAGGTAGTAAGCAGTAAAGTTCAGCCTTTAAAGCAGTTGTTCAGTGCTCTCCAAGTTCTTTAGTATGTGATGGACACACACTGGAAACTGTCAGACACTGAAACAGCACAGGAGAAGAGAATCCTAAAATCTATGAGCTGTTCCTTAGCCAACCAGTTTGTCTTGGCTTGAACTTGAGGATATTGAGCTTCCAATATTCCACCAGTGAGAACTGTAGTTATGGAAAACTGGCTGACCTTGAAAAGACATGACTGCACTTACAGACACTGCATCATGGAGTAAAAGTATTTATTTTCCTAGGGCTGTTTTTTGCAAATCTATTTTGGATCTTAATACACTTTCAAGACTGAGCTCCACTTTGTCTTATGAGCAGTTGCAATTTGAGTGCGATATAAGAAGCTGCTGTTCTGAAATATAATAATAATAAATGTCAGTTTGGTAAAAACTTTATTATCAAGCAAAACTGCTAACCAAAGGAATTTCTGGTGTATGAGTTTTTCATTACAGAGCTGAGGTGACAAATGAATTTATTGCTGTCAAGAGACCTATATTTTATTTTGGTTACTTGGCAATAATTAAATCTTGCCAGTAATTATTTTTTTGTGTGCTTACTTTGTTTAATATTTTTAAACAAAATATTGCTCTCTAAGGCATTGTTTAGGGTATGTTTAGCAACCACTTAATATGTTTACAATGCTGTGTGTTATTTCCTCTTAACAGCACTGTGCACAGAGGAGTGTGTGCATGGAAGATGTGTCTCTCCTGACACATGTCACTGTGAACCAGGCTGGGGAGGGACTGATTGCTCAAGTGGTGAGTAAAGATTACCAAAATATGATAAAAATATGTATTGCTATTAAAAACCAGGCCTTATAAAGCAGTGACCTTGGAACTTGGATATTTTGAATGGAAAAATGAAGGTTGTCTTCTAACAAGAATTCATGTTATTGTGGAGGTTGGAACAAAATGACCTTTAAGATGCCTTCCAACACAAACCATTCTGTGGTTCCATGAATATGTGAGAATACCCTTTCCTAGGATAATGAGATTGGACTTTCTGGATTGTGTTTTGCAAAGAAATGTGAAATGCAGTGGAGGATGCTGTTAATGCTTTTAGTCCTGTTATTAGGACACCAGTACAAACAATAGAGCTCTATGAAGATTTTTTTTCTCCCTCAAATCCTTAATGCAGGACATTCTTCATGAAATACTCTGTGGAGTGTTGGAGCTGTTTGGAAGGCACTCTCTCCAGATAGAATTCTTGTCCTGTTCAAGCCAGTGGGAGTTTTGCCACTGACTTCTTAGGCAGCTCAGATTCTCCCCTCTGACTTACAATCCATTCCTTAAATCCATACTGCCAAAGTTAGCGAAATGGGAGTTGGGAGTTCCGCACCTTTTGCTAGGGAATTAAGCCACACTTGAGGCTTTCAATTCTTTCAGATGGCAAAGCTGTGTTTGTTAAACTCTCTTAATTGGGAACGGTGAGTTTAAGTGCTTCGTTCATGCTGGAATGGAACAGGCAGCACAAACATCCGAGTGTGATGTAACACAGGCCTGAGACATTATTGACACAACAGGAATAAACTTGTTAAATGAAGTCAATTTGTGCATCAGGCAAGTAAATAAAGCTTCATGGGGAGAGATGCTGTGAAATGAAACTGAATGGACATTTCATTTTGTGTTGGCTTCCTCCCTTTCTCCCAAATTGATTGGGATCTTAAGAAAGAAGCATCGTTACAAGGCAAGAAGGTAACAGGGAAGGATCTATAGAGGGAGGCATTAGAAGGGAATGGAAGGTAAATGTGCCTGAGAGTGAACATGACCAGAGGCTGAAGGCAGCAGGGCAGATTCCTGGACAGGTTCTTGGGGTTTTGTCTGCAGCTCCGCTGAGTGTTGCCTCGATTCCAGGAGAAAAGGGAAGAGGGAGGGAGCAGGGAGGAAGGACTTTAATCCAGAGGGGATGTGAATGCTCCAATCCAGCGCATGTTCAAGGCCAGGTTGGATGGGACCCTGGGTAACTTGGTGTGGGGCGGCATCCCTGCCCATGGCAGGGGCTGGGATGAGATGATCTGTAAAGTCCCTTCCAACCCAAACCATTCTGAGATTATATGATTTCAAAGATGGAAACAAAGAACAGACTATGGAGTTTGAAGCGACATTTTGGGATTACGTGGAATGTAGACAAGGGAAAAACTGGGCAGCATAACATACTGAATTTCTACCTTTAACAATATTTTTAAAAAGAAAAATAATACCATCAGTTGTGAGATATTGTATAGATTCTCAGGAACTCATTTTATCTTCTGATTTTTCTTAGTACTAGATTTAGTTTAACCTAACAGTGAGTATGTGTACAGTGCATGTCCACTAACGGAAGTTAAAAAAAATAATAATAATAATAAAGACTATGCCAATAAGGACACGCAGATATAGATTATACATTTATACACATGTGCACACACAGAGTAACAAGCACTTCATTCTGTGTAAAAATGGCCAGGAAAGGATAAGATGTCAAAGTACAGAATGGTCTTGTGGACTAAAACTACCCAGTGACTCTTATTAAATTGGTCTAATCTTGCAAGTGGAGATAAAAGAAAAAGAAGGTTTTTCCTATATTGAATATTTAGCTTTTTAAAGTAATTACGAATATTAAAGCACTGACAATGATTGAGATAGAAACATTATTCATAACTTTTATTTCCGCACTGGGCAGGGATCCAGTATATTTCATTTATGAGGTTTCAGCAGTGGAAAGAGAAGCGTTAGCCAATTCCTAAATTAAATATGTCCCGTTAACTTTTATAAATGATAGCCCAGGATTAGCTTCAAAATTTAAGCTTTCATTTTATTAATATAATTAGTGTGTTTGCTGGCCTATAGTTCCCATTGTCTTTCATTCCACTTGTTATATGCTGGGTAACACGTGTTCCTGTCCCAAGGTCTCATCCCACAAGCTCTGCCTGATGGAATGCTCCTAGGAGGGAAAGTCAGTTTTACTGCACCTGAGAGCTGCTCACCTTTGTGGTAGAAACTAGAATTTTTGTTGACTGGACTCTTTGTTGTTAGGAGACTTTATTTAAATCCAAAGGTTTGAAAGAAAATATCTCAGCTGAATTCAGCACATTGTTACTCCCAGTGTTTCCAAGAAAGAGAGAAGCTGGAAGCTTTGCCTAACTGAGGTTAACCAGGTTTTTCAGATTCATTATTCACAATTTTCACTTCTACTGTGTCACCTGTACCTACTTTCTTCCTGTTCCTTCATGACTATTGGGTATCTAATGAAGGTCTTTGTCCAGTGTTTGCAATGACAAAGGCTGTTTGGGGTGTTTCTGCAGGGCCGTTCTCTGAAGAAACCAAGGCTGGTGGCTGAATGGTGCCATCTCAAACCTGTGCGGCTCGAGACCTTCCCAATACATTCCTCAGGATCAGGGATTTTATGCAGTCACAGGCATATTGCTTTTCATGTTGGCTGTTTGAAGCGCTTTCACTGGGAATGGGATCGCCAGCCAAAACACTCCCTTTAAATTTAGCAAATCTCCCAGGAGCTGGAATGGTTTCCTGAATGATCTCTCCTGAAAGCACTGCTGAGAAGTGGAGCCTCCCTGACACTGGAGGTCATGTGTTGTCATTTACTTGGGGAAGATCTAAGGACACTCACTCTTTCTGAGATACAATTTCAACACCCTGCAGACACGGCCATTATAACTTCCTAAAAGTTATTTCTAGCTTTCACTTGATTTGATGGGTGAAATTCAACCGTAAGCAGAGCTCCAGCACAAGGTCCAAGTGTCACTTCAGGACCAGAACTCAGATCCAAATGTATTTCCTTTTTGACTATGCCTGTAGAGGGTCTGAATTCTGACACTGAGCCCCAATTTCCTATGGAGAGGCAAAGTTTTGGTGTAAAATTCAGTTCCCCAGTGTTACCACTCTCTCTTGGCGAAAATGTTCTCAATTAAATGTTTTGAATAGTTACAGCTACAGCCTGTAGTCATGCAAACAATTTAATCATCTTGCTCAGACTTGGTTTCATGCTTTCCTAGAACCCAGCCTGTAAGACAACAGTTACAAAACTTGCTTTTCAGTGCAGCTTTCCAGTGACTGAGTACAGCACATGTTAGAGTTCATCTGTTGTCAAGGTTAAAATAACTTCAGATGAATTGCTAAACAATTATAAAAAACCCCAGTGCCATATTCAGCTCTGCATGTCTCTGTACCTGTGTTTTACTGCATGCTGTTGTACATCTGTCCATGCCCAGAGGCCTAGCCTTGATTTCATACTATAAAGCTGCAATATATTAAGGCTTGATTACCATAACAATAAAAAGAGAAGTAATGAGGTATTAACTAAAGAAGCTCTTGAATAAAATGTTTTCAGCATTTTAATGATGCTAAAAATTAAAGGGAAAATCCTTTTTAAAAAATGCCACATACCTTTCCCTTCCCTTTTAACTTGTTTTATTAAATCATGCCTGTTTTGTCCGTGCAATCTGGACTGTTGGTTTTTTAAATACAAAGCAAGATTGCAAATGCTCTGTGTGAACTTAGCTGCTCACCTTTCCAATTATTTCAAAGCAATTAGCTTCAAACAGTATGATATACTGGCTTGGAGTTCTGGGGGGGATATAATTGCCTATTGGTGGTTACCTGGCCTCTTCGGGGTCTTGCTAACAGCCATCTGTATTTGCAGACCCTTAGGCCCCCATCCAGCAAAGATTTTAAGCTTATCCTTACACAAGTAGGACTTTTCATCTGCTTTAAGTATTTAGGTGGTTGTCAAGTTAGTTTTAAAGAAACAGCTAAAAAGACTTCAGTGAAATCTATACAAAGGTCTCACAGAAATCATCAGATCTGTGAGGAATAAGGTGGCCTTTCAAGATATTAATCAGGTAATTTTATTGAAGACCATTTTGATGGTCATCAACATTATTTATTGTGAGGAAGACCACAGAAATCTTTCTGGTTACTAGGGGATTCTCAAAATATGGGTCAACAGGTAGGAAAAAGAGACTTCAGCACAAGAACCCCAAGTTAAAAGCAAAAGTCTTTCAAAACTGTGTGTGCCAGGTTGAGAAGTTTCCAAGTAAACAAACACAGAGGTTGTAGTGAAAAAATAAAGTGGTTTTCAAAGTGTTTGATTTGTTTTTAGTTTTGAGAGAAAATACAGTACTTGCCCAAAGTGTAATTAAAGAGATGTTGGCATAATAATGCCAAACCATCTTTCTTGCTGTGTCACCTGGGGGAGAGAGATTATAGTGCTGCTGTCTGGCATAGCCTGTTCCATAATGTATACATATGGATAACATAGTTTTCCTTGGAAAGGATGTTTTGTACAAGCTGCCATTAGGAACAAGAACCTATTTCATCTTTATCTCTTTGTCAAAAATAGCCAAGGTCATAACAACAGGCAGTTGTAACATCACAGCAAGATCACTTTTAAGGGTATAGCCCTGGAGCAGCTGGAGTGCCTCAGTCCTGAGACTTGTGATGAATGGGAACAGCAGATCCTGTGCTAAATCTGAACGGGGTTGTTTGACAAGCCATGGAAAGCAACAGCAGAACTCTCAGGAGAAAAATGAAGTGTTTTAAAATGAGTCTGTGGTGGTTTTCAGGCTTGATTTTAGCATTCATGTTCTCCAACTGCTTTGAACTATTTCTGAAGAGGAAATGAAGTTCAAAGGAAAGATCCCTGGTTCATGAATTCAGGCTCAAATGAAATTCATGTGGGAGGCTGATCTGCCAGAATCATTAGCTGATTTTTCATCCTCAGGTTTTTAGGGTAGGATTGACCGGGAAACCGCCAGAGTCCACCAAAGAGGGGCAGAGGTGCAGGACCTCAGTTCTTCTAAGCTGTTAGTGGGCTACTACTTAGATCCAGAGCTTGTCCCTGAGGGACACCTGCCCATGGCTCTTGTCTGGGAATTTGTCAGTGTGGGGTTTGCACCTCAGTGACTGTTGTATCCAAGTGCCAGATGGTGTCACAGAACCAGGTACAATGTTCCTGTTTCCACCACAGCCCAAGTGTTTCTTTTCCCATTCCAGCTGTTGGGTTTAGAGGCAGTTTCTAAAGATCTGTTTGAAGAATTAAACTTCAGTTGCAATCCAGTCTTAATTATAGCTGAAATGGGATTTCATATCCATAGCATGTGGACTTCAAAGTTTTAACACACTTTTCATTTAAGCCAAGCTTGAATTACAGCTTAATTTTGATGTGATTTGCAGACTCAGTGACAACTGCATCATGCAAAGATGCAAATGTACAAAATCAGACTCCAGTGAGGCTCATACAAGGATCTTTCCGTAGCAATTACAGAGTGGAATTGATTTCTGTCTCTCAGTTCTAACAATTTGCTCTTCCTTAAACTTAAAAAACACCCATCTCCCTTCAATCACTGCTGAACTGGTGTAATCAGGTAAACAGCTTGTGTTTAATTTTTGCCTCTGCTGGATGTTGGGCCCACGCACTGGGGCTCAGGCCCCAGGTTTCATGTGTTCCCAGGCTCTGTGGCAGCAGCTCTTCCCGGGCCCAGCCCACGCAGGACAGCCCGTGACAGGGAATGAGATGTAAACACAAGCTGCTGTGCAGTGCCGTTGGTGGCACAGCAGCATGTCCTGCATGTATTTTTACACAGATAATTTGCCTGCATTAAACCAGGCTAATCCATTGCTTTTCATTTGGTGGGAATATTTTGTCTCTTGCTGAAGTTGTTGATATCTGCCCAATCGTTTGTGGCAGTTTCTCCTCACTTTGTGAGGGATGTGTATCCTCTCAGCTTCCATGAATTAAGCCCTTGGGAGGTGCTGCAAGTTTATGGAAAGGTACTGGAGTCATAGGAGGCTTCTCCCACAGTTACAGGGCTGAGCAAAGAGCAAGGGTTGATTCTGGAAAAGGAAAAATAGATCCAAGATTTACCCTGGGAAGGACCTGCTTTCTGTACTTCTGTGTGATTCATTGGTGATGAATAGATCAGCTGCCAGTTGTTCTAAGTCTTGTATTAAAGTGAGTGAAAAATAGAAATTCAGCACCCTGTGTCCTTTTACTTTTCACCTTCATCTTCCCTGGCAGAGTCTGGGAGAGTTCTTCCTTCTCTAAATCAGCTGGTTGTGTCTAAAGCCAAGGTAGTGACAGATCATTTCCCCAGCAGTCCCAGCCCTCCTCTGAGACTCCCTCTTTTGGATGATTTGAAGAGTCAATTGAGCTAACCTGACTCTGTCTCTTCCAGTCCCTGGAGTTCTGTCTTCCAGCTCGTGCCTTGCTCTCAAGGCTTGATCCAGCCTTGTACTTCATACATATGAATAGTCCTTTTAAAGTCAATAAGGAAGAATCTTAACTTCTTTAAGTTAGATAAATGCTTAAGCCATTACCTGAATGGGAACTTGTGAGATGAGGTGGAAATCAGGTTGGTGAGGATCTCTTTTATAGGGACCAAGAGTTACTGAGTGTCATCCAGGATGAGCAAGGGCATAAACATTGCTCAGATCTCACAGCTGACAAATGGGAGCTGAGCAGGATGGAAATTCTGTGTTCCAAGGAACAAAACTGCAATTCTTTATGCTGGATATCTCTGGAAAATCACTCTGAATCCACCACTGAATTCCTGCTGAAAACCAAAAAGGGAAGCTGTGAGCAAATCTTATTGTGTAAAGCCTTACTGATTGACTGTCAGTAGGGCAGTATGTCAGGGACTGATGCTTCCAAAAGGGAGTGAGAAAAGGCATTTAGGTTTTGGAGCAGAGTGCTGGGTGTGAAGCTTTGGGAGCAGGCAGGGTTATCCATGGAAGTTCTGTCCCAGAGCATCCAACAGTGTCGCTGAGCTGTCTGTAACAGAGCAACAGTGGAGCCCTCCCAAAAGACAGCCCCTCTGAACCTGGGGCACAGCTGAACTGTGTGGATGCTCTCTGATCTGGGAAATGGCTTGATGATTGACTAAAACTTTGAATTTGCAGGATAACTTTCAGTAAATGAAACCATGGTTACAAGTACTGAATGGGCTAAACACATTCCCGTGCAGGTTTGTGTCGTTATGCAAGAGGGAGTTTGGCTCCCATACATCTTTCCTTGGCTGCCAAACTGGTGAGAGCAGAGCAGACTTCGCAGAGAGGCAGCGTATGTGTGATGAGTTGTTAGTTTTATTAATTTGACTGAGATTTTTCTCACTTTAGACAGAGTAATAGCTATAAAAGAAACAACCTACTAAAATATCCTCTTTAATGAACTGAATTGCTAATGCTGAATTTCATTGCTGGAGCATCTTACAATAATGTGGCTTTAAATGTGCACTACACAAATGAACAGACTTTAGATCAATTTAAAAGTACCATTGGTATAATTTTATGGCCTGGTCACTAAGAGCTGTCACTTGGAGAAAAGAGCAAAATTTCCTTTCGCAAAGCATAGGCAGAAATCTCAGCTGTGGACACCCACTCGAAAGTATTCCTGGGGTTTTTGCTTGCTAAAAAACATACACAAAAAAAGTGCAGTGGTCCTTGGGAAAGCTTCTAAACCACTTTTCCCTTTGTTAGACTTGGGAAGGTATTTCAAGGCATGCTTGGAGAGGGCACAGCTCCGCTCACTGTCCAACATTAAGATATTGGAAAATCCCCCAGAAGCTATTTCAGGCACCTGAATCTGGAGAAGCCTCAAGCCTGTTCTGACTTTTTCTGGGTTATGAATTACTGTCCCCAAAGACAAGTGCTACAACTGGGAAAGGCCCTACTGCTCCATCCAGTGCTCTTAGAATTTTTCAAAAGCTGCTGTTCTTCCTAGTTAAAATACTGTATTCTGGGCAATCTTTAAGGGTTGAAATCAAAAAGGGAAACCAAAGGTTTCATTTAGAAGTTAGACTTGAAATTTACCTCAGGCCTCCAGCAGCTAAAATTTGCTAGAAAATGGCAGATACTCATCACCCAGTGTTAGACACCAGCCTGCCTGTGTGTGGATACCTGAGAGCTGAGGCACAGCCAGTAAATCATTCCGAGAGCACCAGGGAGTGTGCCCAGGCATGGGTGGCAGGCACACAAACACACAGCTTTCTGTGGTACCGAGGGTTTCTTTGTTTAGGCTTACATTTCAGGGTCTCCATACAAAGACAGTAAAATACTTTATTTCAGGAGACACTTCCTGGATGTATTTTAGCTGCTCTTGGCTGCTGAACTGAAGAGTCCCCATTGTCCATGTCCCCTCCCACTGGCCTGGTGTTCAACGTGGGCATTGTCTGCTCCAAGGGAAAGTGTTACACGCTGAGATTTGTCCTCAGGCGTCACCCTAAATTTGTGTGAATTTAGTTCAGCCTCCACAGGGTGGGGAGTCCTCATTTCTCCTTGATTTCCGTGGGAGTTGAGTATATTTGTCATCTGGATTGACTGGGCCCATGTTGGAGCTGAAAAGGGATGGCTGTGGTGGGCTGGGAAGAGCTCAGCCACCAGTTAATAGCTGTGCTAAAGAGGAGGGAGGCTCTGATGTACAGCTGGCCTTGGTGTCTTGGGTGGGTTGCGTTTAAAATACAGCCTGGAGGCAGCTTTGCTAACTTTAGAGATGTGTGATGATCAGATCTGCAGGAGACTACGCAGAAGTGATGCAACACAACAGTTAAAAGTGAGAGAGTGATAGCACCAAGCTCCTCCACTGCCTAATGGGGACGTGGCAGCAGAATGGATCATTCTGCTATTTATTGGTTTTAAAGCTCTTTCCATGTCAATAAAATATTCATGTTGGAATAAGAAACCTCCTTTGGAGCAAAAGTTAGAGATGTAACTGCCATTGCACAGGTGACACTCTTTGGAATTTCTCTTTGGCCTTACAATCACTTGCATTTCTAGTAGCTTCTCCATTCAGGAGGAGGCCATGGTGATCTTAAATCACTCTGCATAAAATGGGAAAGTTTCAGGGAGTCTTCTTTGTTTTACCCAGTATTTGTGCTATTGTGAGTTTGATAGCAAGGTTCTGAAGTGAAATATTTTCTGAAGTTTCTCTGAAAAATCCTGTTCTCCTAAATTACGCTCATGAAAATCCCTCTTAGGCCCCTCAAATAATACCCTGATACTTATTTGTAGTCCTTACAAAACCCTGAAAAAGTGTTTGCCATAGGAGCAGATACCTCGTGTCCCCAGTGAAATGAGTGTTTGTTGACAGCTTGTCTGCCTTGGTGTTGTGGAGAGAAATAATGAGATAGCAGAGGACTTTAACAAGTGCAAATGTGCCTGTAAATCCAGGGCTGGCAGATCAGAGCCCTCGCAGGCCGCTCGCAGGTGAGCGTTTTGTTCTCGCTGCTAATCGAGCTCAGGCAGGGAGTGGAGCAGGCCCACAGCTCTCTAGAAAGAAAAGCATGGAAAATGAGGGAATGTGTCGTGACCTAAGGAAATAAAGGAGCAGATGGTATGCCAGCATCATACCTGACACTCCAGAGGAGGTGGTAGTAGCATAACCACTGACTGCAAACAGAGTTGTGAACAGATCCCAGAACCAAGAAAAGCAGGGGGAAGGTGATATGCATGGATGCATGGAATACAAAAACAGGGTAAAATAAAGATTGAGACATGACAGAGGAGGAATTTGTGGGGAAAGCTAGAAAAATAAGCAAGTTGAGACAATAGACAGAAGCAGGTGGGGATAGAAAGGGAGGTCAGTATGTAGATAACTGACTTGAGAGAGTACATAGCTGAATTTGGATGTTTTACAAATGAACACTGTGATGCATGTGAGGTACCCACAATTTCAGCCTTGTCAGCAGAGAGTTACTGGCTGATTCTGAGGAGAAATTACAGATTTTGTCAAAATAAGAAACTGAAGTGGAAGGGGAGAGAATAGAATGGTGATGGGAGATGCCACAGACAGGTTAATGAGGGTGAAGATTTTTCTGGTTCCCGCTGGAATAGAGATATTTTTCTTCCTAGTTGCTGATCCAGTTCTGCGGTTTGGATTTAGGATGAGAATAATATTGATCACACACTGATGTTTAGTTGTTGCTCAGAAGTGCTCACCATAAGTCAAGGACTTTCCATTTTCCCCTGCTCTGCCAGGGAGGAGATGCACAAGAAACCAGGAGGGACCATGGCCAGGACAGCCGACCTGAACCCGGCAACGGGATATTCCATACCATGGAATGTTGTGCTCAGTGAATAAACTGGAGGGCACCAATTGCTTTTTGGGGACAGGCTGGGCATCTGCCGGTGGGTGGTGAGCAATAATGTTGTGCAACAATTATCTTTCTTTGGCTTTATTCCCCTCTTTCTTCGGCTTTATTCCTTTCTTCCTCTTTCTCTTCCTCTTCTTTTTATAGTATTATTATTACTGTTCTTATCTCATCCAGTGGGTTTTACCCTTTTCCTATTCTCCTCCCCATCCCACTGGTGAGCAGAGTGAGCATTGTGTCCCAGCTCTGTGGGACTTAGATGCCATCTGGGCTTAAACCAGAACAAGAATCTGAACCAGGTGATATCCAGACAGAAGTATTTAGAGATGAAGTGCTCAGTGTCATTAAGTGGCATTTGTCTTTTTTTGTGCTGGTAAAGACGCCTGTTGAAGTGTTTATGAAGGGATGTAAATGTGTGTTCTACAGCACTATGGCTTCAATAAACACTATGTAATGTTTAAACACAGTGTATTGAAGTGGGATGCTGGAAGTTATAGTGCATTCAACAGCCAAAAATGCCTTTTCTTGGCCCAGAAGCATCATGCAAGCAAAGAAAGTGCAGTTTTTCATAGTCAGGGTTTATTTTGTTGCTGACAAAAGCAGAGGTGAAATATCAGGAGGTTTGCACATTAGGGAAAATTTATACAATCAAAAGTTCACTTGTATTTCTGTACTCACAGAAATACTTTATACCTTTAGTCCCGACCTTTCCTTACACCATTTGATTGCCTTAAATGTGTGGTATACAACAAGCACATCTCCCAGTCATTTCCTTACAGCTCCAAAAGACCTGATTCAGTGCAGGGAAACTGCAGGATTTTATTTATTTAACGTGCCTGTGTTAGCCCAGCAGATTATCTGGATGTTTGGGAGTGAAAATGAGAGTTCTAAAGACCTCAATCTTGTCCAAGAAAGCCTGGTGAAGGCCATTTGTCAGGGAAGCTGGGAAGAGACCCAAGTGTCACAGATATGGGTGTCACTGTCTTTGTAATGGCAAGAACTCATGAAATATGATCAGTGACCTAAAAGATGAGTAAAGTCAGAGAATAACAATGCATGATGAGTTTCTGGGTTGTGGACCGGAATCAAAAGGGACCTACTGCTATGTAGAGACTTCTGCTCAAAGAACTACAGGGAAGAAAGGTGGAAAAGGGAAAGAAAGTGTGTGAGAAAGGTTCCCATCCACTACTATTTTGTAGCAGTAGGTTTTATCCACTATCATGGCTTTGGGGTGTACTGTGCAAGAAGGATTTAGGCCCCATTAGGAATAACAGTAAATGCCAGAAGGAAATGATGTGTGTATTGTTACTGAGATTATTTTGTATCAGGAAGAGCTTTATGGGCATCAACCAGAAAGAAGAGAGATAAAACATTCATTCTTTGATCTTGGAGAGTGGTCATTCAACATGAAGTCTCTGCTGTTTGTCATTTTCATTTTCAGTAGCTTTTCTGCCTATCACACAGTGCCTGTTCATGTGAAGGCCAGAGGCTGCCAGGTTTTATAACCCTGACCAGGATGCTTAAAAATATGTGCATCAAATTCAGGGTAGAGGGTGAAATTCAGGGTGAAATTAGCCAGCAAAATTCAAATTTTAACAGAAGCAGCTAAAAAATGAAACAGCAGAAATTTGGGGTGCTTTAAAGGTAAGGGTTTCTCACCCTTCCTACTGCCTACTTAAATCTCACCTTTCTGAACCCCATGTACAGAGCTGCAGTGTTCTAATTACACAGCAGCGTGAGGAAATCATGAAAATTGATTACAGGAGAGTTTTTAGCCAAGGCCCAAAGTCTGATGCCCTCTCTGACTTATCTACATTGCAGTGATAATTTCCTAAATAAAGATCAAAGCTTGAAAACAGACTGCAGAAGGAGGCAGGTTTTCAGAAAGGCATGAGGATTCATATGGAATTTGAATTTTTCCATAGAGATTGCACACTTTGCTGCTGGGCTGGGAGGTAGGGAGACAAAGCTGGAAGCTTGAGGAATTTTTTGGGAATCTAGAATAACCTTTGCTTCATCATCTACTTTAGCCTGTCTGTTAGTGCTTCCCAATTACATGGTATCTACTTCAGTTGGGATAGCAATAAGAAAATACATGCATTTCTGCAAATATTATTTCCTTCTTCTAGGATAAACTCCAGCCATTGGAATTCCCCAGACTCCATTTTGGGGAATACCAGTTGGGTGTGGTACCTCTCCCTTGCAGATTTAGAGGGGCTCTGGGCCACAGGAGCTTTTGGACAGAGCCCAGTGAATTTGTTTTCAACATCAGGTGAAGGATTACTTTGTCAGAGCTTATTCATAAGTCTCTTGGGAAGGGGGCATTGTTATTTAGCCCATTCATGAAATCTGATGGTGGCAGCCCAGTTCTGGATTTCTTGGGAACCACCCCTCCATGACATTGGTAAGAGTCTCACCATCTTTCACCCCCAGCTTCTGGCTCCAGGGCTCTTTGGAGTGCTCAGGTTCATAGCTTAGAGCTCAATCAAACACAAGAAGTGCCATTTGGGCATTAAAAACTCTTCTACTATAAGGGTGATTAAAGACTGGAATAGGCTGCTCAAAGAGATTATGGAGTCTGTCCTTGGAGATACTCAAAATTCAACTGGATACAGTCTTTGACAACTTGGACTTGATGATCTCCAGGGATCCTTTCTACTGTTCTACAATTCTGTGATTCTGTGAATTTTTTTATTCCTGTAACTTTAGTGATCTCTGAATCAGAGCAGGAGGCTTGGTGAATTGCTGGATATGGTGGAAAACATAGAATATCTAAGCAGCAGGTCAGAGCATTCAGAAAGCCCCTGGGAATCTCCTGTGTCTGAGAGCAGAACTCTATTATGGTGAGTCTGTCCAAAGAACTATGTGGTTATTCTCACTCCAAAATCCTGAAATGCCATCGAAATTCTTATGACAGGATGTATTTTCATCAGTGAATTCAGCAGTACTAGAATTCCTTGCTCATATTCAGGAATTCAGGCTCTGTTCCCAACTCTTTCTGGACTGCTGCTTCATTCTGGAGACATCCATTCCCTCTGTATTTCATTTTCTGGTTTATGGAATGCTGAGCCTGACCACTTTTAGGTGGGATACTAGAGCTCCTAGATGAAAACTGCTGCAGAAGAAATAGATGTTTCTCCTCAAATTAGTGAGATCCATTGTTGTGTGTTGTGTGGGGAATGCATGTGTTCTATCTGACAGCAAGAAATAACATTAATTAATTACTCTGACATGCAGTCATGATGTTGCAGTCGGTATCCGAGATGTCCAGATGTTGGGTTGTTTTTCCAGGATGCAACATGTTGGAATGCATTAGGAGGTACATTTTTGCTCTTTGGATGACTATGACAAATTGAGGCACAGCCAAGCCGTTAAGCTGCTCCCAGGCATCTTTCACGCTTCATCCATTCCATGAGTGATAGATGGTATTAAACCTCTCCCTTTTTTTTTGTGGGGAAAAACACATTGTGGATAATGGAAAGGAAATCATCAGCACTAATATTTATCCCAACTTTGTTTTGCATCTGCAAGATCAATGGTTTTTTAATTCACTTTTCATTCTCTTTTGCTTCATTTGCTTTGTTGTTGTAAAGGACATGTTGCATCTCAGGATCACATTTGGAGCGCAGTTTTATTAATACAGAACTACACAAGTGGAATTGTTCTGGGTCCATAGAAATGACAACAGAAACTCAGCCATTGTCAGGAGTTAAACTCAATTTTTAACATTCCTAAGTGGTTTCTTTATAGCAGCTACAGCTCCTCTCACCTGAAATTCTTTCTGGGCTGAGTAGAGAAGGAGACTTAGGTAAATTCCACGTATGGCCTTTGGGGGTTGCATATCCCAGGAAAGGCCTGTTAATCCTGAGCAGGTGTGAAAGGGAGAACACGGACAGGAAGACCATCAGATATTGAGGAATGAAATTGCAGGGAATTCTCTGGGTTGAGCTGGTATTGTCGTAACAGGAGAGCAGGGAAACACAACCCAGACCTCTCTGTAGGGAAACATTACACTCCATTAAGTAAACTAAAATGTGCATCTTGATTCTGGTTCTCAGGACCTTTGCAAATGCCATTTCATCTGCATTTTGGAAATCCCAGTAATGGGACTGTGGCCAGTGGGCTGCCAAACGAGGAGGCTCCTTCCCCTCCAAGTTACATGGTTTTCTAATATTTTGTTTTCTAATACAGATAAAAATCCAAATTCTCCCTTTTCTGTAAGTCTTTCACATATTAAAACCCAGCAATAACAGTACAGCATGTTAAAGTAAAACAGAAATGATGGAGCTGTGTGTCAGAGCAGGGTCCAGTCTTGATCTGTTCTGACTCTGTCAGTACCAGTTTTGATGACGTCTCCAGTGCTTCTTGCACAACACAAACTCTCCTCATTTCTTTACTGAAATTGAATAGTTTCTTTAATAAAATAAGCAATGATCAGCACTGGTACATGGGTCATGCAGCTTATATAGGAAATTGAGACCATAGCATTCAAGAAAGGCAAGTTAAAATTCTAGTAAATTAGGTTAAAAGTCCTCTTTTTCTTCATAATTGAGAATTTCTTTTTATACTTCCATTACAGTGGGATTCAGAAGGGAACCAAGTTTTGAAGTTTTCTTTTCAGGATAAGGCACATTTGTGACAAAATTCCTTTGTCAGTGGAAGTCTGTCCACTGAGCAATTACAGTGCTGCACACCCCTCTGGGAGAAGAATGCTGAGGTTCCTGTGCCTCTTATGTTTCAGTGAAGATCTCAGATCCAGCTCCTATCCATCCTAAAGGGGATTTCAGGAGTTAATTGATCTGGTGGGAGCTCTCTGCACTTTTCTGAACTTTTCTTTCCCTGGACACTGCATAAGAAACCTGTTCATCACCATCGCCAACTCCATGACTGATTAGCTTGTATTTGCTTCTCTCAGTGTCTTCCTCTAGAGCCCCATATTTTCCTGGTTTCAATATAGAAATGGAAATTAAATGTCAAACTAGGCTCTGATATTTCAAAAGAGACAGACTTGAAAAACAGAAACATGACCAGAAGAAATGTTTAAAATTTTATCATGGCCCAGTCCTCAGATATCCAGCAGCGGATCCGGTCTGAGCAGGGGCTGTGTGTAATTGCATTTTAAGAAGTGAACAGACCAGCCTCAGCTGCAGGATTGTTTGGTTTACTGTAATTAGATAAATTAATCAGTACATTAACTCTTAATGTAGAGCACAATTCTGAAATGAGTTGCAGGTATTTGCTATTTTGTTAGGATTTAAAGAACAAACCCTTCCTTGACAGGTCAGTGTCAAGGTAGCAAGGTTACCAGAGCTCTGTGAGTGTTTTAAACTCCATGTATAGTTATAGAAGTATAGCACAGAGAAAGTTACCATTAGGTGGATATTTTCAAGATAAAGAAACAGGTTTGTTTGCATTAGTTATTGCACTTCCATCTATATTTGTAAACATCAACTCGTAATTAGCCTTGGCCCTGCCTATAGATAGTGAAACTGTATTTCATAGCCAGGAAGCAAAGGACTTCCTCCTCATCCTTTTCTTGTAGTGCTCCCACTGACATCACCTGCACGGGCCCAGAAATTGTTTCCCCGTGTAGCTGGGATGGTTTCTTGTTCTGCATAAGAGACAACTTGTGAAACACCTGAATGATGGTGCTGCCAGACTTTTCAAGGTCCAAAATCTCCCTGACCAGAACACTTTATACACAGCCCCCCTTTAACACAGGGATATCTGACAGGTTATGGTGATATAAACCAGCACGTTAAATGAGGCTCTCTGCTGTCTCCTCACTCATTCACACTTTTACGTCAGGCTTTCAACACAGGGATTCTCTGGACATATTAAACATGAATAATTTCTTTTGGTTTGGTAGTTGAGTGCAGTCCTGTATCTCATTAAAAAGCTCACTCACAGTGAACAATGTCACATTACTAAATCATGTTTGTCTCTCAAATAAGTACAAGCCAGAAAGCAGGTACAGGTTTTTCCTTATTGGAGAGGGAGCTGGGATTCATATTGAGCATGGCTGGCATCACCAGTTCCTAGAACACAATGGTCATGAGACGCTACTGCCACAGCAACCTGAAGTGATGATCCTTTGTGCTGGACCCAGACCTGAGGCTGTTTGTCCCCATGTCTCCCCCTTCTCTCTATTATCATCTCCCTCCTATGTAATTTTGCTCTTGCTTTCTGCTTTTATCCATTCTTTTCCTGTGCTCCCCTCCCTTGTTGCCCTTAATTCCTCCTCATTCCTGGGTAGGAAGGGCTCAGATCCCCCTGCTGCCCCCAGCACTCAGAATCCACAGGCTGGGCTGTGCTGGGGCCTCCTGATCTGCAGCTCCGTTTGGTGCCGTCCTGATTGCCTTCTCCAGCAGGCAGGGAGTAAAGTGGGATTCAAGGAGCTGCCTATGGCTTCACCCACAGTGAGACACTGGAACAGAGCAAGGAAATGGCTCTCAAACCGAGCGGTGGCAGGGTTTTAGTACCTTGAGTTCTCTGTTATTCCTTGGCTTCCCTAGATTGCCCTGATGCTGCTTTGGTAGCCTGGCTAAGAGTCTACAACACCATTTTGTATCACAGAAAGATCGCTTTAATGTGTTTCAAAATGCCAGCCTGCCTTTCCAGCCAAATACCAGCTATTCTGTGTGGTTACTGTTTTAGCCCAGTCAGTTTTTTAAGTGGAAACTGCCAAGTGTGCCACTGGTATCACATTGGGGTCTCCCTCTCACAAACAGAGACAGGCAATCAGAAACACTTATTTAATGTAATTTCTGATTCTGTGAATTCAACGTTTGCAGAAGCTGCCAGGCTGCCACCCCAGGGGACTTCAGCAATGTAGTGCTATATTTTAACTTTAGGTGGGGGGAGGAGAAGAGAGGAATAAAAAGAGACACATATAAAGCCTTATGAGGCATTTTCTAAAATTTAGGAAATAAGAGTCTATAAAACACATGAGGATTTGGATTCACTTCAGTTCTAGTAATAGGAACAGAATTGTTTCTGCAAAATCAGTGATTGCTGCTGAAAAACATCAGTCACCATCTGAGCCTGCTCTCGGATGGCTTTTCAGTTCAGGTGTCCCTGCTCCAAAAGTCTAATTAGAATGAACGGAGTCTCTATCTCTCCAGAAATTGAACCCAAACCAATCTCAGATGCTGGCAGGTTTGGAGAGCAGGTGGGCATGATTAGATTTCTGACTCTGACCAGACCCTGCACTGAGTCTCCTGGCACATGGCACCAACCTCATGTCTTTTGTTTGCTTATGATCATTAAAAAGTAATTAGTGAAATTAAGGAGTTCTGACTGTATTGCACTGTCTATTTGAGAACAAGATGGATTTTGGTGAATAATCTCAATTTAGTTCCTGGCACAGCAGTTCATGTTCCACACCAGGGATCAAAGTATGCACGGACAGGCCTCTGTGTTTGTCTCTAGTGCCTTGGGGAAGGAAGAGCCTGTGGCTTCTCAACCTACTTTGTGTAGCACTGCAGGGTGTGGAGGGGCTGCTGCCTCTGCCCTTTCAGGACACAAACATTTCATAAATCACAGCCACTCTCAGGCAGCTCTGACTATTGTGCAGCTGAGGGAGAGGTTGCAACAGCCCAAGACCACCAGGGTGTTCTTCGTGTTGTTGCCTTTTCCTGGTCTTAAAATTAAGAACCAAATATGGTTAGAGGGGAAGAAAAGGGTTTTACCTTGGTATTTATTTAAGGATCCTTAGGTGCACCCCATCCAGGTAAAAATGTACCGAAATGCACCCCAGAATGCACACACACAGTAAGTTGCATATGGAATTTATAGGCCTTGCAAATTAGCATATCTATCAAAGATTCCCCAATGAGAGGCTTGAATGAACCCCTCATTCCAAAGAATTCTTCCCTGGATGAGCCTATCTTAGTTTACAGGCTGTGTGCTAGAAAGGACCGTGGTGTCTGGGGCTTTCTGACTCCCAACGGCGAAGCTTCCAAGATGTTTAGTCTCTTGGCATAATGGAACTTTGGGTTTAAGCTAGTTACCAGACTTAGGGAATTACAAGTATGTGGGCTAAAAGCACTAACGATACATAAAAGCTATATAAAAGGGTATATAAAAGGGGTATATAAAAAAGGCAAAAAATCATCATGGCATCAGTGTAGGTGAGGAGTCCCAGGGAGCCTGGATGGCAGCAGCAGCTTCTCTTGATAGAATTCCTTTCCTACCAGCCCAAAAGATCCTAATCAGGTACTGGTCTCTGGCTGAAATATCTGGATTTGTTGAAGGGCACTGCTTAAATTGCTGTTACAAGGTCATGTGTGATGTTTTGGCTGTGCTCACCAACTTCACTTTAATCTGTGAGTAAAATGCTAATGCGCTTGTGCATTCACTCTGGTAGAAATGACCATCAAACCCCCCCTAACCTATCCAAAGTGAGATCCTTACCTGTGGCTGGGACAGAGGGTGAATATGCAAATACTCTTTCTAGTTGTAGGGAGTTGAATTATTTGTATTCCAGATAATTTTTTAATGCACCCTTTTGTTCAGCAATTAATATTTAACTGTCTCAAATAAAACTGTCAAACAATATGGTTTTCACAATACAGTTTTAAAATATCTGCCAATCCTTCATCCTCTATTATAATAAAACACTGGAATGGCTATATGTGAGTGGTGATTTAATTTGGTTATGTTAGTACAAAGATGAGCTTTAATATTCCTCTTTATTTTATTCAGAACATAAAATCATAGAATGATTTGGGTTGGAAAGGACCTTATAGGCTATCCAGTTCCAACCCCCTGCCATGGGTCGGGATGCCATTCACTACCCAGGTTGCTCCAAGCCCCATCCAGCCTGGCCTTGGACACTTCCAGGGATGGGACAGCCACAGCTTCTCTGGGCTCCTTATTTCCCACAGGGGTTTGTGTTTGTGGGTGCAAAAGAAAAGCAAGAAAATGTGAGTGCACAGAGACATTGGTGATTGTCAGGTGTCCATTTGGTTACCTTTCTCTTCCACCCATTTCTAGGCTGCCTAGAAATTTATCTCAACTTAATTCTCTGGTTATAAGCAATTTGCAACTTGAGCAATAATCCTCATAACCTTTGCTACAGTTGTGTCCTTGATGTAATAGGGAAGGTAATGCATTAGTAGGCACATGCTGAGCTTGGGCTGTACCTGAGATTTAATGATATTTAACTCTGGACCTAATTTCAGTTTACAAGCGATTACACGCTGTCCTCTGGGACATTGCTGCGAAGAATTCAAATAAGTTGCAAAATAGTGACGAATTAACTTGTAGTCATGTCAAAATCAATTATCTTACATGACAGCTCAACTACACTTTTCTGTTTGCTGCACTGCAGCATGCTAAACATCAGCCTAAGCATAAACATAAAGTCCTTGTATGTCAGACTCTGGAGCAGATTGATCCTGTATTTCACGGGCATGCAAATCTCCCGGAGGCTCAGTGGAAATGTTTTGCTTACATTCACAAAATCAGAATATTCTTTCCTGCCGTGTTTATAAACTCTTGCACTATGAAATCATATAAATTTGATATAGTTTGATCAAAACATTCTCATGGATGTTGTCCTGGGTTGATCCAAGTTAAAAACCGCCTCTCAGATCGGTTCTGCCAAGGCAGTGCCACATAAACCCCCAGCCAGGTTCTTTCTGCAAACTCTTGCTGCAAGGGGTGGCCGTGCACCCCTCAGGTGAAAGGGAGGATGCCCTGCTTAGGTGGGGCTGCCTTCACACTGGTGATGTGATCAATCCCAGTCAGGGCAGGTAACAGGGGAAATGAGCATGGGATCTTTAGAAAAAATGTCGACAACCAGTCAGATCCAGCCATCCCCCTTACCACACCTGGTGGAGCTTGGAGAGGAAAAGGGGAGCTGGAAGAATCCAGAGAGCCAAATCACTTTTTTGGTATTGAGAAATTGAGAGTTAAATTTTCCATCCTGGAAAACCTCGTGTAATTCAGCTGCACCCACAGATCTGATTGGTCCCTTCTGTTTCTGAGACACTCAGTCTGCACAGAGATGGTGTTCCAACTCCTAAACATTTAAGAAGGCAAAACTTCTCAGTTTGTAGCTGTAGAGGTTTCATCACATGCTGTGCGAAGAGATGTTATCTGTGAAAGCATAAACTCCTGTACAAAATCCTGTAATTATATGATTATAAAAATGCACAGAGCCACTTTATCATAGTTTATGTGTAAAAGACACTTAAGCTGACAGAGTAGCATTATTCTGTAGGGTTGTGATCAGTTTAAGAGAAATAAAAGATAGTAAAGATACATCAACATCTGTTTAGGTCAGAATCACTGCGGGAGAGGCTGCTAAAAGTTTGGAGTGGTGTAGTGCTAGAAATCTGTTTTGCAGGTTTAGCACTTGAGTTGGCTCCGTGTAGAGGCCTGTCAAATGTTACTACAGAGAGAAATACGTCGAGGACTTGTATCGCTTCCAAGCTTTAATTCCTCTGATATATTTTGGAGAACAAGTGTTACTGAAATAGTAGATATTCTTGCCAGCAGATTACTGAAGCGGGAAAATACTATTTCAGATGCAGTATTGTAGGTAATGAAGATAGAATAAATGACCTGGCCGTTGAAAATAACATCAGTCATTATTGAATTGCACAGCTATAAAACAAACATTCAAAACTAAAGAAATCCATCTGGAATGTGTTTTGGTTTGGAACACCCAGGAAATTTTGTATGATAAATACCCCAAAGTCCAGGTTCTAAGAAAACTGTTTGGAATCAGAAATTTAAGAGGCAGAAACTTGTAGCTGGAAACTTTAGAGCCATTTTCATATTAGTTATCAAAAGGGAAGATAGTTGAAATAAGTAGTTGAAATAATTAGAGACAGTACAGATTAGTAGTAAGGAATAGAAAGAGGAACTGAACAGCAGACAAAACTATTTTGACTTAGAAGTCAAAATACATTAGGGATAAAGTGAGATTGGCCAAAAGTCAAGCTATGCCTATTAACAAAACTAAGAGCTGTGTGAGTAAAAAGAGACAAGAAAAGGATGGGGGAGTCCTGCTTTAGGGGAAATGGATCAGGACAGTGGTGTCACCAAAACCAGACAGATGTTTCTGCAGCTTTCTGCAAGGATAATGAATGTGAGGACAAAAAGATGATGGGTAAAGGGAAAAGAAACAACCACAACTGAGGCAGGAGCCCAAGCTGAAGGCATTAATAAGCTCCTGGAAGAGAAGGCTACTGGCCGTGCTTTGAAACAATGGCATACAAAATGTGACTTGATAGCAGGGACTGGTTAACAAATCTTACCAAGGTGAAAGAATGGGCTGGCCAGGTTCTTGCAGGTGTTGCATGTGTTAATGCCTCATGCAAAGTTTACTTATTTGAAGTTACTCAGGATTGGGATTTAGCAAAGTGAGGCAGCAGTGCACATAAACTATATACAAATCACACTCAGCAGAGTGTAATCACAGTTACACAGCTGAATCACAATCCAATCATGCATTTCACTCCTGCTCTCTGTAAATGTGTTCACCATCCTGACACTCTGTCCCAGGTGCTGGGAGGGACCTGGGGGTTTTAAACCCACTCAAATCCAGTGCTCTCTTCAAATTATCTTCTTTATCCATATTTTACATTCCATGTTGGGTCGAGCCAGGTTTACACTCCCCATGCTGGTCTAGAGAACTCAGAAAAACAGATATTCTTTCCTTAGTCACAGTATTGTGTAGCTGAAGAAAATAAAACATAGTTGCTACATTTAATAGGGTGAGAAAATAATGTACATAGCTAGAGACCTGTTTTTCCAGTCCCAATAATATAAACACCCTGGAATACATTTTGAAGGAACTAAGAGAATCAATTGCCTAGAAGTAAATGAAAAATGGATTAAAATAGAACATATATTTATCTAAGGTAGATGGTACAAAAGGCAGCTAATAGCTTTCTTTGATAACATAACCAATTTTCCAGGCAAAGGAAACATTGCAAAATGCTTTGTAAACATAAACAAATGGAGGCAAATTGCTGGCTGATGGGTTCCCTGTAAACATTGCCTTGCCAGGAACTCTGTAGCTTGTGAGAAGTCAGGAAAAAAAATATGCATGAAAATACCAGCATGAAGCAGGTAACACTCACTGGGAATCCACACACTCTGTGTGCTCTATCAGAGCTGCCTCCTCCTTGCCAAGTTTGGGATCCACGGCCAGGGTGGGGTTTACGTCACTCCACCCCAGACACCGAGTGCCAGGGAAGAACCCTCGTTCCTGGACTGTGGGACTGGCCCTGGAGTGAACCTCACCCTTCTCCCACTATTCCATTGTCCGCATTGGCTGCTCTGGAGTTAATGACCTGCACGTGTCTGGTTGGGAGCTCTGGGGCAGGGCAGAGGTGCTGCTGGGGGGGATGTGTGTATTTAACTGTGGGGAGCGGGACAGAGCCTTTAGTCTTCCTAAGAGGATGTTGCAGAAGTTTGAAATGTGAAAGAACATTTGTTCCTGATGAAAGCCCCTATTTAGGAGTTCACAGTTAGTTTTTAACCATTAACTCAGGAGCAGAGTTGACTTCTCTGGGCAGTTTGAGAGCCTGCAGCTCACAGCCAAGCGGGCCCATTGAGAAACCTCTTCCCATGAATGTAAAGATTGTTTTCCTACTGGGTGCATCCAATTCCTCATCTTGCTGACAGTTCCCCAGTTGCCCTGATAGGCCTCCCTGTCAGACAACATTTCAGCTTAAAATCCTCTCCTGTTGACCCCTGCATATTGGATAAAGCAGTTTCCAGCTGGTGCAGATAGAGAACACTCTTTTATTAAAGTAGAAATGTATCTTTTTGTATGACTGAATTTGGCTAGTAGCCTTATAAAACATCTCATTATTATTTGTAGCTGGTGGCAGTGGGAGGGATGCTCCAGCAAGATAAGAACTTCTGACTTTTGACAGCCATTTAGATACTTGGAGTGACCCGTGGAAGTGTCTGGATGCTCTAATCCTGATGTAAATGCCTGACCAGAAGAATAAATTCCCATGAATTTTTTAAGGATCCTGGAATCCTGAAATGTCACATGATATACCTGTAGACACCAAATTGGAGCATGGAATGGAACCAATGGAACCTCTGCCATCAGAGTTCATGTCTGACTTCAACACTCCTCTGGTTTCCAGGCACTTTCCATCATTCTCCTTTGGTATTTTCTGCTGTGGAAAGAGTCTGAGCATTTCCTCCACTGAGATCCCTTTGCTGACTCAGTTTTTCACTCTTATTTAATAAGCAGCCGGAAAGGGATTACTTAACATACTGCATTAAAGAAACGATGACATTCTAGTCCTGGAAGGCAAAGGGAGTTTTGGAATTGACTTCAGTGGGGTTAGGATTTTATGCACAGTATTCATTTCCTTTTTCAGGAATACTCACGTCTGCTCTAATGTAAATAAATATTACCATGGAAAGTTATCCAACTGCAATTACTTTTTGCATTACATCCTAAATATCTACTTGTACATGACATTTACTAAAGAAAAACACTTGCAAATTACATGTTTGATTAACATTACATCTTTCCCAGTTTAAAAAGGGTATGGTAATTGAAAGCTGCATTACTTAGAAACCATGAACTTTATTTGAGCTCTTCTCTATAACTGCAAATCTTCCCTCTTTTATTGAATATTTCACTGAACATTTATAATAGGTGGAAGGAAAGTTCTGTTAAAGCAAACATCCCAGAACATGAAGGTAATGAACAGTTCCTACTTTGTCACTGAACAAACAAAGGTGCACATGAAGGGAAAGCTGGGTACAACAAGGGCTCAGGTTTTGCACTGTCGGTCCCTTCCACAACTTCCCTTGGCTCTCTTGGCTCTCTCCCCTGCACAACTGAGAGAAGTTCCCAGCAGCTCCCACCACCGTGCTGGGAGTGCACATTTTGGCACCTGCCCACTGTGAAAACAGATGTTGCCTCTGAGAACAGGCACCCTTGAAATGAGGTAATGATAAAATTCTCTCCTTGCAAGATTCTTCCCAAGCAGAACAATGTCCTGTGGAGTTATTCTTGCAAAATGCCATTTGGAATGTTGTTCTTCGAACCCTTCAGCAATGTATTGTTGATCCCCTCCCAGAGTCAATGGTGGTTTCTGTCGGTGCTGTTGGATGAATTCCTCTGTGTGAAGCTGAAAGGAGATGTCACATGTGGTGCATTTTGAATTAGAAATAAACTCCTCAGTTTTGGGGAGTGAATATTCTGGGACTGTAGCAGTGTTCCTGGGGGAATTTATTTGTGCTGTTTCCAACTTCTGTATCAGCTCTAAGCCCAAAGTTAGTCAGACAGTTCCAGTGCAATTCCTGTTTTTCTTGGTGGGAATGTCAGGTCCTTGGGATGCTGGGAAACAAAGCTGATGACTCTTAGGGAAAGAGGGTTTGTGGGAAAATGAATATGAAGAACACGGGCTCTAAACCTGAATAGATTTTACCTGTGCTCTTTTGTTGCCTTCTTATGATGCATGTATGATATAAATTCTCAAAATCTATTTTTATGCTATTGCCAGCAGCCTGCAAGTTGAGTAAGTAAGAATTATGGCTGTCATAACGGCATCGCTTATGAGGAAATAAAGGAAAAGACAAACATGTCCATACAGTACTTATAAATCTATTATAAACTGTGGTCTGTGCTTTGCTACAACACTGTTAATTTAATCTCTGTCTCAGTGTACAATTGATACAGTAAAGAAAATTTACTGTGCATGGAACTTGAGAACCGATTAACTCGCCTAAATATCAGAGTCAATTCTTGTATATGTGTGTGTTTAAACATACCTCCAGGAGCTTTGGGATATGTCATGGTCTTGTAGGGATGAAATCTCTAACTTGAAAATTAGGCTGCTAATTTGAAAATGTTGTTCATCTCTAATTGCAGCTGTTGTTTAGAGATGTTCTCCTCCAGCAGGTGAGGCAGGGCCGTGTTCCAGCACTGGTTACGCATCATGCCTTGGGACTGATTTTGGAGACAACCCCTGCCCTGGTGTGCACTTCATGGCAGGAGCAGTCACTTGTCCTGCTCAAGGTGATGTGGTCCTAAAATCAGTCATGCACGGGCAGGCACAGCCCAAGTTGTTTGCTTGTGAGTTAAATGTTGGGTCGTGGGGTCATTTCACCACATGGGCTGGTCAAGTGCAGCCCGATGTGAGGGATTCGTCCCATTTCAGCCAGTTTGCTGCTCTGGGAATTGCAATTCCTTGACAGCCCTCTCAGAGATAGAACTGGACAGTGTTTAGATGAGCCCGGAATTCCCTTTTTGGCTGTGCCTCCTCCCTGCAGCTCATTTGGGAGACTCTGGGGTTTTGCTTTCATCCTTCCTTCTGGCATATGGCATGTCCTGGGATGTTGCTCCAGAAAAGATCTAATTACAAGACAAAACTGACTGAAATGAACACAGGAGTTCTGTGAGAACTCCTTTAAAACATGAACACACAGTGAAGTCCTGTTTCCCCTCTCAGCCAGAGGTTTACGTTTCTTTAACCCCTCAGGCCACCCAACTACATTCATTTTACCTTCTCATCTCATTATTCAGAGCTTGGCCACACTGCTCCCAGTGGCACTCCTAGAAATGTCATGACTTTTTTCCTTTCCTTGGGGCTTTGCCCTGTGCAGAATGCTCATTTTCAGTAAGCTGTGCTGATTAATAACTGTATTTCTCTCCATTTTATTTCTGAAATGCCCTTTGCACTCACCGGAGCAGCCAGGTCACCAAGCAGGAGAATGAAAACTGGAAGGAACCACAGCCTAAGCACTCAGTTGGAAAACAAATAAATAAATATCACAGACACTTTTTATGGAAAACATTAAATAAACTGAATGTAAGGAAGATACTGCACTTGCACTACTAAGGCCTTTGAAGTACAGGTCTATAATGTATTATTTGTTGTGCATCTGCCACTGCTGCAATATCAGCTAATGGGGGAAAGATGCTTTAGATGTCACTTTAGAGTGTAAAAGCACAAGACTCAGTGAGTCATGGCCTGGAGGAGGGGCTGGTTTGCTGCTCCTTCTGTGGCTGCAGGTAGCAGAACTCCCTGGTTTTTCTGGCAAATGGTGATGGAGTGCATCCTGTTCATGGAGGGAGGGCAGGACTGCAGCCGAGGGAGCTTCTGTAGGTGAGTTAACAGCTGTAAGAAAGGGATCCAGGGAAACACCCACCTCCCTCATCAGCCATCCTGATGCATCCTGGGAAAGGCCGGCTGGCTGCCCACTCACAGCTGCTTTGAGGGGCTGGATAGAAGGGCAGCTCTGGGACCCTGATCCACAGGGCACAGGCAAGAGTGTTATTCCCACTGAGATCCCTGGGAGGCGGACTTTGGCTGCCATCCCGTCCTTCTTCCCAGCCTGCTCCACAAATGCCCCTTTGCAGGGACAGGAGGCATTGACTGTACCATATTTGCATCTCCTGATGTCTTCACCCATCGGAAAGTATCTGGTCAGGATCTTCAAGAGTTTTTCATTCCCACTGTTCCAACAGAGCTATAACTGGGGAGCAGGTCAAAGAGAAAAATCCACCTTTTAGCTCTGCTTCTAATCAGCATGCCAAGAAGGAAGCAGAGGTGACTTTCCTGTGATGATCCATGGCTGCTCTCCTTCATGCTTGGTGGACAAGATGTGAGTCCTGAGGAACTTCCACACGGTGCCTTGGTTTGGGAGGCAATGTCTCTGGCATTTGGAGCAAATGAGTGACTCCCATGGCTGGGACAAACCCCCCTCCACTCCAGCAGCTCGTTCTGACCATGGACCTGGTGTGGGACCAGTGACTGTTTAATACACTCAGTCTCCTCACTCAAATGATGGAGCCAAAAATGTCCATGTAAGATTTAATCCTTATGCACCTCAGGTTTTCCCAAACGGAAGTCTGGTCTGAGGGAAAAGAACCACTGTAATCTCTCCAACACATGGCTCAGCTGAAACTGGTTTAAATATCTGTAGGAAACATTTCCTTAGAAGTTGCATAAGCTCCCACTTACTACTGTACATGAATTAGAGCGGATTCTGTTTCAGTGTTACTGTACTTCTCATATTTGCCACTGACAGCCTATCTACATCACATAAATAATCTCTAGAGCACCTAATTTAGTACTATTACAGTCCAGATGAAATGTTTATGTAATTTCCCTTCTTTTGAGATAAACTTCAGAGACAGAGAGAAAATTGACTGTAAAAACGACATTGTAGGACTCTATATTTATCTTCTCTCAGTGATTTCCATAGCAAATTTACTCCATTTACCATCTGAAGGCTTTTTTTTTTCCTGTTGCCTTATTGTAAGCATGGCAAACTGAGCATGAAATTGTGCCATCATGGTGTGTTTCTCCAAATCACACTTGTCACATTTGTAATCTCAGTAGAGGCAAAAGACAGATTTGGTGTCTGGGCTGCACTTGTAGCAGTGATCCCTCTGTAATTACAAAAAGGGTGTTTTATTAAATACCACACCTCTGCTATTCCTAGGCTGGAGACAGAGAGGGACATGCTGGGATTAATATTTACAGTGGTGTTCTGCAGCCCCAGCCAGGAGCAGCATTTTGGTGTGATAGGCATTGTCAGAAGACAAAATTTAAAAGCCTTTGCCTCCAACTGATTAGTCCCATATGCATCCTTTGATGCTTAAAAAAAAAAGGGTTCTTTTCCTCAGGGCAGTAATAAAATCATCCTTTTCTGTCTCATTGTCTAACTGCAGCCAGAGAACTGCAGTATTTTTGGATATTCTACCAGTCTGCCAAAGGCTGTTGGTGGGTTAAAACAAGTTCCTAGTGAGGAGGGGAGACAGTCAGGCAGGAACAGACACACAGTGACAATATAAATCTTATTTAAAGAAGGAAACAAAAGAGGTCTTTTACACCAGATCTTTATTTTTTTTTCTTTCCTTTTTCCTTTCTAGATCTTTTTACTTTTACATCTTGCAGTAGTAGTGCCTTCAATCCAGTATCTTTTCAGCTCAGATTCTTGTCCGAATGCTCAGGGTCTTTGGTAAAACAAGGTAAAACTTGCTACAATTGTAGAAAGTGAGTCAAACCTCTAATGTCAGTCAAAGTCGGGAAAACATCAGCAAATCCACTGAGACCAGAGAGCAAACTGTCATAACTCCCGACCCTACAGGATCTAATCTTGGAGAACACCTGAGGAAGTGGGTGTTTGTGTGGAGAGAGATCATAGAGCAAGAGTCTGATGGATGTGGAGTTGTGTAGTGTAGATGCATTTAAATATCACATAGATTTCGTGAGGTTCAGAGTATGTGCTTGAGATGAGATTAGGCAGCATATGGTCCTGGTTTCTGTGACTGTCAACACATCCCTTCTCCCTTCATCCAGAGAAAACTGTCTTCAAGAGGTAACCTGCTGGTGGGAAAAAATCACTTATTTATTGGCAGTCTACTCAAAAAGCCAAACTTAAAAACCAGGAGTGACATATTAGAAGATATTAAAGATCCAAGATTAATTTCAATTAAATATCCTTGTGAAATATTTTGATAGTGGGCTGTATTTAAAGGCAGTGGCAGAGTCATTTTCTATAAAACCAGTGCCCTTCGGTGGTTTTGTTTTGTCCACAGAGGCACAGGTGACATTCAGTGAGAATCCAACCCCTAATCTTTGAGCTGATCCATCCACTATGGTCTAAGTGCCAAAGGAAGCTCAATGTTCAGCTTTCCCTGGCTTTGGATGGGGGAGGGAGTTTCTGACTAACATCCATTTTTGATGTGCAACAAAAATGCCATATGGAGTCAAATTGGTGATCACGGCTGCTTCAAATAGAGTGTTATTTCTTATTTGTGACATCTTAACAAAAAAATCCCTTCAAGCTTGTCTTTTAGTGCTGAGCTCTCACATGTTATTGGCCAAGTCCTTGATGAAAACAGGGAATGATCTGGAGAAGTCGATTTTACACAGGCATTTTTCTGTGTTTTATTTCAAAGGCTCCTATTATTAATAAATTGTAAAGAACATTATTTTAATCTACTGCTGTACCTTCTCATTAACATGAATTCATTTCCTGTGATGATCATGGCAACACAAAGAGTGGCACTGTAAATTCAGGGTTGTGCAGCAAGACCTGACACTGCAGGGTCTCTGCAGCACAAGGCATGAAGTGTTCCCAACTCCCCGTTTTGGGTGGCAATTAGCTCCCTAATGCTCCCAACCTTCCCACCTCCTCCCTCCTCTCACTGGGACTAATATTGACATTTAGAAGCTGCAGACAAATGCTGCAGTAAGGAGGGGAATGCTTTTTTAATGGAGGCTTCTGCCATAGCTGGGAGAGAGCAAATGTGTGTACACAATTTGCACGCATTTCAATATGTATCTCCTGATGAATTTCAGGGCACTGTTTGTTTCAGGGGGGAAAACCGCTGATGTAGTCACCATAATTGAATGAAGTCTATTTTAAATATTCTAATGTGGGAGAAAATCATTCTCTGTAGAAGGCCAAAGTGAGCCTGTTACCTATGAAATCACATTTCAGTCCTCAAAATTGTCTTGGAGTAGTACATAGACCTTTTGTTTGCTCCTGGCACAGAGAAAAGGCCCTCAAAAGGCTTGATGACAGTGATGGATCCAGGACACTGCTAAGCCTATCACTGACTGGGACATCTCCTTGGTCCCTTTTGTCCTTTGGCTTCAGCCATCACTGGCTCCTGCCTTGGCCCAAGCTCTGGCTGCCCTAGAGCCTGTGGGTGACAGGTACAGACCTGCACCTCGACACTTCTCACTGGACCTGCAGGCTTTTAGCATAAACTGCATGAACCCACCCAGGACTCTGGCTAAATATCAGGTGTAGCAGTGCTGTTGATATCTAGATTTTGGGACCTCACTTGTACAGATTAGGGCAGGTTACCCTCACAGCTCAGGGCCATACCTCAGCTCTGTAGTCATCCCTGTCACTCTCTGGTGCCATGATCAGCCCAGTGAGAGGAGAACACAACCAATGATGAAGTGAAATTCCTCTGACAAGCTGCTCCCCACCTCACCCTTTCCTTGATTAGTGACTTGGACTCTCAGCATTTCACACTTTGAGCAAAGGCTTATCTACCCCAAGCCAAATCCTTCAGGAGCTGCTTCCCCCATATATTCTGTTACAAACCCGGATTTAACTGTTTCTTTTCCTTCAGTAACTTTGTTTTTAGGGTAAAGAAGATAAAAGAGGTTTAGGAAATCAAATACACTCATGTTCCATCCCGTGAGTACAGCAGACAGAGCTTCTAGTCTATACATGTGTTTAGTTACTCCTCATGGTCTTGGGTTGAAGACTTCCAAGCAAAAGCTATCCAGTCTCTTCCAAATTTGACATTGGGAATGGTCCTGTGCAGGATTAGGAATTGGACATGATGGTTCTTGTGGGTCCCTTCCAAGCCAGCATATGCTGTGATTCTATATACACATATATCCATAATATATAATTTTATATATTCATAAGATTTAAAAAATTTTGTTCTTTGCCCTTTTTTTGGAGTATGAGGCAGGAAGTTTTTTATTTAGTGAAACTTGATTTTTAGAGAGCTCAGGACACCCAGGAAAATGGCAGAACTGGTGCAGTGTGGAGCAGAGGCAGGAAGGCAGCAGGGACTGCTAGAACACAGTAGCTGGATCCAGCAGATTTGGCACTGAGCTTCCCTCTATTTGTTCCTTGGCACTGATGACTCTTTGAGGTGAATTAGGAAATGATAGAAATAGGAACCCACATAAAACATGCTTTATTATCTATCCTTTACCCATGGCAAATTTTACAAAAGTCACAAATTCAATTTATTTTCATTAAATCTTTGAGTTGCCTGGAATACCAGGAAACAATGTGATCCACCTGGATTTTTTGCCTTGTCTCAGACCTGAAAGGAAATCTCCAGTCCACAAATGATCAAGATTAGTATTTGCTTTGCTTTCATGAAAGGTTACCTGTAGAGTGCCTCACATTCATTGGGAAATTTATTTCCTGATGAATCCAATTTACATTAATGTGGGCTCATTAAAAGATAATTATTGTGCTGAGAAGAGGACCACAGCATCCATCAATAGAACATCTGTAATTGTTTTAGTCGTATGATAAAGAGATAATTCTGAGTTCAGCTTTTCATAATGCCACTCTTATAAATGTCAAAACTGGATCCTTATTGTAGCAGCTACGGCAAAACTTAATTACTCTGATAATTATTATCAAGAAGCAGATGTCTCGCACCAGCTCACCTTCTTTCCATTAGCATAGTATAGAAACCTTTCAGGTTTTAACAATCAGGACTTTGAAAGAGACTACAAGGGTCATAAATGTTAAAATATCTGTATCAGGCAAGCTTAGTTTGGAGGAAATTAGCACTTTCAAAGGCAGCATTTGGAACACTGTTAAACAGTGGTCCAGCTGCAAAACTCTTCTATACAGTTTCCCAACATTGGAATAGATTTAGTGAAGATACTAAAGAGAAAATTTACTTTTATCTGATGAATTTTGCTCCATGTGTGAAAGCACACACTAGAGTTTTGGTTGTGTTAGCAGGCTCACCCTCTAATTGACATTATATAATAATAAATAAGAGATACTTGCATTTACAGAGCTCTCTGTCTTTGTGTTCCAAGAATTTCATAAAGTAACTAATTTAGCATTGAAGCACTTGTGTAAACTGGGAAGATGCCCTGTACAACAGAGTACATGTTTTTTAGCCTTGATAATTTCTTCTTGGTGTAGGCAAACTCAGACTTGATAACAAGGAGGAGAGAATGAAGGAAATGAACAGTCAGGAAGAAGCAGAAGGGCAAATAAAGGATCCAGTCCAGTGCTGGAAGTCAGTGAAATGATGTGTGAGGTGGTGGGGATGTCCCTGTGTACTACTGGTAGAAGAGTTAATTCTCTTACCTGTCAGTAAGTATGTAAGAGTCAGCCAGTAGAAAATTCACTACTAGGGATGCCCTGGGGACTGCAATTTCACAGCTGGGAGTGGAACTAAAGGGACAGACAGACCTTATACTGTCCCTTCCACCCAAGCCATCTTGGGATTCTGTGATGTCACACGAGTGCTTCAGTGGCAGGAGCAGCTCTGCCATTCCATGTGCATCTTTCTAGTGAGCATTGGGTAAAACACTTTTCTCTGCCTCACTGGAAAACTTATACAGGAAAAAAAAACATTTACTGATGTCTCTGACAGTCAGAAAACCCAAACAGTCAAGAGTGAATTCATAAACAAACTGACTAGAAAGGCTCTAAATGTCCAGCAAAAACAGAGAACTAAAAAGAAGAGAAAAAACTCAGCACCATTTGATTCAAAGAACATGCATTATATTCTCATTCCTAAGGTTTTCTTTCTAGTTTGTACTTGCAGAAGGCACTTGCAATTGTAAGGACATTTTTCAGCCTGAAACTTTGCTCATCTGTTTGAAGAACACCCTCACTAGGAACCGAGTCACGCGTCCAGGTTTGGAGTAGCGGCTGCAATCTACCACTTTGATTAAAAAGTCTAATTTAAAATTACAAATGTATTTTTCAAACCATTCTTTCAGCTCTATAAATGCTGATATTCTTTGTGAAGTGTAATACAGTTACTTTTATGTAGTAATACAGTTCTCAGTGTGTCTCAGATAACATCAGGCTCTTACATATTCTGCCTAGGCAATGAATTTCAGTTAATAATGATGTTTGGGACATTAGCACCTTTCATCTGGAAATACGGAAGAAATACAAAAACAATACAGAAACCTCAGAGCAGGATTTTTGATGGGCTGACCAAGGCATGAAATGTGGGCCGTGATTCATGTCTCACAGTGGGTCAGGCTCTTCTCTTTCCACCCCAGGCTCTCAGATCATTCCCTGTACAATGGGCTCGGCGCCAGATCTAACATTGTACTTTTATGGCACTGGAAAGCACAAACCACCTCCCACTGCTTCTTATATTTCACAAAGGTGGGAATATGACTGTGATCCGGCTCCGACTCAGGAGTTCATCCATATTTAGAAAGGCATTTAGCACATCCCAGCCCAAGTTTACATATGCATATGCATGGGTTGAAGCAAAGCAAACGCTGTAAGACCGAACCCAGCTCGCATGAGGGAACATCCAGTGCTGTGACATGGCTGCAAGACTGAACAGGGTGAGTGTGGCATGAAACCCAGGCCTCTGGCTGCCCCAGCTGAGTGCTTTCACAGTTCCCTGCTGTTCTGCCCCACAGCCTTCCTGTGCCACATGCTTTCCAGAAAAACCGTGTCTCCCAAAGATATTCCAAAGATACATGGCATCATTTTACTGAAATTACTACAGAGACCAAATTTGTCATGAGTCCACCAGTGCAGATCACTGAGATAGCAATACTGTTTCTACATAAGGTTTTTTATCTTGTACCATCCCATGATTAGAAGAAAGTTCCGTATATCACAGTGAAAAGCAGAGATTCTTGAGTTCCCTCCAATATTTTTAAAGGCTATCACTACCACAGATAGGGTAGAGGAAATGTACCTGTCTTTGGAAAGTTAGATGGAAATAGATACAGACTGTACCTGCAGCTGAAATAATGACTGAAGGAGCTGTCTTCAGATGAAGAGCATACTTCTGAAATACCCTGTCACAGAGCGTTTTTTCTGAAGTTAAACCTAGACAGAATCTCTCCTAGGAATAGGGAAAATTGATTTGCTTACTGAATTGCTCACAGGAAAAGCTGATGTTGAAAGTTAAAGTAATTATAAAGAATGGAAAACAATTGGGTCCAAATCAGAAGGATTTTTAAAATCACTGCTCCTGCCTTTGACTTAGGCAGCAGTGCAGGGGTCTGCTCCCATCACAGCGAGGATTTGGAATACATAAAGACATGAGCACTCATTGAGCATATGCAGTAATGTCTGAAAAACAGATCTATAATTCCTTTCTTCTCTCTCTTGCTTGGTTTACCAAGGTGTCCCCAGGGTGCTCATTGTTAAACATATTCATAAAAGTCCTCCAACTCCAAGAGAAGTGAAAGATACAGTGAAAAATCCTGCTTTGGGTTAGAGCTCAGCAGCACTAGTAGAATTTGCCAGTGGCTGAGCTCCTCCCTTGGTGTAAATTAGCACTTACAACTCCAAATGGAGTTTTGTAGTTTACACCAGCTTGTTCTGCTTGCAGCATTTCAAGTGACAGCTGAGTTTGGTTTGTCCTGCTAGAACAAATAGGAAAGGGAGAGAACAAAATATCCTTTGCCAGCACTTTCCAGATGATCTTTCTTTGTGATAGAAGTGTTTTTATTTTAATAAGTGCCTTTTTCACACTGTCCAGCTACTTTTTCTTGAGCCTACAGAGGGATGACACAAGCAGATCCTCAGTGGGGGCCAGCTGATTGAGCCTTAGCAGTGCAATGGGCAAATTCTTACAGCACAAACCTGTAACTCTTCAGCCGTAGCCAACAGTGTTGTTTCTGTGAGGTGGGGCTGGTGGAGCAGCTGTGAAAGGCACCTGAATTATGCAGTGATCTGACAGACTGAAATTTTCCCACTGAGGAAGTTCCTTCTTGCTTTAGTGGTGATTATGCAAAGCCAGCTCAGGTTTATTGCTCCTTCCTTTCCTTGTGTTTGAAAATAATATGTGTACTCTGCAAATCTGCACTTTCCTGATGAAATCTTCATCTTATGCTTTTAAATCTATATTATATGAAATGTCAATCTGTCCACTTTTGTCGCTCTGAATACAGTAAGTATCAGGTTAATAACAATGACTGGTAGAAAACCAGCTCCATAGGAATTGGGTTGGATTAGCTGAAAAACTCCATTGATTGAAAAAGAGTTAAAAGCCATGCCATCCTGTCACCTTGCAGTGTGACAGTGCTCCCTGCTCAGCCTTCATTTCCCTTCCATCTCAACACCAACTGCTGATCTGACAGTTCCCAGCAGGGATCCAAAGGCTGGAGAGGGCTTGGCCAGGAAGCTCATCCCTGTTCCCGGAGCTGCAGCACATGGGGGCTCAGCACTTGCCCACTTTTGCTGTTCTGGAACATTCTCCTTAGGAATCTCTGCCTGCAAGAGACTCACCAGACCCCAAATAAGCAAGCAGAAACATCAGTGCTATTTTTTAAATGCCTCTAACCTTCTGTTGTCCTCATAATTGATTTGTGATTGGAAAAAAAAGAGAAGAGTAAGATTTGGTAGGTGACCTCTGACATGAAAGAATACAGCAACGCACAGCCAGAAAAGGAAAGAGAGGGGAAAAAAGATAAAGGAGAAAGTTTTAAGTACCTATAATGCATCACATGCACGTATATGACTGATAAAGTATAAGAAACCATATGTTTCTTATTCCAATTGTCCTCTGCACCCTTTTCTCTGAAGAAGGGATAGTAATGAAGTTTTATTACACATAAAATTAGCTTCTCTAAGTGCTACCATTAACTAGATAATAAAAAGAGTTGCCTGAATCTTGCAAAAGAATTGTTTTTTAAAATGTCAGTTAATTGCTAAATGACTCCAGCTCCTTTCCAAGTACTTTATCTTTGCAACAGTGAAGACTTCAGCAACTGACTGAAAGGTTTTATGTTCCTCTTCTTCATTCCCCGCAAGGAAAGGCAAGAGACAGAGGGAGCCACTTACACACTGCAGCAACTTGATATTGGAGCATCCAGTCTATCTCTGGCCCCTTTAGTATCCCCAGGACAGACTGACTCACCAAGTAACAACTCCTTGGGCTGTTCAGGGTTTTCCCAGGCCCTAGCTGAGCCCTGCTGTCATCTGGGTATTCCAGAAGGAAAAGTTACCAAAAAAATTATCACAAACATGCTTTCAAGCATAGCTGAACATCAAAAGGAGTCTTCCTTGGATCGGTGGGGAAGGGTCTATAAGCCCCGAGCTGGTGTTTAAAGGTGTTTCAAGTGAGGTATTCTTCCCTACAGCCAGGGATGAACTATCAGTGAACAAACAAAAGAAATGGGACAAGGCAGAGATGAGGGGAAGATTCACACCAACAGGAGCAAAGCCCTTTTTGGACCCCCTTTCAGGCACGTTCATTACTTGTTATTGGGGACAGTCTGTGTACATGTGGGATCCCATTCCCGTAGTCCCCGGGACCTGACTCTGCCTGGCTTTGCCCAGCTCCAGCTCTGTGGATTCCTGTACACCTGCTCTCCTTGCTCATGGTATCTACTTATTTAAACCTGGTTCAGCAAAGCTTTTGAGAACTGGTTTAAAATTAATCTCATGCTTTGTTGAATAGAAATGGTTTCAGTTGAAGCCTATGGGTATGTGTCTGGCTGGAGTAAGTGCTGCTGTTATGAGCAGCTCTGGAAAAGCCGATCAGTTGTGTGCCTAATGCCTGAGCATCCTCATGCAGAACACTCTTATTTGGGAGCAAAGGATCCCAGGGACATTGGCAGGAAGCTTTCTGGGCTTTCTGACTTTATCCACAACCTAAATCATCATCAGTAATAGAGAACTGCATCACTGTCTCTTCCACGTCTCTTTATCCTTCAAGAGTACTGTATAAATCAGTATGAATCAAGTTTGACTTTGTTTTTATCCCAGGATGCTGTCTAAACTCTTCTCATACCATACAGAAAAAACACTCCTTGCCACCAAATCCTGTCATCTCTATCCAGTTCTTCTTGAATGAAATGTCTGTGTAACTCAAATGTCAAGGTTAGTTCCAGTTTTCTTGAAAACTTACAGGATCTCATATCAAATAGGTGGAATTTTCTCCAGAAATAAGGCCACCTCTAGGCTGTGGCCAAGCTCTGCACCAAGTTTTAATAGGGAGCTCGGGGAATTAATTAGGTATGTAAAAATTGTCAGCAGTAATGAGAACTCATGTCCATCACCAAAGCCATAACCTGTGGTTGAAGAGATGAATTGCTTGGGAACACATCCAGCACTGATTGTTTCATGTGAGGTCCCAGTGACTTCAGTGAGAATTCCTTTATGGAAAACCAATGGAATATGGCACCCTGATCATTGGTTCTTAAGAGACTTTAATGACTTTAATGATTTCTAGGACTTCAGCTGCCCCACAAGACAAGGGAGATGGTCTGAAGATTTCGTGTGATGTGGTTCTGAGGTGAATGTGTGGGTGATGCAGGAAAGCCAGGTGAGAATTAAGTGAGTTATATGAAGTGTTTGTGAACAAACTCCTCACCTTATACTGTCAAATTGTCTCTTCTAGGTAGATCCACAGAAAAAAAAATTGACTCAAGTTTGCAGACTAATATCATATTACTGAGACAATTTTCCATATCGTGGCACATGAAAATGTAAATTTTCTTCAGGTGTGCTGACAGTCTTTCTGAAGAGAGATCAGAGGAATCTTAAATGTCTTAAAGCAATTCAGGTTCTCCAGATATGGTTGTGCTTTTGAATATACAAAATATCATGACAGGAAGGTCTTTTAGCCAGCAGTGTCTGAGCTGATGTTGTTCAGGCCATTGACAATTCCAGTTTCTCTTCCCACAGTGCAGATGTTCACGGCTCTGAAATACTATTTATGAGTGAAGAAAGATGCTATTACAATACTCTGGTGATGAAGGGAGAGTTCTGTGGGTTCATTGCTTCTTTGTTAAATACAAAACCCAATAAAGGGATTTGGAAGATGTCTGGGAGGGATAACTAGCAGAGAGTGAAAAAACAGGGAAAAGGAGAGACAGGTTGAATGGTATAGATGAGAACACACACAGGCAATTCCCTCTGGTTTATATTCTGATCACACAACAGTGTTACTCTGGAGTAACTCCTTGAAGCTAATAGTTTATAAAACAAAATGAGTGTGGAGAGAAAAGCAGGTATTAGAAGTTTGTAGAAGGGGAAGAGGAATTTGACCTCATCGAGAGACATTAGTGAGGAATAACTGGGGGGGAAATTCTCAAAAGTCTTAAATTGCACTTTGAAAATGGATGGAGGATCTGTGTGCCTGTGATCACAGAACATGCACAAGTACAAGGAGCTTTGTGAAGCTGCTCCTTGAGGGGCCTGGCAGCCAGGGCTGGGTTTGTCAATGCCCTGTGTGTGCTCCAGCAAAGCCAGAACAACCACCTCAGAGAGCACAGAGAAATCTGATGCAGCATCAGCAGTTTACATACTTAAACCCAGTTAGACTTCAGCTTTTAGACTTTCTATCACTTCTGAAAGTAAGATTTAGATTCCTGATATGAAGAGCTTTTAAAGATTTTCTTCTGCAGCAGAAGCAAGTCAGGGATTTCTGTTTCCTGGGTTATGTGGATCCCACCTTTGGCTGCTGGGGCCAGTATAAAAAGTGACAGTCACTGCACTGGGTTTGCACAGCCAGGTTTTGGTAGTGGGGGACTGCAGGGGTGAGGAGATTCTGTGAGAAGCTGCCAGAAGTTCCCCCATGTCCCATGGAGCCAACGCCAGCCAGCTCCAAGAGGGACCCAACACGGGCCAAGGCTGAGCCTGTCAGGGGTTTACCGGAATAACAGAGTTAAGATGGGGAAAACCCCAAAACTGTGCATTTGCAGCTGGTGGGAGGAGTGAGAACATGTGAGAAGAACGGTTCTGCAGAGTCCAAGGTTGTATTTTCTGTCCCCCATCCATCTGAGGGGATGGAGGGCAGGACAGAGTGGCTTTTGAGGGCACCCGGTGTCACCAGGGACACCCCACACAGGCACTGCCAAGGCAGCACGTTTGGACTCTGTTTGCCAAGCTGTTGTGTTAGTGTGGGCTCTGGAATGATTGGTGATTTCAGGATGTTGTTTTCTAAAGAAATTGGAAATGCTGGGAAATGAACTCTTAAAATACCATGTAACGTGTGTAACTCTTTTGAAAAGTGTTTTGGAGTATCAGCTCTTTGAGGAGGTGAGCCTAGTGCATATTAAAATGATGCCTTTTCAAAGCTCTGAGCTGTTGCTAAAATGTTACAATAAAAAAGTCATTCCCTCCCAAACACATTACCAGTTAATGCAAACACAGGATTTTTTAAAAAGCCTTTCCATTCCTTGGTGCTGAGAGCAAGGGAACAATCCAGAGGCTGCAGCCTCCTGCCAATGACCTGTGTGAGTCAGTATTCCTCTGGAGAAGAGCATCACGCTGGGGCTCTGACTCCAATTAGGGGGCAATAGGCAGGAAGAGCTCCAGAACTTCTGAATGGGGTCAAGAATACCTTTCAATCAACTAATGGAGGCATCTTAGGATGAAAGTCATGAATGTTAAAAGCCATTTCAAAACAGCATTGGAATAGGATAAGCAACACTTCAAGCACCTGAGATCAAATAAGCAATTGTTTTGTGGAAATTCTTGATCAAAGAGACAGCAGTTCCCTGCCTGATGCATCACCAGGCTGTGAGAGGGGGAAATAAGCACCAAAATTCAGGTGTATCTCAGCTTAAAACACTGTACAGACATGGGCAGCTGCACCATGCAGGAGCTGAGGATACATCCCTACCTTCAGCACTACAGGAAACAACAGAAGTATTTTCCTACTTGAGTTCCAGATGCAGGGAGAAAAAAGGATGTTACCAAGGGGAAAATGCAATATGCTGACCATCTGGTGAGGCACTTGCAGGCAGGGTGAGATCTCAGCTACAGGAATGGATCCCCCACATCTCTGTTAGCCAGACTGCCAGGCAGCAGTCGAGATGCAGAAAAGATTTGGCTATTAAGAGGTGCTATGAAATACCATGGTGCTTGAGAGGATTAACATAACTGAGTGCAGGCTTCAGCTGCTTGACTCTTTGTATGTGTTTCACTTATGTAACATAATGTAGCAATAAATAATGTAGTATTGCATTAGACCATATGTTGAAAATTAGCAGGAGTGATGTCACACACTAATTACCATGAACAAATGACCTATGATTTCGAATCCATTATTTCAGAAATGTGTACATCCAAACCTGTTTTAAGCGAGAAGGACCAAGCAGGTCCTTGGTGAGGAGCCTGGTGTGAGGTCAGGCCAGGATCTCAGTCCATGGGACTGGGATCAGCAGGGTCCCTGGGCACAGAGGCCTGGCTGGGACAGAGCTGGAGACAAACACAGCTCCCTTAGCTCAGGCAGGGGCTGAGGGTCCAGGGCTGAGCTGAAATGCAGCCTCTGGGTCCTTGGGCTGTGGGTGGTGGTCCCAAAGGAGGCTGGGCAGGGCTGTCAAGGCCCACCAATGAGCCCAGGACCCCGACGGCACAGCCCAGTACAGGGAGCAGGACCGGAACGGCACTTCCTGGGGGTTCTCTCCAGCGATGTGCTTCCATGTTGTCCAGGAACAGCTTTGGAAGTCACTTCCAGCTGTGCTAACCCTCTTCAGAGGGTCTGGTGTGTCAGGTCATGCACAGAATCAGTGTTGGAAGATACCCATGAGATCATCCAGTCCAACTGTGTAGCATTGTTTCAGTTTGACCAGATTTGACTTTTGCTTACCAAATGTAACATCCTTTCCAAGCTAATTTTTTAACCATCCCATCTTTGAGAACCTTCCTGAGAAAGATGGGTCAGATTTGGAACACACAGTCAATGCCAAATTCTCTCCTTTGTGCAATGCAGAGGTTACATTAGTGTTCAGCCTTTAGATTCTGAAAGTTGTGTAACAAACCAATGTTTACAGACTATCATTCCTTATTCCTCTCCTTAGAATCAGGCACAGCATAGATATTTTTGATAAATTATTAAATATATCCACCAGGTAGTCAGGTTGAGCAGTGTTCATCCTAAAGGCTCAAAAAATAGCACATTGCAAGTGCAGTTTTTACTTATTATGCAAGACTTCTTCTGCAAGCAGAAGTGAAAAGTGGGAGAGGTGGAGATACAGTCCCATGTGTTGATGGAGTGATTACTTCAGGAATTCATTTATGTTTGCTAAAAAACTTTATGCAGATTTGTCCAGGTCATTTGGAGCTCTGCTTCTCAACTGTGCACACGCTGAGGATTATGAAACCCCACAGAGTTCTCATCTTCTGAATTCCTTTTATCTTGTTTTCACTTTGGACTGCATCATAGTGAAATTTAGTGGGAATATGTTACTTCCATAACTGCAGAGTTACCATAATGCATTTAACATGGCCTGCATATCAATTACATTCCTATAATCACGGATTAAAGAGTCTGGAACAGCACATATAAAGAAATCAAGAATTTAGTTAGGTTTTATAAGTGTGGGCTTAGAGTCTGCGAGAAATAAAAATGCATGCAGACTTGGTTTCCTTCTCTTTCCTTCCTTGGGTGGCTGCCCAAATGTTGCATCTCTGAGTTAGGAAAAGGAGTTGGGTTTGGCTCCTGTACAGATTCCGCATTCACTGAGCTGCTTTCTTCATTTAGTGAGCGCTCTCTCTGAGCTACACTGGCCACATTCATCTTTATTAGGCTGTAATGGGAGTCACTGCATGGGAAGCCTTGATCCCGAGCTTTGCATAAAACTGCAGCTTGCAAATGCTCTAATCCTACCAGCTATTAGCACAATAAATTTATAATTGATATATAGGTGTAAGTCTTCCACATCACCTACCCGAAAGCAAGAGTTATGAAATTTAATAAACTGCCTGCGTCCTTGGAGTTGTGATCTCCCTTCATTGAGGAGAACAAAATGTCCATCAGTGCTCCTGACAATTATTAGAATTGTTGTTAATGTACTATGAGGAGTAATTCACCATCAGGGTGAGCTCTGAGATACAGTAGGCAAATTTAAAATATTTTATTGTGCCAATATTACAGTTACAAGTGATATTTTAAAGCAATTTTCCATGATAATGTCAATGCAGTGCTAAGACAAGTAGTTCCTTTTAATGCTGTTCACAGAGAAGCTGATATCCACACAGATGTAGCAAAGCTTCTGAAAGACTGGCTTAATACAAGGGAAAAAGCAATATCAGTGTGATACAGCACAGTTGTGAGGAAAAAGATGCTGGGTGGGTTTCTGGAAGGGTGTGAGTGCCTGAGAGGAAGCAGTGCTGAGTAACAGATTGCAGCCAGGACACACCAGTGACTCCACCATGGAACTGGTGCAGTGCAATTTACATCTTTTTCTTTCTAAGAAAAACAGAAACGCTATAAACATATGCAAAAATAGTTAACTGTTACCTCCAAGGCACTATTTCACCACATTTCTAGGATATTAAGACAAACTAACCGTATCTGTAATAAAGAAATGCTGTTTTTCCTCAACAGTATGCAAGGGAAGCAACATCTTCCTGGAGGTGTATATTTGATGAACTGCAGCACTGATTATTTGATTGATTTAACTATCAGAGAGGTTATAATAATAATAAACCAATTCAAGACATCATTAACTAGCAGAGTATTTGAAATAATACAAATGAGACAATGATTCATGGGCATGTTCAGATTTATTTTTATGGACTGTTGGGTCCTTAGGTATTTAGAGCCAGTTTACACATAATTATGGACACTTACGTAATGCTGTTTTCTAAGAGAATATCTTGATTATAACTCATTTGGAACCAAGCAGAAAATAAAAAGAGCATCTAGAACATCAAAAGGAAAGAAATGATATCTCCAGAAGGAGTTAGAAAAATGTGGAAGTTCACAGAGAGCTCAGCACAGGTAAGAGTGGGAACTACCTCCAGCCACCAGATATTGGGCAGTTAGTTACCTCAAATTTGGTTTGGAAGGCTTTGGAAAATAAATTATTCTTTGTTACGCTTCTATTTGTGCTCCTTCACCTATGGATGTCTTTAATTATGCAAATGTGTGCCTTAATGCAACTGTGCCTTTTGTATAGACAAATGTTGGTAATATTTGTGAGTGCTGTGGATGCCCAGGGTAAAGGCTGACTTTTGAGACACATGTGAGGCTGCCATGGGATTAAAGAAATGTAATTTATAAACGCATTCATTTGATTGGTGAAACATCTAAATTTCCATTGCAGCCTCCTGCAGTCCGTATGATTTTGCATTTGCACACTGATGGTTTGAGGATCTTTAGCATAAACAAAGACTTTGTGATAATGGCTTCCCCATCTCTCCTTCCTTCTGTCACTGTGCACATCCTTTACATCCAGTGGGAAAAACTGATCTCCTGCAGAGACTTTGGAAGCAACAGAAGAGGCTTCTCTTCCCCTCGTGAGCCTCACCAGAGACCAGGTGGCCATAACGTGGCTATTGGAGGTTTCATTCACATTTTGTACAGTTCCTCTTTTTTGCTGCAACAAAGGACTTGCTTTAACTAGGCCACCCCTTAATGATCAGATGCTTTTATCCTTTCTTGCCAGACACAAACTCTTTTCTCCTATCCATAATATTTTTTGCCTGTTTCTGCCTCAGAATCAATGTAGGCAGTTTTATTAGTTCCAGGATCTAATTTAACATCAAAAGAATCAGATCACCTCTCTGGTGTGTGAATGACTGGCAGACCTGATTCAGGGAACACATGAGGCACGTTTAGTGTTTTATAGAACCAGGTTTTCTGTCTGCCTTAAATGCAGGGAGAGCTAAGGGAAGCCATGGTGGGTACAAAAGCAGCAGTAAAGAGTTTTTTGTGCCAGATCCCCAAAGTGTGCCTGTAAAAATATTTCCTAAGGCAGCTCTCCATCACTGCTCGTGTTAAACCTTTTAAGTCCATGTGTAATCTGGTAAATCTTATTCATCCAGATAGATGGATTTGAATGAGAACTCACCCTGGAAGGAAAGACTGGCCTGGAGAAGATAACAGTTCTTATTTGTCATCCTCTGTTATTGTAACCATATTACAGGGGATAATGAAGTGCAAGGGACAGCAATTAGTTGGTGGCAGCACAAATGATAAGCACAGCACCAGGACTTTCATATACTGTGGTGTGCAACGCAGCCTATTGATTTAACGGCAGCTTTTCTCCCTTTCACTCTCCAGGAAAAAACAACGCTGAGATTTATGTGGGCAGGACTGCTTTGGAATACAGATCAGGCTGGAGAAACACTGGTGTGAATCTTTGGATGCTCACAATTTAAAAACCCCTAGCCTAGGTTAATTCATAACATGCTTTCCAAACGGGCTGGATGCCGTGTGGTCCTCGGTAGGGCTCCTCGGCTTTGTTCCTCACACCTGACTGCCAATTAATCTGCCTTTTAACTGTGCCTGCATGGAGCCCACATGCTTGGAGCCACCAGCAATGTGTCTCTCTCCAGGCCTCTCCGAACTGGGTCACCCTTCAGCTATTGGTTAGTGGTAAATTATTCCCTTTGAGATTCCCGAGGCACTCCGTGGGGCTGTCTATTGTCATGTTCTGGCACTAAGATTGCAGAACAGATTATGGGCAATCTGTCAGTTCAGGCTGTTCAAGGAGAGATGAAAAATCAGACACGTGTTGCTCTCACACACTGAGAAATTCGAACAAAGACAACAGAAAAACTATTTTTCTCCATTTATTATTCCATTTTTATTTCCTATTATAATATTGCAAGTAAAGCATGAAGTGCACCTTGAATAAAGAGCTCTAATGATGTATGGCACTTGGCATTATCAAAATGTTCATGTGGATCTCAATGGAGAATAATTTCAGATGTCTTGAGTTGGTTTTGATGTTCAGCATCTTCCACAGACCCCGTGGAGGCTGAACCCCATCCCAAAAATCACCTTTGGTTGCACCTAAGAACACACTTCACTAGTCAGGGTTGAGGCCAATCGACTACAGGGTGATGATGCATTTAGATTAGTTTGTAATTAATGTTTCCTGGTACAATTTTAAACTTGAAAATGAGAATCCAGAAGAATTTATAGTTGCTCTTGGAGGGGATCTTAAGTTCAGTTGAAATCATGGCCTTTGGATACAACCAGGCCACCAACATTGTAGGAATTCTTGTATGGACTTTCAGAAGTGTCCAAGGCCAGGTTGCACGAGGCTTGGAGCAACCTGGGCTAGTGGAAAGTGGAATGAGGAGGTCTTGAAGGTCCCTTCCCATCCAAAGCATTCTCTATTCCTCCCTCTCTAACCTTGAATTATGTAACATAATGAGTTGCAGGCTCTGCCTTGGGTATGGCTTTTTTTGGCTTTGTCTCTGATAAATAATCATCTGCCAGTGAACACGTTTAATATTTTCACCTAATATTGTAGGTTAAAAAGAGAATTGCATTGGAAATTTCATTCTGATAAACAAGCAGTGAGATGACAAATGCCACGGAAAACAGCTCCAGTCACTGCAGTGCTTTATGTTTTCTAGTCTTGGTTTTACATCAGCTTCCAATTACAGCTACAAAGGCAGAACCCCAATGTTGATGTAATTAGAAGACATATAAGCAAATTAAGAATTGAACACATATTTCAGAGCTTAGAATAAGCAATCCTAATAACCTTTTTAGCCATTAAAGAAGCCTCTTTTTTTGTTCTAAATAAAAGACATTCTGGCAATGGCTGAACAAGGATGAGGAAGTTGTTCGGAGTTTGGGTTGGTGGGAGGATTTACTGTGGGGCAAGAATTCCCTCCCAGCCCTGGCCCTGGTTTAGATGGTTTCTTGTGCTGTCTGTTGGCCAGGGCAGTCCCTGGATGGATCCTCAGCTCTTGGATAAAACCAGAAAACAGCCCCATGGATGCTGCACCCCCTGTGCCCTCAGGCAAGCTGTAGGAGTAATGATCCAAAAGGGTTTAGGAGTTTTATTGCAGCAGGGAGGCAGCAGGGGTCAAATCTGCACCAGAAAACCTATAACTAAGTCTGTAATTCTTTTATGGGCAAAGCTGCAGGGATTTCTGCTTGATTAAGGATTGCATGATTGAGGCCAGTGACATTAACAGGCACAATGTCCCCTCTGCATCTAAAATAGTGATCAAACAGGACAGGAAAAGCCATGCAATAGCAAAATCCCAAGACTTTCTTGCTGGTAAGAGTGGCTGCATGCTTCCCATGCTTCCCAGGTCCATAAATGGGATTTGTTTCTCTTTTTTTTTCTGCTATTAAAAGCAATTTTTTGGAACTTCCCTGGTGTATTTAATGCATATCTTTTGCCTCTCCAGGCTCTGCACTTCCCCAGCTTTGTTTTGAGGCTACATGATCAATAAATGTCACTGCTGAAGTGCTTTGCCAGTTCAGGTATCAGAAATGAAAACAGAAGCTCCAGCTCTCTTTTACTGGTCATGAAAAATTGATTCTTTTTGGTCTACCTTGCATTTCTCTCACTTCATGTGTCTGAAGAGAGGGGATTTCTCAGAGCGCCTGCTGCTGGGCCAGTCTGAATTCCAAAAACCTTTAAAGATTTGGAATTAAATTTGTCTTGTGCTCATGTTAAATGGGAACTGGTGGGATTCTTCTAGTTTGAAACCATTTGTGTTTTGGCAGTTAAAAATAGTAAAACAGAGACTGTCCATGCAGAATGAACCTGCACTTGTAATTGCAATTTGTCCAGGAATACTCAGGGCTGTGCAATTAGGTGAGGAATTATGTGCTTAAAGAACCACTTGGGCACTTTATGGCCAAATAAAAACATAACTATTCATAAGTACTGGTGCATATATGTTTGCTTAAAAAAAAAAAGCAAACAATTACTGGATCCCCAGTGGAACCATTTATTCCCTTCCCTGGGAAATAAAAGGATTGACTTCTGCTGAAGGAAGAATTTTTGTCCTTGCTGCATGAAACCTTACCAGGATTGTTTTCCAATTACCGTTTTGAGCAACAGCACAGGTTCAGGAATGGATTAATCTGAAACTTTACTTGTAGCTCCCTAAAATACATCCACAGTTTACTGTATTTTGCAGCCAGTTTTGCTGAGACAAAGAAGTGCCGAGAGCTTTGCCATTTGGTTTAGCTTTTTTTCCCCCAGAAGTCCATTAACAAACACTTATTGTTCTTAAGAGTTTGTGACACATATGAAATGTAGAACTTACATTTCTTCAATCAGTAAATGAACTGAGTGTGCATTGCTGTCTGCTGAAATCTGTCCCTGAGATTTCCAATTCCTTTTGCTTAATTTCCGTGTTCTGGAAGTTTTAAAGCTGTCAGCAAAGATGTTTTACCAGTCTTCACATTACGGCAGGAACTGAACCCTACTTTCATTAAAGGGTGGAAAGGGATGCCAGTTGGGTTCTTTTTTCCTCAGATCCCACAGGAGGAGGTATGGGTGAGCAAAAGCTACCACTGCAAAAAAGAGAGCAGGTAAAATATGTACCCACTGGAAAAAAATTAGCAGAGCTTTAGTCATCTATGCAGAACACATACGACACCTAATTAAATCAGGTGTAATTGAAATTAAAATAAACAGCCTGAATTAAGGAATGCATCTTGTGAGGAACACTCAGCTCCTGTTGTGCAGCCAGACTTTACACGAGGCATTTTTGATAAGACATTTTGGGGGGCAGAAGCTCTCACTGTGTGTTTGTACTATGGAGAAGGGCAGAGGACAGGACAGAGATCTCTGCTCTGGCACCTGGACGTGTCCCAGCTCCTCTGTGTCCCTGCTGGGTGACCTTTGGCAGGTCACATCTCATTTCTGACAGTCTCTGAAAGCATTTTGTAGTCTCCTCAGGAGCAGCAATATTTAGGAACAAAGCATCATTGTCCCAGTAATGTGTGATTTGCGTGCTGCTTTATTCCACTGGATGGGGCTTAAACAGAATTTATGGGAAATGCTGGTTTGTGCTGGATCTCTGCACAGGAGTGAATCTTACCCAAGATCAATAGAGTCATTCCCCAGTCCTGTGGGTTTGATGAGTGCCACAGCATAAAAAAATCAGGTCCTTCCCCAACAAAAGCACTATGACTCTGCATAATTGCTAAGCTTGGGAATGGGATAAAAACTAAATTCTGGTTTTCCAGTGTTTTACACTTCTTTATAACCATTAATGAAATTACAGCCCTGCTAATAGCATTGTGACATCCTGGCCATGGGAAAGGTATGTGGGAATTGTCAGCAAATACAAGTTTGAGTGAAAAAGGTGCCATCCTCACCTGTTGTTGTCCTGCTGACTTCATCAAGGTTATACAGTGTTTTCAGGAGTGCATGGAAAGTGGTATTTTTCAAGTTATTATTTTGATTTTCCATAAGATTTGGCCACCTCTGATGGGCTGGGCGAGTCCAGCACCACTTCGGCAGAGACTGGTGGGAGCAGCAACTACAACAGTGAGTGGTTTCCAACAAATCCAATCGCTCGTGTAGGGTGGTGGGATCTGAGGGAGCTGCTTCCAGCCTGTCCCTGTGCATGGTTTCTCTCTTGAATGGCACATAAGCGTTTGCATCCCAAACCTGAGGGATGCTGAGTAAGAAACTCAAGGGAATGAAGTAGTTTCATACGGTGTTTCAGTTATACTGGGTTGGATCTTTAAACTCACCCCAAACCTGTGCTTTAGGCAGCTGGATGGATACAATTTATAGTTCCATGTGCTTAAATGCTGCATGTTGCGCCACAGGCCTGCCTGGTGCTCACCTGGGCTATTTGACACCTCCAAAACACCCACTGGAGACATGAGAATCCTTCTGCTTCTCCCGTAATGCGGTATTCCTGAGGTTAAAGAGATGTTCAAGCCTCTTCTGATCAGTAAAGAGCTTGTGGAGTTTTACATTAAACCAGCTCTAGGTCAGTATGTCCTGGCCACATTTCAACTTGGGTAAATCACAGGTCACAGGTTTGGATGTTCTGGCTCATTTTATGCTTCATCCCATTCATTCTGATGTTATCAATAACACCCTGAGGACCAAATCTTCTGGCATCAGCTGCCTTTGGTGGAACTGCATCCACTTCTACCCAGAACCAATTTGATTTCACTTCCTTATGCAAAACCTCTACTGAGAGCACTCAGTGCAGGCAGGGAAAAGAGAACCTCAACTGTGTCAGTATTTGCTCCTTTAATATATTTTGGGATGTGTGTGGGTTTATTTACAAAGCACGTGTAGTTAAATGTCATTGAAAAATATAATTAAAAATCAATTAAGAGACCATTTTAAAAACAAGAGGTTGTAAAAATGGAATTTACAATAATAACCAGACTAAGTATTTGGCATTTACATGTCTGCACCAAATAGCAATTCCCTTGTTAGTTGTGCTTGAGTGACAAGGTACTTGCTTATCTCCTGGATATAAATTCCAATATTCTTGTTATTGCTGGGACAAATAAATACCTGTATAAAGACTTGCACTGCCAACTAACACCAACTGATTAAATTCAGACAATTGGTTTTTTGTTCTTGTCTGGGCCCAGTGCCAAAATTATCCCACTGTATGAATGGCCAGATTTTGCACTCAGCTTATGCTCAGTTAATGTAAGGTAAATACTGTGCTACCAATACAAATCTAAACCCAGAGAGACATTCTGAAATGTTTTAATTTCCTACCTGAAACCTGAACATGCAGAACATATAGAAGAGAAAATGGAGGAGTATTTGGCCTATAACACAATACGATGGTGAAGGCAATTGCTGTGACTAGACCTCTCCAAGGGGCAGGACATGTGTTGTCCTTGGGCGCTGTGAGGTACAGAAGTCCCTGTGACACATTTTGGCTACCAGAGAAATAACTGGCAGTGTCTCCATAAATCCATTGGGATGCCTACATGTACATGTGGAATTCATGCCTGCACGCTCTGGATCTGGCTTTAAATGGTAGGAACTCAAAGACTGTCTTGCCGTGGGATCAAATACCTCAGATTTATAACCAAGCCTGATGTCTTTTTCTTTGTTAATACTCATCCCCTTCGTCTTCCATCTTCATCATGAACAGCAGGGGGTATTCCTGAAGTTCTTGTAAAAGAAATGGAGATTGAATATATAAAAAGCATTTTAAACATTATGAGCCCGTAGGAAATGCTGGAATCAGTGATAATGTCCAGCTGTGATGGTTCCATGTTGAAGGGGATGGGGCAGGGTTACCTTCTGAAAGTTCTCTGCCTGTGCCTGCGTCCGCATCCCTTCTCTTCCTGTCAATACTGAAGTGAGTGATTGGCTCTTCCCAAGCTTTGGAGTCAGCCTGGAGAGCAGTGATTTGCTGTGGAGAGCAATGTCCCTCTTCTTCAGGGGTGGGAGGTTGGTGGTAGTTGCTGCATTGGGCCGTTTCTCTCAGGTGATGGATTAAAGTGATCTGTGAGACATCCCACACCCTCCTGTTTGATTCCAAGCTGATTGGAGTCTCTCCTGTGCCTGGCTTTGGTTTCCACAATTTAGCTCTCACTCCTCATTACATGCACAGACCAGGAAGAATCACAGCCCTCTTGAAAATCTGACATTTCAGCCCTTTAGAATTTGGATGATACCAAGAGTCTGTTTCCCCTATTTATGACTAATCAGAGGTTTCATATGTGCCACCCTGTGCTCTCATCAGTTCAAGATGCAGAAATCAGCCCCTTTCTTTTACCATTGCATCCTTTGTCTCTGAAGATCACCATTAAAATCTTACTGTAATACTCAGTCTGCATTTTTCCCAGTTTTCAGATCCATGAATACACTGCAATAACACACTTACACTTGTTTTATGAGGAGGGCTTACTGCAAGTATTTTATTCCATTAAGGATTTCTTCCCTCATTTTTTGGTCCCACATTCAGCCCATTCACAGGGGTCGTTGCCTGTGCCGTTCCTGCACCCCTCCAAGCAGGCAGCATGCTGGTGTATCCCTCTCCAGACATCTTCTCTCTGATCCAGGCGATTTGTGCTCAGACTTGGATGGAATATGGGTTTTTTGTGTTCGCATATGAACATCTGCTTCAAATTCCCAGGCCAAGAAAGACAAGAAGCAGATTAAACTATTTGTTCTTCTTTCTCCCTCTTTAATATCAAAGTCATTCCTTACATGCTCCTTAAACTTCCTCTTTTGATCAGGAGATATTAAAAATGGATCTAAACAACTCACATCTTAATCATATTCCTTTGTGAGCAGGGTAAGAGTGAGGGGAGCAGGGGAGAGAAGCCAAAGCTGCTTTGCTGCTCATGCTCAGTATCCAACCAGTATCCAACATTTAATCCCCTGCCCTGCCCTGGGAGCAGGGGTGAATCCCTGTCCCTCCCAAGGTGCCCAGTGCAGAGCACAAGGCCTCTGGAACATCCTGCAGCTTGAAATCAATCTCTGCCTGTGCTGGAACAGCCTGGGAATAATTCCCTGCTGCTCTCTGATTTGTGCTGGAGACCTGGAAAAGGGAGTTTTGAGGATGACTCAGACATTCCTTCTTCCCCCTGGGCTTTCTTGCTATGCCAGCCCCGCAGCCAAGTTGCTCTTCTGGGTGCCTTGGTTGCAAGTTCTCAAAAATCTCTTAAAAAAAATTCTATAAAATGTCTTTTAGGAAAAACCAAAGAGAAACTTGCATGTTTTCACAACCCTGCACAGATTTTGGAAAAGATGTCTTTCAGTTCAGGAAGGAAACCAATACGTTATGGTGCTATTTGGATTCAATCAGTGAAAAATCAAAATATAATAAAATAAGGTTTAGCATTTCACAAGAAATTGTTAATTCTGCACAAACCTGATTTCATTCTGTGATGAGATCACAAATTTAATTGCAAGTTCTATTAGAGTAGCTGTGCAAATAAAATAAATTTTTGTGACATGTTTGATTTGGTACTGAAGGATATTCTGATTAAAAAATCAGCACTATACAATTATCAACACCATGCATTAATAATTGAATAAAAACTAAATGATATATCTCAAAAAGCAGCTGTCAATATGGAATAAACATCAAATGTATTTCTGGTGGGTTTCTGCTATTCCGCTTACTCCTATCAATATTTACATTAACTAATCTAGGAGTAAATATGGAATCACTGCAGCACAAATTTGTGAATGACAGAAGAACTGGCAGAGTGGTGAGTGCTGATGGGCACAGAGTGTTCACATGGAGCCATCTCAACCAGCTGACAAATTATTTTAGCATTTCTAGAGGAAGGTTGAAATTTATCTCCATATTATTGGCATCCCTGCCCATGGCAGGGGGTTGGAAAGAGACGATGTTTAAGGTCCCTGTGAACCCAAACCATTCTGGCCTTTCCAGCCCAAGCCTTTTATAATTTTTTGGATTCTCTTATTCCCTGCGAGGAGTTGTGCTTGTTTTTGTAGACAATGAAGGCTCTGGGAACTGAAAGATCCACGTCAGGCAGGAGATGACAGAGTTTGCCAAGCGAAGGGATCCAAGGAAACGGGAGCTTTGTCCTTGGGCCAGGTGATTTTCTGCCCCCGAGGTTAACTGGCACAGCCTGAGCCGTGCCCATGTCCCTGGAATCCAGTGCTCCCCACACCCCAGGCTGTGCCCAGCCTCCTGCTGGGATGAGCCCTGTGCGACACCAGAGGGGTGCTTGGGGCAGTCCCAGGCTGACCCTGGCCCCGTTCCCTGGGAGTTTTCCCGCTGTAGCTGGAACTAATGAGGCCGAGGAGGCAGGAGGAGGGATGATGAGAGCAGCACTCGGCACACCTGCTGCCTCCCCGCTGCCAAGAGTCTCTGCTGCTGCAGCAGAGCAGATTTCTGAGGAGAGAAGAGAGGAAGAAAAAATGTGATCCCTTTTCTGCTGATGAGGTATCTCAGAGGTGAGAGGGCAGCATGAGAGGAGACTCAAATGCTTGAAGATGCCAGAAGTGCAGAAGAGAGTCCTGGATGATTTCCAGAAAAATAAAAAAAAAAGAACTGGTACCTCATTTCCATGTATCTGAATTCAGTTCAGTGTTCTGGTTCTAACAGAGTCAGCTTAGGCCAGTGGAAAGATTTTGATTTATTTAGTGAAGTTTATACCGGGCTTTGCAGCCCTGCATGCCCCAAACCCTTCTCTTTCCCTGTGGCATAAGGACACGGAGGAATTGAGACCATCATGCTTCAGGGAGACACAGCTCTGAGAATTTTTTTATACTTCTCCTTGTGCCAGCTCAAACTTCATGGATAAGTTAAAAGATGCTCTTCCTTGTGCTCTCAGCTGGCCATCTATCACTGACACTAAAAACCCTTGGAACAGGAATATTACAAAAGTTTGGGGAAGATCTCACCATGCCCTTAAAGAGGTGTGAGGTTTAGTGGGCAGCTGTAGAAATGGCTTTGCTTTATGGACTTCACATGCTATAAAAAGGCAACTCACTACCCACAGTCTTAATTAGAGTGCTCTGGACTATTAAGGGGGATGTGGGAGCTTCGCCCAAGCCAGGCAGGAATCAGCCAGCATGAATCTTATCTAGGATGCAGTTTTGGGAATAAAATCTCTCTATTTGGCAAGTGTATCCCAAAAACATCTATTTGCAGTAAAGTATCAGAACAAGACATTTCAAGTCTCACACACAGCTCGCACCTTTTCAGAATAGTGCAGATCTGGGAGCCTTTGAGCTCCCACAGGAGTTAAATAATGATATTTATGGTCATTTGTAAAGCCATTCCCTTGGATGTGTGACAGGAATGAGCCTCACATCTCTTACAGCACAAACTTCCTAAGTGAGGAATGAAGGAAGTTCACATCTTCTCATGATTTATACACTGATTTCTGATTCCAGAGTCACATTGCTGTAGCTTACAAGCCAGGGCATCGTGACAGCAGTTCAGACCTCCTCTTTCTGAGGACTCTGTGGGCACCTAATGAATTCACTGTGAATTTCCCACTGTCTGTTTAACGTTTGACTGTATAAGGCAAGATCAGTCTTTGTCTCTTCTTCTACTAAAGGAGCCTAAAGCGAAGTCCCCCTGAATTCTGAGGACTCTGTTGGCACCTAATGAATTCACTGTGAATTTCCCACTGTCTGTTTAACGTTTGACTGTATAAGGCAAGATCAGTCTTTGTCTCTTCTTCTACTAAAGGAGCCTAAAGCGAAGTCCCCCTGAATTCTGAGGACTAAAATAGCTGAACACGGTAAAGAAACTTTCCTCAGTGAGCTGTCTGACATCCATCCCCTCTTCACAGGTACTCTGCAGGTCAGTAAAACCTCCATGAACCCAGAAACCAACCTGCCAGACAGCTTCATCCATACAGCGCCTACATCCCACATTGCCTTTTGGCTTTGGATTGCTGTGGTTCCAGTCAGTCTCTCTCTAATAGGCAAACATGAAGTTGTCATCTAGAAAAACAGGAGTTATGGGGAAAATCTGCATCTTTGCGTCACACGAACCCATCCAAATCTTTCCAAGCTCATCCACTTCCAGTGTTAATGAGCTGCTATGTGACACCTCACTGGTGCTATACAACATCCTGTAACATGGGGAGAAAAACCTCCTTCAGCTCAGAAAAGGCCCCTGGGACCAGGCAGACCAGGAGGACCTGCTCAGCCTGTGAGCCACAGCAAGGCTGCAGAGGCTGCAGTTCCACCTTGCCTTGTAATATTGCAAGATTTATTTTCAGATCTTATCAGCAATTCACTGTGGGCTGTTCTCTGCTGAGCAAAATTCATCCATCAATCTCCTGGTATGGCCACATTCCAGCCTACACCGAGGTGACAGTTCAGTTGTGCTAATGATCAGCCTCACATCCACATCCGCATTCCCCCTTGGTCTGATTCTTCTTCTCTTATGATAATTTAATTGATTGAGCACACTGGCTTCTAGTCAAGAAGCTCTTCTCAGCTTAACTCAGTTTAAAAAAACCACGGCTCAACATCTCTATAATTAGAGTTAGTTGCTAACCCTGTATCCAGGTGATTACTGGTATATGACAGGGACATATCTTGAACTGATCAAATCAGGGATTTAAGCAAAATGCCCTTGATCCATGTTTCACAATTCGTTAATGTCTTCTACTTTGGGTATTTTTCCCCTCTTTTGGTGTTAAATATAGCTGGGTTAGGAAGGTTCATGTAAAATCAGGACAGTTAGGGGTAATTTTTTATTCATATCCCTGTTATTGTTTGGGAAGCTCAGTAGGGTTCATTAATATTGCATTTCCAATGAAAAGGCACTCAAAAGCCAAACAGTTCAATTATATTCTGAAGCTGCAATGCGATACAAAAATGAGCAGTGCAGTGATGCTGTCATGGTTTAAACCAACTGCTCCTGTCTGTAGTCAACAGCACCACGCTCCTCTTCATTCCGCAGGGCAGCTGTTCCACAACACAAACCAAACCCAAATGACTTTATCTGAGGGGTTCATTTGGGGTTTTGTACTTGAGTCAGGTTCACTGAGAGGCTCAAGGAACAAAAGAAATCTTGGGAGTGACAGAGTCTGACTGATCCTATGTGCTGACCCTACTTCCATTTAGGTGTTCATTCGCAGGAAAGCTCCCACTGCAGGGATGGAACTGCAGATGCTGAAGTGGGGGAGGATGTGCCAAGCTCCCTGTTATGCTTTGCATTTGCTTGGTCCAGTAGGAGCATCCAGAATGTGATAATCTGCATCCAGAACTACGCAGAATTATGGATTATCCCCTTCCGAATCTGACTGTTCTCCTTCAGCCTGGAGGGGGGAAGGCTCTGGGGAGACCCCATTGCAGTCTTAAGAGGGTTCTACAAAAGAGGGAAAGTCAATTTATACACAGACAGATGGTGATACGACAAGGCAGAATAGTTTTAAACTAAAAATAAGAGAGATTTAGATCAGGTGTTAAGAAGGAATTGTTCCCTGTGAGGATGGGGAGGCCCTGGTACAGGGTGCCCAGAGAAGCTGGGGCTGCCCCCTGGATCCCTTGAAGAGTCCAAGGCCAGGCTGGGTGGGGCTTGGAGCAACCTGAGATAGTGGAAGGTGTCCCTGCCCATGGCAGGGGTGGAACAAGATGATCTTCAAGCTCCTTTCCAACCCAAGCCATTTGTGATTCTGTGAGTATCCCCTACTCCTCTGAAAGAGAGAGTGAGAACTTGTGATTGATTCCAGTGAAAGTGAGATCATGCTTTATATGCAGAGGCCTCTGATTTTCCTGATGCAATGGGATCTGGTTGCTAGAAATGATGATATATAAAAATTTAATGTTTTGGAAGTTTTATTATTTTTCTTTATAGGAAACACCAAAGTAAAATTTGATTTTGCTGGATTTATGGCTTGATCACTCACCCTATTAAGAGTAATGATTCCACTCTCTGACCTTGTAGGGCACTAGTTACGAAATTTGAGATGATGCCCCAAACATTTTTGCAATACAACTCTTGGCTAGTGCATGACAGGCTATTGACTGAAATACTGTCAATGCACAAATGAGATTATAACCAGAGAAGGTCTTGATTGCTTTGGTCTGTTATTCAATACCCTTCTCTCTTAGAAGCAGCTCCTTGGCATTTTTTTCAGGCTAATGTAGACCTTCCTTCCCTGAAAAATGACACATTAGTTGATTGTATAGACAGACTCTTTGCTGCAGTTTTTTTATCTTCAGAAGACTTATCTTTAATGGGACTCTTGCACTTGGTGTCTGCACTGCTCGAGTCCTGTGCTCTGTAGGAGAGTGTGATCTGGCCGTGATGGAGAGAGCAGGAGCAGCCTCACACCCCGCTGGGGCAGTGTTCCATGGCTGGAGAGGGAAAGGATGGCTGGAGTGCTCAGCTTTCATTTCATTTAAATGAGCAGAATTGCTTTACTTCCCCCCTAGGTATAACAATTATTAAGAATTTATATTGCTATTCATGCTGTATAATAATGAACAGAAACTGGGTTTGCACTCCTAACCTTTGCTGTTAGGTAGAAAGAGAGAAGCAGCAACAGTGACCCTTATGAGACCAGAGATATCTGCACCATCACACTCACTCCCTCCTTTTACAATTTGGAAGACAGTGAGTTTGTGCTGTACACGTATCTTTGGATGTCCCCACTGTGCAAAATAACTAGTTAATGCAATTTTTACTTTCTTCCATATGTTTCCAAAATAAATCTATTCATCACTTAAACCAACCCGCCCAGCATTCCTCGTGTATTCTGATTTTTCAGTTAAATATTGTTTGTATTTAAATATAAATATTGCTCAAAATGTAGCATTAATATTTTGCCTACTGAAATGCTGTTCTGTATCTTATTAAAATTTAAACAGCCGTTATGTACATGAAAGTTTTTTTGTTGTAGTTTGCAAGGTGCTATAACAATAATTACCCAAGTGCATCAGTCATTTTTCATTGCCTCATTTGTATCATGGGGATAAGTAGCTTCAATTAAAATCCCATTTTACATAAATAGATATGGTTTGATTCAAACCACAGTCTGTTTCCACTTCTGAAACACTGGCCATAGGATATCTTTTTCATTATTCAAAGTGTATGATGTGTACTGCTTATCTTTTTGTGCTTAAAAAGACATAAGTCTGCAGGCAGACATGCCTTAGTGCAGGTTTGGCAGGGAACAAATAACTGTTACTGTAATTATCTATCAATTTTACTGTTCCAAATATTTTAGCCAAAAAGCTAACTAGTAGAATCACATGTTTATTCCTGACATATTATAGTTGGAGTAAGCAGAACTGAAAGTGTTTAATATGAATTAACAGCTTCAGGGAAAACTGTAATTTTTCTATTATTTGTGATTTCCCCTCCACCGCAGTGGCTTTTCTGCTAAATGTGCTTGTATTGTCAGCTATTGTGGAAAACCAAATGAGGGGAAACTTGGGGAATTATCTTCTGCTCCACTGTGATTAACTCAGCAAGGAAACAAATCAGACTTTCACATCTCTCAAAGAGGCTGGTTCCAGTCCCAGGCTACACCTCAGGTAAAGGAATGCTCTGCCCTCTGTTCCCTATGGGAATGGTGGGATGTCTCTGCCTTCCCAGACTGAGGCAGTACCATCCACCTTGGTTTTTCTTCTCCCCTCTGTCCTGGTGTTTGGCCCGGCCTTCAGATCTCATCATTTTTCCTTCCAAACCTGTGAACATCTTATTTCCAGAGGGTCAGATCAAACCCAGCTTTTGCTGCAAAGCCTTTGTACACTTTCAAAGTTGGAGTGTTCAAATTGCAAATGGCTCAAAATTCTCGGTGCTGCTCCAAGGGGCTTTCAATATAATTTCTGCAGAATTTGGAACTCAATGAGCAGAAAATTGCAGGAATCTCAATGACTCCAGAAAAAGGGCTAAACAGTAGTTTGGGTCACACTGTGCCTTCTGTGTAAATTCCCTTTCCTTTCTCAGCCCAGTGCTCTGCTTCTGGAGGAGCTGGGGACAGCAGTGACATTTGAGAGAGCCCAGGCTGTATCAGATGTCAATGGCATGGACATTCTACAGCCTCTGGGAGCACTGTCAGAGGGGACCTATGGAGAAAAAATAGGGAAAAAACTGAAACAAGACTGGAAATTCAAACTGAGAAGAGGTTTAGATTAGATATTAGGAGGAAGTTGTTCCCTGTGAGGATGAGGAGGCCCTGGCACAGGGTGCCCAGAGAAGCTGGGGCTGCCTCTGGATCCCTGAAGTGTCCAAGGCCAGGTTGGACAGGGCTTGGAGCAACCTGGGATAGTGGAAGGTGTCCCTGCCCATGGCAGGGGTGGGACAAGATGAGCTTTAAGGTCCCTTCCGACCCCATTCTCCAATTCTGTGATTCTACAAAAAATGTGAGACTCAGGCTCAAAAATATCCTCAAGTCTTTAGCATGGATATTTAAGCATGTGCTTAAAGAGATGTTTTGGGGCTGTCGAAAATGAGGACAAATTAGGAATTAACACCAAATAACTTAGCTCAGTTTTACAAGGGCATTTCTAAATGCTGCCTTTTTGCCTCAAATCAGTGTCTCCCACCTTCACATTCCTGCTGCTACTGCTATGACTAAATCCCTTACTTGTTCCATACCTTAATCACCAAATTCTTCCTCTGGAGTGCTGAAGCAGTAGATAATGTGTGTTTTTATTTGTTGGGTCAGGAGCACCATTTCATAGCTCAGGGATCATCAGCACCATGAGCTGACACCAGAGTCTGTCCAGCTGCTGTTTTCTTACAGTCACACAACAGAAAATCAATGGTGTCAGGAACACTGGGATAATTCTACTGTTACAATCAATACATGCTGATTAAACCAGTTGTGTCTGTTGGGTAAATTTGCTGCATCATAATTAGAATTATTAATTAAAAATAGGAAATCAATTGACACAAATTAAGCAAAAAAAGAAATTTGCTTTATTTCTTTGACACTCTCTCCAGAGGCCTCAATAACTGTGACAACAGGGACGTGACCAAGCAGCATTTGTCAGTTTTTTAATGCTGTCCTGAGTTTTAAAAATTGACTTATAAACCCTGCTAATGCAGCTCCCAGGAAATCAGACAGGAGCTGCCATGTGTGCAAGAAGCAGCTATTTATTTTATTACAGTTAGTCATTATGCCCTGCCTATCCAGGAGTAAAAAGCAGGAGTCATGTGCATGGCACCGGGGAGGGGAAACAGCTGGGGAACGAAAGCCTTGGGGAGCCAGAGGAGCCCTTCCCACGTTGTTTTCTGTTTTCAGATAACAAGGATAAACAAATTGATCATTTCTGTTCTGGCTGTAATGGACTTCTCATTGCTGGCTACTTCCTATAATGTGCTAGTGACCTTCACTATTTTCAGGGACATATTATGTGGGACACGAAGGCAGGGACAGCAGGAATGGATGTGGTCTTTCATTCAGCTCTTTATTTACCTCTCTGTTTTTTCGGGATTTTATGGAGTTGGGGTTTTTTCCTTCTTTTAACCTGTTTATCTCAGTGTTCTTTTCTTACACTTTCTCCTTGTTTCCTCCTACTCTTAGTGATTTTCCTTTTTCTGTCTAATACTTTCCATGCCTTGTTTTCTTCCCCCCGTTCTGCTTGCACGCATGAAAGCAGGAAAGTGCAGGAATACTTTGGATTTTCATACTCCTGTGCTTTGCTCACCTGCAGCCAAATATTTTCTCTGAGCTTTCACACTTAGGAAAGATGTGAGGGCAGAAAGGACTGGTTTGGGTAAATGTGTGACTGGTCACTGCTGGTGCTGGTTAATATAATGTTCTTTTACTAATTATTGGTGGTAAACTGGAGTTTGGGTTGTTCACCTGGAGACGAGAAAACTCCAGGGAGACCTCAGAGCCCCTTCCAGGGCCTAAAGGGGCTCCAGAAGAGCTGGAGAGGGACTGGGGACAAGGGATGGAGGGACAGGACACAGGGAATGGCTTCCCACTGCCAGAAGGCAGGGATGGATGGGATATTGGGAAGGAACTGTTCCCTGTGAGGGTGGGGAGGCCCTGGCACAGGGTGCCCAGAGAAGCTGTGGCTGCACCTGGATCCCTTGAAGTGTCCAAGGCCAGGTTGGATGGGGCTTGGAGCAACCTGGAGTAGTGGAAAGCGTCCCAGCCATGGCAGCAATGGGACTGGATGATCTTTAAGGCAATCCAAACCATCTCAGGATTTTATGATCTCATTCATACAGCTTTTCTTGTCCTAAACATGTTCTTTAAGGTGTTTTACAATAACAGTATTTCACTGACGTGTGTTTCCAAGACCAGTCAAAAGTAAGAGCAAATAAAAACGTCTTTAGTTTAAAAGCCAAGACAGATTGAGTGGCTTGCACAAGAATCAGGAAAAGCAGAGTTGTTAAAAGTCCCAATTCCAAAGACTTATGGCCATGTCTCAGGCGGGCTGAGCAAGCTGCCAGTTCGGACCTCCCTGACAATGGAGAACATATGGAAGCAGGAGGATCTATCCACTATATCTGAGCACGACTGTTGAGTACCTTAAAATTAAGCTGTAAAACCTGGGCATCAATAAAGAACTTTACAGCACTCGTGTAAATAGCGTAAAATAAGGTGGATGTACTCGAGCAGTCAGAACCTGTGAGGGGGAATTCTGCGAGCTACATTCGGGGTGAGTTGTGCTCCCAGTGGGAAGTAATAAGCAGCTCCCATGAGGAAAATGGTCCCATAATTGAGACTTGAGAAAACAAGGACTTGGATCGACAGCTTCAAATGTTTTTCACTGAGATTCCACCTGGCATTTTGTGGGCAGCAGCTCGACGCTTTGTTGCCAGAACAAATCTGAGGATAAATCAGGTTATAAGGCTATACTGGGAAAACAAATGGTGTCTTTTGCTTTCCTTTCAATGGGCTGTGGATCGGGGCTGTAATTAGAGTCTCTGCTTTATAAATCTTTGTCACAGCATTTGTCACATGTCACGGCTGTGGCCCTGCTCCACCACAGGTCCTGTTGCCACAAGTGAGATGTAAACAGTCATCAGTGGTTCCTCTGTAACTGGAGGGCAGGCGGGAGTAAGTGCAAGGTTATCTTCTGAGGTGTTGCCATGATGAGCTACAATTACTGTTTTTTCAGAAGCTTTGAAGATGGAATTAGTCAGCTTATGCATAAAAGTGCTTGTTGTTGCTTGGCAGTCAAGTGGTGTTTTGATTTTTAATGAAATTCGCAGTATTTGCATTATGAGGTTATAATTATTTTTAAGTCCATGGCTCTAAGAATTAGCCTGAAGTCTTTTGGCTGATACAAGGAAAAGTACTGCCTAGAAATCTGTGTTCACCTCTGACATGCTTAAAAACTTGGGAAAAAATACTGTTATCACCTGTAAATTGTTGACTGTAGAGCCCTGCTTTTAAAAATGTACAGAAATTGATACCAAAGTTGGAAAAATTGAATCCTTTCCCAGACTGCTATTAAAAAGTTGGCTTTAGCTGTTTACACAGCTCCTCTTGTACTCCTAGGAAAGAGCAGGGAACAGGACATTGGTTTCAACAATGATCATTGGTGGCCAGAGCCACCATGGCACAGAATTAAGAGATTTTTTTATGCAGTTGCTGAAAAAGTGTTGCTGTGTTGCTTCCAGCTCCGTTTAGCTGCTGCACTGCTGCTGCCAAGGAGTCATTCCATGATCCACTGACCTGCTGGGTTCAGGAATCACAAAGTTGTGAGATAGACTCTGGAAGGAGCTGATTGAATTGCCATGTTTACTGCAGTTTCTCAACAACTTCCCTGCTTTGCTAGCAAGTTTAAAAGGTTAAAAATGCATATTTTTAAAATTATGTGCACCTGTGTTCTCAAGTCTCAGTGGGAAGTCACCTTCTTCAGCTTTTAAGTGCACAGACCCAATAATTTCCACTGCCTTGATCCTGATCCCCCAGTTTAATTTTCTGTGTGCCTTTCAAGAGTCGAGGATAATTCCTGGGCTCATAATGTTGCTTTCAAGTCTTCCTTCTCTCAGATCTGCCTAGGAATGAGTGAAATGAGTCAACAGTAGAGGTTTTTTTAAGCCTTCTTCAAGTTTTACACCAGCTCCCTGACAGAAAATGTTAGAATTCTTTTAGTTTGACAGAAATTAAGCATGTGCCAAACAGAGGAGTCTGCATAGATGGGAGTTACAGAACAATAAAGAATTTACATTTGCTGGCTGTGAGGTCTCTATAAGGGCAAGTCCTTCTGGTGCAATATGAACTTAATTTGTTTACTTGTAACAGTTTTAATTAACAAATACTTGAAGAAGCTCCAGCACTCTTTGTGGAGTTTTACTGCCTTTTGGATCCCTTGCCTTGCAAAAATTCCAATTGTGCAACCCTGGCAATCAGCAGGGAAACAAAACCTACCACGTCCCAGCACAGTCTGCGGAAAATTTTGCAGCAAATATTGTGCAACTTGGATTTGGTTTGTTAGAGGCCAAGTGAGGGAGAAGATCAGCACAGGTCTGTGAGAAACAATGTCAGAGTTAACGGGGATGGAAGCAAATGGAGAGAAACAAACCTGGAGAATCCCAGATTTCCTTAAAGAGAGTGGTGGAGCTGGGACCTGGAAAACCAGGAGGGAGAATTCCAGGAAGTGTCACTCGGTGTCACAGCACTGACTGAGCAGGGTGGAGGGGCTGCTCCTGGCTGGGGCCCTTTCCCAGGATGTTCGAGTCCTGCCCCAGCCACACCCCACTGCAGTTTGCATCCCAGTGAGGCTGTTTGTACCAACTTTCCACTTTTTAAACACCACTATTGATGAGACACAGGAAAATACTTTATGAATTGATCTCTGTATACATTAAAGAGTCATTTTTCATCTGTTTAATTCAGTACAGGATTGTAAGTGTAGGGAAAAAATATACTGTAAGGTACTTAGAGCATAAATTTACACTTTAGATCTTGGAGCTGTCCTATCTCAGTGCTATCACTTCCTTTCTGGGGAGTTCTGTAGTTTAATGTAGTTTGACTGTCTCAGTTTCCCTTCTGTGAAGGGGTGATTAAATACATTTTCCAGCTCATAAATGGACCCTGGGAATTAATCAGTGTTTGTATGGGACTCTGGTGATGGAGGCAATTCTATTAAATGTGCAAAACCTTTTTTACATACCTACAGATCCTACGCATTCTGCTCTTACTGCACAGTTTAGAACCCAAATTGTTGCATATTGTCACTTTTTTATTATACCAGCATACTTTGAATTTTATTTAGTAATGTAGTCTGAATAATTAATCATTCAACTAATAATTATCCATTCCAAATAAAACAACTTGATTACTAAGCCTGATGAGGAAAATCCAGTCAGGAAAGAACCTTTTCAAAAACAACAACATTCTGCAGATATCCTTAATATTTAAAGAGTGAGCTATATTTAGTAAATTCTTCTGAAACAGGGGGAGAGGAACGGATGCTAATTTCCTGTGTCATCAGATTTGTGCATGTGTGTCAGCAACATTCCTAAATCACCACCTACCACGCAATCACCATCCTCCCAGGCATCAGGAATATCCAGCATTTCCCTGGGTGGTTCCTGTTGCTGGCTCATGCCTCCTTCTGCTCATCAATTATTTAATATTTGGGGGGTTCTGTGTTTGCTCTGCTCAGATGTTCTGCAGGGAGCAGGGCACCTTTCTTAGCCAAGGAAACAGCAAAGTTGTGGAATCAGTGTCATTTTCCAGATGGCACTCACTTAACCCACAGAGGCCGGCCCTTATCGAAGATGATTACAGGTGATGGAAAGAAATTCCCTGGCTGGAAAGGGCACTGGGGTGAGCCTGAGGTGCTTCTGATGGCACCGTGCAGCATGGCCAGTGACAGTTTAGGTGATGGTCTCATCAGACAACCTCTTTTTCCCTGTGATTTTTTAAAGATATATCTCTGCTGCCACTAGGAGAATGTAGAGATCTGAACCTTAAAGGGAATCTGGCATTTAAAACCTTTAATGCACAGGTGCTGTGCTCTCCTCCAGCAAAATCCTGTTCTCTTCCCAGCTGCCATCCAACCAGGAAGTCACGAATGTCTGTTTTTCTTTTTCCTTGTCAGTGGCAGTAGTCACTAAAAAAGAGAGGAATTAAATGAATCCAGGGGCAAAGCTGTTCCACAGTTCCTCGGACTGCAGGAACTGCAGCTGAACCGCCAGGAACTGACACCCAGAGCCTGGGAAGTGGAGCTGCTGTGTGGATTTTCCTGATTTCTGTGAGGCTGACCCATGGATAATGCTGGAGGCACGAACAGGTTGTTTGTAAACAATGAGGAGAAAACACGTGGAGTGTTGGTTTAGCGTTTCTGCCTTCCTGACACTTGATGGCTTAATGCAGGAATCCACAATTGGGAAACTGTTCTGAAAGCACCGGCTTCCATATGGCTGGGATTTTGTCAAAACATTTCAGCTCAGTACACCCGCAACTGATTGTGAGCATGAACAGTTTTGATCAGCCTGTTTTTCAGAATGTAAAACAGTTTAAGAATTGTCTGTTTTTAACATCATAACAAAAAAGTTTCACTTCCCAGTTTAGAGCAACTTCTGCTTTAGAAATTGGCATTAATTTACGCTTCTGTGAACAACATTGGAACATGTTGGGAAGTCAAAATAAAATATCAAGGTTTAGACATCCAATCTCAATAATTTATGAGACAAGACTTTCTCCTCCTGCCTGACTCTCCAGAAGGAATCCCAAGCCCCACTGGTGGGCAGAGGAAGCTGTAGGGACACAGGCAGAGATGCCTGAATGTTCTGCTCACCTGGGGCTGGTGCTTTGCTTGCTGAGGCTGCTCTGCTCTCTCAGCATTTGCATCCTAAAGAAGTGGTGCAGGAGAGCTGCAGCAGTGGTGCAGTCTAAGGAGCTGCTTTAGGGACACTGGAATTTTTCTGGCATAAATCTCTCCCGATGCTGGGCTCTGCATCCTCTGTCTTTCCCAACACACCCAGGGACACCCAGGCTTTGGCTCCTGGTATTCTAGCTACGCAGTATTTGTCTGCCTCATGATTATCCCTTTATTAAAAGCACATTCTACATCTCCATGCCTGAGTGATATCAGAAGAGGGTGTAATATTCTAGTATTTTGGTATTTTTTGCTTTTTTTCCCCCAGTAGTTTCAGACTTGCTATTTTCTGTTGGTAAATACAAGAAGGGTTTTGCGGAGACTGTGCTGAGTCTCGCAACGTGTTTTGATGACTGAACGTTCTAGTTTTTACTGGGTCACACAGGGCAAGGCTTTTTTACAAAACTGTTTCTTTTTCTGTGCCTGAAAGGGACATTACTATTAATGGTTTGTAAGAGAAAGACAGCAGTGTATTTAAGATATCTTGAAGACATTAGGTAACATTAAAGAGCCATGTGAAGGTTCAAGTATGCCTGGAAGAAAAGAGAACAGCAAGGAGCTGGTGTGGATACCTGCATACAGCTTTTTGCAAGCCTTTGAACTGCTTTAGATATGAAAGACACCCCCTTTTCAAAGGCCACTGGGCTTTCTGCTGCTCTAATTCTCTCTGACTGTCTGTAAGTATCAGAATTCACACGAGCAAAGGTAAGATTTTTCCCACATTCACTTGCTGGGGCAGAACGTCCTTTAAGCTGATATTGTTTGGCCGAAGAGCAGTGCACAGGTGACCCAGTGACGGGACAAGGTGGAGAGATTGTAAACTAAAAGAGGAGAGATTTAGCTTAGATGGTAGGAAAGAATTCTTCCCTGGGAGTGTGGAGAGGCCCTGGCACAGGGTGCCCAGAGAAGCTGTGGCTGCCCCTGGATCCCTGGAAGTGTCCAAGGCCAGGTTGGACAGGGCTTGGAGCAACCTGGGACAGTGGAAGGTGTCCCTGCCCACGGCAGGGGGTGGAACTGGATCTTTAAAGTCCCTTCCTACCCAAACCATCCCAGGATTTCATGCTTAGGCATTAGGAGGGAATTGTAGCAAAGGGAAGGAGTGGTTCTTTTTACTCTCCAGCTACACTGTTGGAAATAAAAGCCAATACCACAATCCACAGTGTTTACTTCATTTTTCAGTATCAACACAATAAAATAAATTGCTTATTGAACATCTTAAAAATGACTGATGAGTCAGGACTGCAAGTTATGTTATGCATGAAGGATGTGCTTATCCATTCCCTTGAAGGGGAAACTTTATGGCACAACTTGAAGCTGGTGAGGTGGATACAGCATTTCTTCCATGTGCATGTCTTGATTTTCCCCACTGCTCAGCCAATCCTGCTCCCTTTGATCAGCAGCTGCAGGAGAAGGGACACATCCCTGTGTGGGAATGACAAGGAGAAGCAACATCCTCTACCCCTTGTTGTAGCGACAAGAAGCTTTTCTCCTTTAAGCACTGCTTTAACTGCAAATAAAGGGATATTGCTTATCTGGCAAAACATCAGCAGGGTGACCTTCGACAAGGCCGGGTTTATGCGCTGTGAAAAACAAGGAGCTGAGCAGTCTCCAAGAGCTTGGCCAGGCAGGGTTGGTCCTGCTCGATCCTCTGCAGTCACGGAGGGTGGAAAGGTGACTCCAGTGGTTGGATCAGGTTGTTTTCCACATGGTGGATTCCCCAGGTGAAGGATGAAGTTGTCCTGCCCAGCTGTGGGAGCTGGGTGAGGATGTGACTGAAGGGCAGCCAGCATGGGCAGCCTCCTGCAGCCCCCAGACTGGCCCTGTGGGTCTGCTCCAAACTGCATCGAAGTCAGCTGGAATTACTGAACTGAGAGAGGATTTGCTTCTGCTCCCACAACTGCCTTGCTGAGCACTCAAATAAAGACTATTTAGAGTAACAGGAAGTCCACATAGGTATCGCACATGGCTTTTTCACACCAGGCATAGCTGTGGGATCAACAACTCCGAATCTCAGGGGACAGAGGCCTCTCCGAGCAGCTCTGCTGCCAGCGCCCCTGAGCCCCTCCAACATCAATTTCTTGAAGGATGCATCTCCTTCCTATCCCTGTCCTGCAGCGTTTTAGGCATATCCGGTGTATTTTTACCCCTTCTTGCAGTCGAAACTGATTTTACTTCTGTGCAGAGGCATTACCAGAAAATTTCATTACCTAGTCAATGAAAACATCTAAAGTCCATTACAGATGTTGAGAGAGAGAATGTTTTACCCAGTTGGAAGACAGAATTTGGGAGTAAGTTACTTGCAGATATTATTATTACAAGCCTGTCCTAGACAATAATAATGAAGTATTGATGGAAGGTTTGCCAGAGCAAAGACTGCTGGGTTTCATACAGAGGAAAGATAGTATCTTCATTTAGTTTTATTAGACTCTTGATACTCTGCCCATGTATTTTTTAATTCACCACAGTAAAATTCTAATTAAAGAACAGACTTTGCCTCCCATTAATATGACACTAAAAAAAAAACATTTTAAAGAATGCAGCATCTTCTCCACAAAAATTATAATGAGAAGACAAGCTGCCAGTGTTGTATAGAATGTTGTCGTTCCCTTATGAAGCGTTTCATGATTTTAAACTCCTTGTAAGATCCAGAGTGTCAGTAGAGTTAAAGGCTCATTAAACAGAGCGGTAATTTCTACAAAAAGAAATAGGAAATATTCTCAGGTTTTTTTAATGTTCTAATTTTCACTTCTTTTGAAGCATCTGTCAAAATAGCTCATAGTAGAAATTCTGAAAGCTCCACACTTTGATATCTGTCAGGAGTAGAAGTTGTTCCTTCCTTTTTGCTGCTTCCAAAATATATTGAGTTTATTACAGGATTTGATGAGGCTGACATCCAAATACTTAACTTTTCTTTGACTTAGAGTGATTTTGTTTTCATTTATCCAAAATACAAACGTCCAGCTGGGTAACTGTTGTAAGCATTCTACAGAATACCGTAGGAATGTTCTTTAAACAAGAATTATTTTGGAAAGAAAATGTTCCTCAGAGGATACTAAATAAACTGCAGGGCCTCTGAAGTGCTGAGACTGAGTGAGGTACCACATGTTGGAGAGTCAGTGACTAATGAGATCATCATCCGAGATTAAATCAGGGCCCAAATCAGCCACATGTTTCATGTCTGATTCAGAGCAGGAACTTCAGGAAGAATCAGCAAAATCTTTCTTGAAGGATGAAAATCTGTTTTCCTGTCCTTAAGAAAGGAAAAAATAAATCAAACACAAAATGAGATTGATTTCCTCCTGTGAGGAATAATTTATTCATTTGAGGAAAAATCAGCTGTTGTTCCCTTCCCAACTTTCCATTTCTACCTGATGAATCCTGATCCATAAACTGGGAGGATGAGCCTGACTGCAGTTCCTGCCAGCCTCAGATTAACCCCAGGGGTTTGCCCCTTGGGTGGATACACAAATGCAAATTTACATATGCAAAAGATATTCTCTGGGCAGCCTTAGAGTTGTAAACATTGAGACTGGCATTTTCTTCATTCTAATTGTGCGAGCTGTGACTGAAAGTCTGGCTTTGGAGATAAAGGGAATCCAGATTTGGGAACCTTAAGGCTGCAAAGCTACAAGCTCAGAAGTCAGCAAGTGCCAGGGTACTCTGTGCTTACATAATTAAAGAAAATATCATCATTCATAGGCTCAAGTACTGAATTACTGCTTTATTTCCAACCTTTAATCTGACATTTTATTTTTGTGACACCAACTCCATAAGTCAAATATCTTATTTACATGGGATGCTCCCTGTTTGGTTTTCCTTAAAAAGCAAATGGAGAATAGGAAAAGTCTCTCCAAGAGTGTCATCAGGCTGATGTTCATGTGGTTCATGAGCAGGGACAGAGCAAAGCCCTGACACGTGAGTCACATGGACTGAGAGCACAGGGCTGTCACCCTCCCCGTGGGCCACTTACTGCATGGAGATTAAAAAACCTGTGGCCCATGGCTGCTCCCAGGAAAAATTGTAAGAGGAGTCCTGCTAAGGCCCTGAAGTCTTTAATTGCTTTAAATACAGTTGGAATCTTTGAGAAATGTAGGTAATGAATGATCCAGGGGTGGCACTGAGTGTCTGCAAATTGCATTTTTATAGTTTGATTGAGTACAGGTGGATTTTCACTGGGCACACCTGAGCACACCCCTGGGTGTGAGACAGTGCTCACAACATGGAAGGTGTCCCAGCTGGTGAAATCATGGAATTATAATGTCGGACTCTAAGCATTTGGAAGAACGTTTTTGAAGGGCATTTCTGAAAATCTGGGTTATTTTGAGTGTTATTAAGATGCGTCAGACATTCCAAGGGTGATCAGTCTTATGAGAAAGAGGGTTTTTGGGGCTAGAATCAAGCAGATCAGGAGGTGATTTGTCAGTGACCTGGCTCATGCCTTTAGCAGTGTGTTGGTGTCACTTGAGGGAGTCAGTGCTGCTCCAGGCCAACACAAAGTGCTGGGAAGTGTCATTGGAAGGGAATTCCCTCTGCATGGACCTTGTTTCAAACCTATTGCTTGGCTTCTGTTTGCAAAGGTGTTGAACTGTCCCAAAAGGAGTCATGGTTGTTCAGGGAGCAGACACAGCTCAATACAAGGCTGTAATGTTCCTACTGGATAAAGTGCAGGGAATAAAAAGCTAATTGATTCTTTTAAATTTTCATTCATTATATTCAGGCGTCTGTTTTACCTTTTGCAGTTTCTTTGCCTGCTTTACATTAGCTGGGTCAACCCTCTGGTTCCAAAATTGAATTAGACAAAAAAAAATGCACCTAGAGTTACATTCACATTTCACCTCAATTTGTATATATAGAATCATTCTGTAACAGTACAGTTACATTAAGAGGAGAACCTAGTCCTAATTTCAAAGTAAATTCTGAAATAATCTCTCTTAAACCATGTCCTCCTAGATTTAATAAGTTCATTTTATTTCCTGTTTGCATTTTTAAGGGCTAGTATCTCATTTAAACATTACAAACTGAATTTGGAAATATTCCAGAATATTGATTATTGAATATGAGCATGTTCTGTGCTTTAGCAAATTTGTAGAAAGCTGCTTTAAAGTGCGGATTAATTGAAGTTACCCATCAGCCCAGTATGGTCCTGAGTATGTGGGCCAGGGAAATCAGACACTGGATTTGTTCAGCTGTGCCTTGTGCAGGATGTTTGTGAGCATCCCCCTGACTCTGCAGACCTGGAATACAGAATTGGTCCCTGGCTACAAAAGAGACACAGGGAGGCTGATGCTGATGAGAACAGAATAAACTCAGACCTTGAGACCACAGGTTGTGGTGCTGCCCGGACAGAAGATGCTGTTTTCATATTAATAGTGTGTGTGTGCAGAGATGGAAAAGCTCTGGAATAGCACTTCTGACTCTCTCTCGTTGGGATAAGTCACTCCATAAATGTCACCCCTTCCTTGGGAGTCCTTTTATTTATCTGTTACCTTTTGAACCCCCTGTGTTTGCTTCATTGTGTCTGATTTGTGCTGCTGCACTGAGTACTGGGTGTCTCTATTGACCCAGAGCACAACAATTCCCTAATCATTCCTAGGGGGATAAACAGCCCTTGGGGAGTGAAGCAGCACTCCCTGTGTGTCCTCAATGTGTATTCACCAGGACAGCACTGCTAACAGGATGCCATGTATGACCACAGCAAAAAAATGTCTTCACTGAAGGAGTGGTTAAGCACTGGAACAGGCTCTCCAGGGAAGTGGTGGAGTCACCATCCCTGGAAGGGTTCAGAAAACAAGCGGATGTGGCACTTCATGATATGGTTTAGTGGGCATGGGGGTGTTTGGTCGAAGGTTGGACTTGGTGATCTTGGAGGTCTTTTCCAACCTTAAGGATTCTATTTTTTGATGATTCTACATGCAGAGCCTTCAGGAGCCCTCACTTCAGGAAGTAACTGCCGTTTTGGCGTGGGAGTGGGGATGGCACGAGGAGGAAAGCCCTTGGTGCTGCTCTGAGCAGTCTCCACTGAGGAGTGAATCCCTCCCCTGCCGCAGCACCCTGTGCACACCACTGTGATTGTGCCCAGCACCCAGCCTCGTCCCTTCCAGAGTCACCCTCATTTTTACTGGTGACGGTTAATCTCCAGCCATATTTCCAAAGGTGAAAAAGGGAGGAACTTAGCACATTTGCCAGGGAATGTGGAGACGTGACCTGAAATATGGCAGCTCCCATTAATGTAGCATCTCCCAAGAGAACAGTGGCTGTTTCAGACTCATCCCTCATGGTATTGACATCCCCACATGCAGCTAAGGAGAGCATTTGTACCTCCCTGCCATCACCTCTCTCAGGTTGCTTTCCTTATTGATGGTCTGGTTAAAGTCTCTGTATCATTTTGACATTTTTAATGGCATCTGCATTTACAGCAGAGTGCTCGTGTGAGCTTTAATCAGCTCTCTGTTCACACGTTGTTGCTGTTATTATTTATCTCTATTACAGTAACACACTGAGGCAATCAACAAGAGCAGGATCAGACTGTGCTAGGTTGGGGCTGGAGTTTAAAATGGTTTCTCTCCTTGCCCATGGGAGAAGGGGTGCTGATGATCCCAAAGTGCAGCAGGATCCTGTGGCTCTGAGCCTGCTCTGCTCTCTGTCTCAGAACCTGGAGTCAATGTCACACACCAGCCAGGATTTGCCACAGTGATGTATAGAGACAAAACACCTTTTGGTTGCTGAAGTTTTTGGTTTCTTCTGTCTTATAATTTTCTAGCAGGAGCTACTAGACCCCAACACATAGCCAGTTACACACTCGAGTAGTCTCACACCCGAGTGAGCCTGTTGAGCTCAGTGGAGTTAATGTATGAATAAGTACTTGGATTTTAGCTTATCGTCCCTATATCTACCTTTGTAAAGGTACAGAAGTTCCCACAGTGCAGATCTCAGAGTTATCATTGTATCATTATATAAATATCACACCATGTTCCAATGAAATAACTCCACAGTCTGTCACTGCAATATGGGACTTAGAGGAAAGGGGAAAAGAAAACCAACAGGAACTGGTAACCTTTGAGCAGAAAAGATCTTACTTTCATGTGAGGTTACTGCAGTGTAAAATCAGGTGAGGATGAAATTCCACTATCCCAAATTTTACACTAACACATTGCTAACAAATTTCACTCAATTCCCTTTGGTGAGATTATGGGCTGAAATTTGCTACAGGAAGGGAGGAAGCATGCGACCAAATACTGATTGCAAATCAGTGTTCGAACAAGATGGACTTAGAGAAAAGGAGCTGTGTTTGGGACAGGCACTGTACAGGTGAAACAAATTACTTGAACTAATTATGGGAAATTATTTTCCCTTCCTATAAATGGTTTTCTTTTCCCTTCACTTTCTTTCAAAGTGAAAAACACAAACTCAGCAAACAAATTGGATACTTGGAGCTACCACCTGAGATGTGAGAGAGCAAGGATAGAACCGTATCTTCTAATGTGTGTTATTTATTCATATTAGGGAAATTAATCACAACTGGAGCTGTATCAGCTCAGAACAAGCCACAGTCTGCAGTTGGGGCTCTGATGTGAGGTGTGGGAAGGCAGGAATCAATCCCCAGAGCAGGCAGGGTGCAGTTTGATCCCTGCACTCCACTTCCCTGTGCTGAGAAACGTCAGCTGTGCTTGTGTGGTTCGGGTTTGCCTCCTTTGTGGAGGTACAGAAATGCATTCCTTGATGTTCAAGTTCTGCAGAAAAAAATCGGTGTTTCTGGAATGGAAATTACTGGGGAACTCCAGCAGCTCCAGCAGCTTTGCTCCCTGCCCCAGAAGGCTCGCAGAGCCTTAGCAAATGTCTATGAGAAATAAAGATAGATCATCTCTTCCCACAGATTCTCAGTAATAATGTAAGTCTTGTAAAGAGTAAGATTTTGTTTGCTTGGCTCCCAGTGGTGTTAGAGAGGAGCTATCATCCCTATTTACAGCTGTGGGAGAAGTGAAGCAAAGCAATAAATGATCTGGGGTGAGGCACAAGTGGGATTGTGCACAGGGGTACGTGGTGTGCTCTGCTCCCTGCAGGACACGAAACCTCTTCACCTGCATCCTCTAAGACCCTGCAGATCTTTTGCAGACCTTGGAATTATCTTCTGTGGGTTTATTTCAGCTTTTAACACTTGCTCGAGAAACACAAATTTGTAAACTGGTGCAGTGCAAATTAAGTAAGAGCTGTCTTCTTTTTCTGCTGGATATCCTCACACTGACCAATCAGTATCTCCTTCTCAAAATAAAGGATAATAAATAAAAATATTGCCAAAATTAACTGAGAGCTGCAGTTTTCCAGTGTGGGTTTAAAACCAAGTACTGTAGAAGGAGAGCGCTATGAAATTTCTAGGACAAAAGCATCAGGCTTAAGTGAGCTTTACATTTACCTTGCTAATCCTGGAAACAGATCCGGGGCTGAGAAGCAGCGCGTGCCACCCGGGATTAGTTTCCATGTTTGCAAATAAAAGAGTTTGTGAAGACAGGCCTGTTGCTGGGATTCCACTCTCCCGTCCTGCCTGGCAGTGGGTTTTACACCACTCGCAGGAGAGTTGTTGGTGAAATTGCAACCAGCTCTGAGCACAACCAGCTGTACCTGGAAAGTGATCAGTAACTTTGCCCTTCCCAGTTGCCTGTTCTGAAGAGGATGAGAATTTTCTTCACCCTTGTCATAGCTATGGTGAAAGGCTGCTAAGTAGAGAGTAGGACTGCTGAAGAAATCCTTGTTTTCCTGCTTTTTGCTGAGGAAACCTTGACCTCAGGTGTTTGCTTTGAGCTCTCTTCAGTGCATGCAGCTCAAAGAGGTGTTGTGCAGGTGCTGTTTCGATAGCAAATCAGGACAAACTGTTCCTGTACGGCTGACTTCCCTCTCCCATCCTTCACATGGTCCTCAAAAGAGGAGAAGGGATCAGACAGGACTGTCACATGAAGGGTTCTCACGGTGCCTTAATGCATTCCATAGGGAATCTCCTCCCTGTGTCAGTGGCCAGAGGGTTTAGGGTCCTCTGTGTTGCTGTTATTAGCACAGGAATTATCTGACATACTCACTCCATACCTTCATCCCTGAGCCTAAGCAGCCTCACGATATCCTGTCTCCAGTGTTATTTTCTTCCCTCTCATCTATTTAGCCCAGACAACATAAATAAATAAATAAACAAATAAATAAATAAGACAAAAAAGCAAACACCACCAAGGAGAAGGCCTTCTTTAGATTAGCATGTATGTTATCTTATAGGAACATAGCAAAGAAACAATATTTGATGACATTATTAAATCAACAGGATTTTCTTGGCAACACTACCTGTCATTAAGTGCACTGCAGGCAGGATGTGACCCTTTGCATCTAATTCCACTATAAATTCATTCCTTCCAGCGATCTAAAAGCACTAAGAAACAGGATATTAAAAGATTTCTGACCTGATCCAATAAGTTGTTAAACAAGTCCTCAACTTTAGGTGTAACAGTGGTGCCGTTGTGTCCTAGCACCCTAAAGCTGGGTCGGCGGGGCAGATGCGGAAGCTGGGGCGGGGTGGGGGCAGACGCTAAAACCGGGTCGGGGGGGCAGTTTGGGAACGGGGGTTCCTTTGGAAGGCTGCGGCCGAGGTGCACGTGGGGCTGCGGGGTGAGGCAGCCCCGTGTCCCCGCGTGGGTAACTCGGTGTGTGTTCGCAGGCTGTGACAGCGAGCACTGGGGGCCTCACTGCAGCAACCGGTGCCAGTGCCAGAACGAAGCGCTCTGCAACCCCATCACGGGCGCCTGCGTGTGCGCCGACGGCTTCCGCGGCTGGCGCTGCGAGGAGCTCTGCGAGCCGGGCACCTACGGCAAGGGCTGCCACTTCCAGTGCCAGTGCCACCACGGGGCCACCTGCGACCACCAGACCGGCGAGTGCCACTGCGCGCCCGGATACACCGGGGTGTTGTAAGTGCAGCAAGAGCTGGGGACTCCCTTGAGCTGATTTGGTTCGGCCGCTTTTCCCGTGAAGAGTAATTGGCTGAATTTACATCCTGTTATACACTGGCCTTTGTAGAAATCAGGGAACGGGATTTCAGAGAGACTGAAGAAAGGGAACTGCTCTCGTTGCTGGTTATACCTGTGGCCCTGAAGGGAGCTATCAAGAGAGCTGGAGAGGGACTTAGGACAGGTGTGTGTAGTGATAGAACAAAGGGGAATGGCTTTTAAGTCCCAGAGGGCAGGATTAGATGGGATACTGGGAAGGAATTCTTCCCTGAGAGGGTGAGGAGGCCCTGGCACAGGGTGCCCAGAGAAGCTGTGGCTGCCCCTGGATCCCTTGAAGTGTCCAAGGCCAGGTTGGATGGGGCTTGGAGCAGCCTGGGATAGTGGAAAGTGCCCCTGCCCATGGCAGCAAGTCGGATCTGGCTTCAATGTCTCTTCCAACCCAAACCATTCCGGAATTCTATGATTCCATGCCATTAAAATAAAATATAGTGCTAAAATAAGCTTAAAAATAATTCATATTTTCGAACTTGTGCAACAACTTCACCTGTTCCTAATTTCAGAATATGAATACAATCCAAATTACAGTGGAGTTCTGATAAGCAGTTGGACTCTCTCCTCATTAGCAATCCAGTGCAGCATCAAATGGGACTTTTCCATCCTCAATTTATTTGACTTTCAATCTAACTGAGAAAGCATTGCTGTTAACTATATCAGCTTAGTATCTAGGGGGTAAATTTTAAGCATAGAGAGCAGGGATTTAGCGATGTGACTCCTATTAACTTTAACGAGAATCATGTAGCTAAATCCCCATCCACCACACGGAAAGTTTACCAGTAGGATTCACAAAATCTGCATATTAATTTTAGGACAGCAAGCAATAGTTTCTTGTTTAAAATTGCCCACAGTGTAACATCAGTTCTCATTAGAGATCTTTCAGTAGTTTCAGAAGTAATTATGTTTTTCAGAATTATTTAAGGGGAAAAGAGAATTTAATCACTGAATTTGGTTGGAGATCTATTTCAGGTGAGTTAATACTTTCGCAGTCTATTATTATTTGTTGACCTGCATGAAGGGGAAAGTAAAAAATAAGAACAGTGTTAGCCCTCATGAATAAGTGATAGGCCTTTTGAATATTTTATTTAGTACCTGATTTCCTCCTAGACTTGTGACCTCAGTTGTGGAAACATTCACTGCTAAGGACTCTGCATACTCTTGGGAGTGCTCCCCTTGGCATCGGTGGGTCAGTTCTCAGCAGGGCCAGCCCCTGATATGTTGTAGGAACATCTTCATCAGAGAACAGTCAGTTAGGGGGAGAACATCCTGTAGTTTCAGAACCTTGATGCTGGAAGCTCTGATGTGCAGGTGTAGGAAACACTGGGCTTTTCAGGGATTAGCCTCACATTGCCCCCCGACAAGTACTGAGAGAGACTCAATGAGCTTAAATAGCCTTTAAATGATGTTGAGTCCTTGCCAGTCCATTATACACTGCAAATGTTAACATTCAGTAGTGACTGGAGAAATTTCAAGCGTTTTAATCCCATCCTTTTATTCCGTTTGCAGCTTCTTTTATTGCCATGTCATACAATTCACATTGAAGGCTTCATCCTGCAACTCATATTTTCCTGGACTATTTGAATGGTTATGAGTTGTCCTGTTGAGATGGGTGGGATTTGGTACATGCATAAAGGTTATACACATGCATCAGCCTTACAGGGCTGGATCCATGGCACATAAACAACCCCAGCAGAAATTAAAGGAATCTCAGCTAATTGGCAATGCCAGCTGAGCCTTACTGAGGTTTTGTCATTTGCATAAGGACTCCCGTGATGACCTGTGTTGTGGGTTTTCCTCATTTACTGTTTCCTGTAGGTTCTTTGAAATGATCTCTTTGTTTTCTGTTGTTCTCTCTCCCTAAAGCTGTGAGGAGCTGTGTCCCCCCGGCAGCCATGGAGCCCAGTGTGAGCTGCGCTGCCCCTGCCAGAACGGGGGAGTTTGTCACCACATCACCGGGGAGTGCTCCTGTCCTGCTGGATGGATGGTGGGTACTGCTCATCCTCATTTTGGGCTTGGAATTGGATGTTAATTGTTTACTGTCTCAGCTGATGTGGATCTGCCGGGCTCTAACAAGTCCCAAACTGGAACCACCTTTGTTGGGTGTGCACAGCACTAACACAGACAAACCACCAGTCTGGGACCTGCCACTGTGCCTGGAAGTGTTCAAAAAACATGTGGATGTGGCACCTGGGGACATGGGCTAGTGGTGGGCTTGGCAGTGCAGGGGGAATGGTTGGACTTGATCATTTTGGAGGGCTTTTCCAGCCTGGTTCTGTGATTCTCTGACTGGGAGATGCCATCACAGAGTTTAAAAACAACAGCATGCCAAGAGACAAAAGAGTTGTCTGTGAGTTCTAGTTCCTTGGAATATTCCCTGCATCCTTAGACACTGCCCTCATACAGGACAGAGGGCTCAAAGCCCAGCTCAACATTGTCAAAGGCACAAAGTGTCATGCTCCCCTTCAGGGGAGAGGGAGAAGCCAGGGAGAATCCAGGCTCAGGCAGGCAGCAAAGTAAGATGAGCCCAGGACACAGAGGCCAGTTCAGTGTCGTGTCCTTGCTCAGGCACCACTGCCATCGATCGCCAGAGATTTGCTTATGTCAGGGCTTGCACTGCAGAGAGACAACTGCCCTAACCTTTAATCCTTTGTGTCAAGAAAGCAAGGCCAAGCATTTTAGAAGTCCTCAACTTTATCAATAATGTAATAATGAACTCTCTTGGGGTGTGCCAAGTCTCACAGGCCTTCATGCTATTTAGCTGTACTGAACTTCCTGGCATTTTTCCTGTATCTGACAATTAGTCTCTTGGCAAAGTTGCTGGATTTTAAAACATACAAGTACTCTGATTTTTTATTTTTACATGGAAGACCCTGCAGATCGTCACACAGCTGTGACTTCTGATGAGGACCCTCTACCTGTTCAAACATATAAAATCAGAGAGAAATGTTTGTGTTCCTTTGCATTTGTACATCAAATACTTTGAGTTCAAAAGTACCAGCCATGAGATGTTGCTGTACATCAGCAAAACGGGAGAATAATGCTCTCTTTAAGTTTTGGTGGAAAATCTCTCTCTAACTGGAGAGCTGGAATCTTTCTAACACCGCCAGTCATGGCTAGGGTGGTGATGAGATTATTCCATTTCAAATGACAAAGGCAGAACTTGTCAGAAGTATATGGCACCTTGCCCTCACCTGGCAATCAGTGGAGGCAAAGAAAAGGTTCTTTCCTTGAGTGCTGGAAAGCATTAGGAAAGCAATTCACATATTTTTGAGGGCCTATCAGTCCATTCTGGCACTACCTCCTAAGAAGTGATCAATAAAGTGATTCACATAAAAATATTACTTTTTTCATATCTCTTCCTGCATGCCAAGATTTCTCAGGATCTGAGTTGTTTTGCTGTATTCTTCCTTACTTGTATTTTTATCAGGAGTTTTCTCATATTTTTCAAAGTTAAAACATCACAAAACAAATAAGGATATCAGAATAGAACAGGAAGTTTTGGATGTCTTTTAAGATGCAGTACAGGCCCTAAGAAGAACCACAGCACTGGGGCTGCTGTGGTTGTATTCTGGCCCAGTCTTGCCCAATTCCTTACAGCCTGGAGTTCCTTTTATGCATTTTTAGGAGCCCAGAGAGACTTTTCTGAAAACTGTGTTGTTGGCTGCTCTGTCCCCAGAGGAACCCTAGAGTTAACAATTGATGTTTGAAACAAGCATAACTGAAAATTGAAGAGAGAGATCAAGTATTCTGCAGAAAGAAACTGAAATTAGAAGTAAAAGCACTCAGCTTGTAAATGTTGAGATTTTAAGTATAAAGGGTCTCTCCAGGGTTTTAATGAAAAGCTGGTAGTTCAGTGTACAGAGAGGGATTTAAAAGTATGTTTTCATGCTATATTTTTAACTCTTGGTGGTTGGAATGGTTTGGGAAGTGAGACATGAAGGGGCTGTAAACGAGCAGGCGAGATGGGATTGCTAGACAGCGTTCATTTTATTTCACACCATGGGTTTCTGTGACACCAGGAATTTTACTTGCTGATTTTGAGGCTTGAGACTGCACGTATATATTGAATATACCATCATTTTGGAAGGAGAGAATTCTCCCTAGATTTATACAAGTGCAAATCCACTTGGACTTTATTGCTGCTGGATGAGCTGCAACTTTTATCCTTTCCTAGGCTGGCTTATTAACAGGAGCTCAGCTCCCTCCGGGGTTTGGTGGGACAGGGAAGGGGAGGCAGTGACTTTAAAAGGAGGAAGTTCTGGGGTTCTGAGGTTCTTCCTTGGATCTAGCATCTTCAAAGCCTGGTTCTTTTATGACTTGTAATTTCTTTCCTCCCACCAGTGCAGAATCTCCCAGCAGCACAAGTTCTGTGGACAGAGTCCTGTGGGATTTTACTGCCCCATGGGTTCTTCAGCAGGAGCATGGTGGCCAACAGCCTCTATTGTTGAACAGTCAACAGAACGTGGCTTCCAGCATCCCACAATGTTGGGCTTTTTCCACTTCTGTGCCTTTGTGGCTGTGGAGTTTAGTGGGTGGCTGCTTTAGGGCCTCATTAACAATTTACAGGTTTAATTCTATACATCTTTCTCATTTGCAGTATTAAATTCTCCAAGCGCTCCCAGGAAGTGGGGAGAGAAGTTAATTTAGCATTTACAACTCTTCTCAGAAGCCCTTTTGAAGGACTAGGTCTCTGTGCTCAGGAAAGCAGCAATATTTCCTGACATGACAGAACATTTGTCACTGGCAACGCCCCCTGTTTGGCCCCAGACCTCCTTCCCAAGGCATCGTGGTGCCGTGGTAATAGAACACATTCTGCTCATCACTTCTCTCTTATTGATTCTGGGCTTCGTGAAGCATCATTTGTATTTTTGTCTATTTTTCTTTCTGTTGTGGATTTTAAACATGGGGGTGTGAGGAAACAGAGCAGAAAAAAATATTTTCTGTCCTACAAAATGCAGCAAACAATGCCAAAAGCAGAAACTGATGAGATCAGGGCCTTAAAAAAGGTGCTGATCGGGTGAACTTTGCTGATTAGATGTATAAGCAGCAGGAAATGTTGGTCTGACATTTGATCCTCTAGAGAGGGATGTTTTGAATTCCCTTAGTACATATTAATGCAAAAAGTACAGCTGAAGATTCTCTTGGCTCTGGGGGGATGCATCCCAGAGTATTGCTTTCTCATCATTTGTTGATAGAAATCCTGTTCCTTTTGAGACATGAAGGGAGAAAGTATTTATTATCAAGATAAATGGACACTTAGGTTTTCAGATATATAGTGTTGTGTATTACTCAAGTCCAGAGACACCAGTTTTTAACTCTGTAATCTGAAAGTTCTTGAACTGAGGCCAACCTGTCTGTTTTACAGGCAAGGAGCCATACAGCCCTGGTTGGGAGAGACTCAAAGTATCTGTTTTATGGTGACATTGAAGAGAAGCCTATTCACTTCGGGGTTGTTGATACAGCTAAACTTCCCAAGCCTCAAGGAGTGAAAGAAGCCATTATATTCCTGGTTTATATTTTGAATAAGTTGTGTCTGATACGTGCTTTGTTCAAAACTCAGAGCCCCCGGGGCTTGGTTAGGGAAACAGAGAAATTAAACCCAAATAATCCTGTGGCCAGACACTGTTTCTGTCTCACACTGGGCACTGTGGTGGCACTGGCAGCAGCACCACTTGCTGCAAATGCCAAACATTTTCCATTATAGGACCACAACTTCAGATCCCAGCACTGCCAGACTTGTTTTGGCTCAAGTTCCTTAGCTGGATGCCAGCCTCGGGCTTTTTATTTGCTCACAGGGAGAAAAACATTCATACAACTTCTAAGAAAGTCTGGGGAAATCCTTGTAAGGCCTTGATACTTGGCAGGGACATTATGGGATACCTGGGGGGAAACCAACTGAGTTTGGCAGGTAAATTCTCCAAAGACACAACTCCACACAAGGGTGAGCATTCCCTGCCTTGGGGCTGAACAGCTGGAGCAGGGATTGCCTGGGAGCTGCTTTTCCTTGTGAGCAGTGCCAGGGTGCACAGCAGGGACTGTCTGGCTTTGCTTCACTCCCAGAGCTGGTTAAGCAGGGAGAGGAAGGGGGAAACATCTCAGAGATGAGGATTTGGGTCTGGGTGAAGGAGAGGACTAAAAGAGAGGCTGCGACAAGGATTCGGAATAGACTGGAATGAAGAGGTAGGAAAGCAGAGGGCTGGGAGCATAAAATGGGGGAAGGAGGTCACCACCAAGATGTGAAGTTGAGGCAGGTCAGGGACTGAGATGTGGCTCCAAGGTTGGGGATGAGGAGCTGGGAGGATGCTGGATGATGCATCCTGTCACTGTTCAGGGATTAGGCAGATATTCCACTGCATAATTCCCTCTTCTGGCCAGAAGGCTGCTGCAGTGCTGATGTGGGCAGTCACGTTGCTTCTGTGTCATCTCTGGGGCTTTCTGCAGCTATCCTAATCCCCATTCCCATCCTGCCCCTCCATGGCTTACCCAAAGCTATGGCAGATCCATTCTGTGCTGCTTCGAGAGATGGATGTGGGACTGGAGAGAGCAGAGGGAGTGAGCAAAGGAAGTGAAGGGCAGTAGAGGACTTCTCCAGCAGCTGTGTTTGGTTGGATGAATGAGACTGGCTGAACAGGAGAGATCATCACAACCCATCAAAACCAGCACAGCTATACACCCGCCCTGTGCAACCTTTCCAACAATCCCTTCCTTCCCAAACTTCTCTATGCAGGGTGTGGCCAAAAACTTTTCAGACTCCCCATTTCACAAAAGCCCCAGCAGCACACAAGCAGCTTTGTAGACTTCTCTGGTTGCCTTTAACTTCTCCTACATCTTTGTGTGGCTATTCACGGGGCAGTGAACATCCTCCCAGCCCAGCTGCAGTGTGTGGGGGAGATCCAAGGAAGAGAATTATCCATGAGTGTGCAGTGGTGAGAAAAATCCCTTCTGGAGTCAGGCCAGGCAGGCATTTACTGTGGTAGCGGAGTTTTCAGACTGTCTTTAGCACATCTTATGCAGATAAAATATTGCTGCTACACTTACATCTAGTTTTAGCAAGAGGGACAATAAAATTCCAAGCTGCATAGAGAAATTTATTGCATTATGAATGTTGACTGAAATATTGCTCTTTATGCAACCTTACCAGGGGCTGGTGTGTGCACAGCCATGTCCTCCTGGAACCTTTGGAATTAACTGCAGCCAGGACTGTCCATGCCACAATGGAGGACACTGTGACCCTGTGACAGGAAAATGCCTCTGTACAGCTGGCTATATAGGAGACAGGTAAAAATCAACCCCCAAAGCCTTTCATTTTAACCATGGAATGTCAATATTTATATCCCTTCTAGGGCAATCTTCCTCCCTGAAAAATGGTGTTATGTTTCTATTGCTCCAATTAGGTTCATCCTTCTGAAGCACTTCAAGCAATATAAATGTGGCAATGTTATTACTTTTTATTGGCAATGCTCTCCATTTACAGGGGTTTTTAATATAACTTTTAAAATTTAATGGATTAAATTTAATTTAGATATTTACAGTGATAAATTTAATAGAGAGCATTACATGTTTACAAGATATGTAAATGAACTATCTTCATACAAATTAATATCCTCAAGAGTAAGCAATGCAGCAGCTTAATGTCTCCTTCATTCCTCTGTGCTGCTGTAGCACTGATCCATCTCAGCCACCAGCAAAAGGTGATAAATCCTCAAAATTTATAAACGAGAACCCTCACCCATGAATCGATCAGAGCAGATGATAATATTGTTTTACCAAGGTGTCACGGATTCAGCAAAATGTCTACACAGCAAAGTCAATGAGGGATTGCAACACGTGCTGGCTTAGTCTCCAGCTAATCCTGGCTAGCAAAGGTTGGGAAGTGCAGTTAAAGCAGCTCTCAGGAGCAGTTTTTTCTGGGGCTGTGGCACCAGAGTTTGCAGAGATGCTAAAGCACTTTCTCCTCTATGTTCCCTTTTTTATTAGCTCTATACTGACATATGCTACAATTATATTTTTATGCAACAAAGCTCATTGGAATTTCACATTTCTGCCTTCACTGTATAATCAGCAGGTCGCTGTAGCACAAACATCCAAACCTCAGCCCTGGGGGAGGGTCAGAAGGCTGCTCCTTCCCATTAAGCATGGAGCTTCCCTGTTTCCATTTTATGGACAGTTATAATTGGAGGGGGCTCTGGAGTTTATGTCAGGATTTGCATGGGGTTGAACATGGAGGAAATACTAATTATTTCCAAGTAATTTAGAGGAGAAACATCAGTGTGCCTCTGTTCCCCATTCTCCATCTGGACACAGTGTTTCCAGATGTGGTACCATATAGTTCCTGTTTCTCTTTGTCTCCTTGTGGAGACTTTTTCACTAAAGGAGGCAACTGTACAGCCTGGGCCTTTATATTGGTGACCACACTTGAATCCCGAGCTGTTCCCAGCACTGGCCATGCTGGGGAAGGCTGGCAGAGCTTCTCTTGCTCTCCTCATTTGGTTGTTGCACACCCTGATGGATTCCTGGCTATAGATGAATCGATCCAATCAAGCAGCCAGCAGCCTGCATCCCTGTTGGGGATGAGGAAAGGAGATGGGAAGAGGATTTTACTGCTGATTGCCCTTGGAAAGGGGCTGGAGAAAGAGTCTCAGGGAAGACATGACAGGAACTCACAGGGATTGTCCTTGAGCAAAGGGAGTGCGGGCTCATGAGATCTGTACTTGGAGAAAAATGAGAGAGATTTGGACTCCAAAGAGAGATGTAACTTGGGAAGGGAGACAGTAAAAAAAATAAGGCAGAATCAATTGGGAGAAGTGGAAAAGAAGTGAGGGAAGGTCACGTTCTGGACCTGTGTCCAAGCAAAACCCTTGGGAATGACTCACCATCCCCATCCTGGAGCAGGGAAGTAAAAGACACTGAGGGGAGAGGCAGGAGAGCAGAAATGCAAGTGTGTGAAAGGATGAATGAGAAGAGGATTAAAAAGGTGAACAGGCAGTTCAGAAAGCTCTGCTGCAGCAGGGTAAAACTGGATTAGCCTAGAAATTCCCACCTCTCCAGCAGGTTCCTGGAAGGTTAAAACATGTTCATCTATCAGCCTTTTATCTCCCTTCAATAAGGGAAGGGAAACCTTAGGCCTGTTATGTCCAGCTGCAGTTCTGCCTCTTGCTTGGGCTGGGCAGCACTGGTTTGTACTGGCTGTACTGGTTTGTTCTGAACACACACCTGCTCTCACCTGGCTGGGGGCCCACGGATTTCAGTGAGGGACGAGGTCTTTAAAGAGTCTGAATGGCTTTCCTTGGTTTTGTGTTCCCACCACAGGGGCAATGGGACAGACCAGGCAGCTCCAGTTTAGCTCAGAGTGTGTTTTACCCTCTGCATCTCCTGCAGCTGTTGCAGTGTCACAGCAAAAAGGAGAGCAGGAGAATCTGCTGCACAACAAAAGACTGTTTGCTTTAACATTTTACAAGACACTGAAAAAAATCCTCTTAATAATGACAGATACTGTGAATAACAGCAATAAAGACATAAATACACTTTACCTACTATCATCTTAAAATTGTCAATAAGTACTATATAATGCTGCAGTTCATCATCATGTGCAGAAGATAATAACATAGAGTTAGATAAATATCTGTGGAGATGAAATGGTCATAAAGGTCTGTGTGAGTGTAATTGCCACACTTTTGTTCCCTACCTGTTTTCCAAGAATGGCACTGCACTAAATCTCTAGGAAATTGGCAGCACTGTTAATAACTGCAGGATGCTTTGTGCTCACTGAAATGACTGGATCTGTCATGGAAATGTGTGTTTTACAAACTGGAAAGGAATAACAGCAGAGGCACAGCTAGAAGCTGAGAATGGAGTGTTTCAGAACTCAGTGGCTCACAGGGAAAGTGAACATGCTGGTTTAGCTTTGTTTTCCGTATTGCCCTTAAATCTAAAGATTGAATCATAACATAATAAATCTCACATTTATTAGAGCTATTTGGGCAGATTTACTCTCCTATTGTTGTGTTCCTACCAGTATCTCCTATTTCCACATTAGTGCATTTTGGATGGCTTTTCATATTTGTCTGTGCTACATAAATGTGATCACTGTTTCAAAACAAAGAGAACAGCCTAAAAAACTTTGCAGCATTATTCCGTAAGAAAAGGAAATTGTGAGAAAAAATGTAGGTGCATGTACTAAGTTCATCTGTTAAGCAGGCTGTCTTCTGTTTAATATTTTGTGAAATTGCTTCCATTAATTCTACAGGTGACAGCCATATTACCCTATCCCAACCCAAATAATTATAGTACATATTAAAGTTCAGTGGATATTATAATACGAATCTCCCCAGATAGGCAGAAAGCAATGTAAATTAAACAAGAAACATAACTAGGGCTTAGCAGCTCATTTTGTAATTTAATTGAACAATGTATCTGGTTGTTAATGGTGCTATGGACACATTAGATTGATATGTTGCAAAGGAAAGATGTTTAAGTAGAAAGCTAATTCCTGCTGTGATTATTCTCATGTTCCAGAGGAGTCATTATTAGTATTCTTTGTATAAAATTCATTAGCAGTAGCTGCTTGATCTCCAAATAAATAAGTTGGTTAAATTGTTAGTAGAAAAAGGCTAATTATGTAAATGGATTAGGTCGTCAATATTTCATTTCCAGATGCTTTTCTCCCTGCTAGATAATGCTTCATCTTCTATAAATATAGAGTGATACAGTGCACTATTGACTGAGAATTCACCCCGTGGAGCACAGAGCTCTCCTGCTCACTCCAGGGTCTGTGCAGCAGTGGGGACATGAGGAGCTTCATTGTTCCTCCTTGCATTTCATTTGCTGTGAATGTTCCAGCCCCACTGTTCCCATTCTTTGCTGGCTCTTTCCTTTGCAGCTGAACCCCCTGAGAGCAGCAGGGCTCTCTTTCTCTGGTGCCTCTCCAGACTCTTTTCCTCTTTGTCCCAATCTCCTCTCACTTTGGGTCTCGTATGAACTCCTCAACTCGGATTTGCAACCAGCAACTGCGTTGCTGCCCACTAGAATTAAATCACCAGCCAGGCCCTTTGCTGTGTTCATTTATTTTTAGTAAAACATGATAATCTCAAGCTGCAAAAGTAATGCCCTTCTTATATACTGCCTGTGTTCATTGCAGTTTTGCCTGGCTTGCATCACACATTAATCTTTTATTACTGATCATTATATTAACTCTCACCTGCCAGCTGTGAAATGACCTGCAGAAAGACATTTAACAATTGCCTCCATCCACTGAGTTTACAGTATACACTTTAATCAATGCTCAGGCTTAAATTAATGCTGATAGGCAATTTCCAATGCCTGGCATCCATGTGATAAGGGAATTGGGCTTTTCTGGGCTTCTTTTTCTGTTTTTATTAACTGAAAAGGCCTATCTGTATTTCACGGTGGATCATGTAAACTGTGGTACTGACTCATTGCAGAATTTTGAAACCACTGAATTATGTCAAGCACAGAATCAGTTGCTTTCTTCAGGACCTTAGCTGAGCTTTTCCAAGTAGGAAATAGTCTGAACTCTTAAATTGCTTGTGTAGGACAAGGAAACAGACTTTTTGGCAGATCTCAGAATGTCTCCAAGTAGGGAGATATTTTTAACAGTGCATGAAAGGTTCAATTTAAAACAATCTGTGTGAAGTGTTTGCAGGTTCCAATTTTATGTGCACCAAATATTAAAAATGTTGGCAATTTTTAAGAAGATTCTCCACCAAGGATCATGAAAGTGATTTTTATTGAGATTTTATGCTACTGAGCTACCCTGTAGTAGGAGAAGAAAAGCAAATTTAACCTTTTAGTTACTCAGAACATACACAAAATACAAAGGGATTTCTTTTCTCCTTGTTGATATAAAATTGGTCCAATAACAGCACTAAAACATTGCTGGAGAACATTTTGCTCAGTAATGCTAAATACACTTTCCCTTTTAACCCTCCTCATCACTGAGAGGACCATATGCTTGCAAGGGAGGTGCACAGTCCTTCTGTGATAAAGAGAAGTCGAACAGGTGAGGGGTTTTATAATAAAATATTTTATTGCCTATCAGTTTCTTACGATGGGTGAATGCAATTGTCAAGGTCCAGGAAAGAAGAATGCACTTTTAAATGAAGGTAATATTAACTAATGCAAATTTAGGAGGATATAATTGGGCATGGATGAATGCAGTTTCTTCTAGCAGCAATTTGCAAGCCCAGGATATCCCATCACTCCAGTGATACCATCAGTTCACAGTATGTTACTTAAATAAATGAGCAATCATTCTGTATTTAATTCATTAACAAAAAGGTTCCTGTGTAAAAGCCATGTCCTGATGGCACTGTGGCTGTGACTGGATCCCGTGTCCCCCATCCCTGGGCAGGTGTCAGGAGGAGTGTCCCATCGGCACCTACGGCTTCCAGTGCACGCAGACCTGCGACTGCCAGAACGGGGCCAAGTGCTACCACGTCAACGGAGCCTGCATCTGTGACCCTGGATTCAAAGGCATCCACTGCCAGGAAAGAATGTGTCCAGAAGGGTTTTATGGCCTCAAATGCAACAAGAGATGCCCTTGCAATATTACCAACACCCTCAGGTATGTACATCATGTAATATTCTAGTGCAGGGACTGGTCAAATAAAAGCATAGGGAAAAAAAATTAGTTTAACTACACCTATTGTCCTTTTCTCTGTAGTTTTAAGTACAGTCACAGAGTGTTTCTCTGGATTGCAAAACTTTGATTTAAATGACCTCAGATTTGGAACCATAAGCCTCAGTGTAGCCAGATACTAAGCATGTATGTGTTAGCAGTTCTGGTTCCACCTGAAACAGCCTGACATACAGCTTTATCCTGCAAGTCTTCTAGGCATAAGAACCATCCGATGATGTGTGGATAATAACCCACTGAAGTTTAAAAAGTAGATACATGTTTACTCAAATCCATCACTTTGCCTCTTTTTGTGACATGGGTTTTCTTGTTAGATCTAGAGACAGCAAGGGGACTTTCAACATGAAACCTAATTTGCTTCAACTGATGTCTCATGGCAAATTACCTTGTTGGAAACACTTGAGGCAGATGTATAAATAGACTGAAATCAATATCCCTGACTCAGTCTACGGAACTGTAACACGGTTGACATTGTCAAAATAGACTCCTCATGTGAGCCTATTTTTGCTCTTCATTCTCTATGTGTATGTGGGAAATATTCAAGAAAATAAATATCAGGGAATTATACCTACAATGGAATGAGCCTTGCTTAAAAGGTCAGGGTTTGATGTTTTATTCCCTTTTTTCCTTTTTTTAAGGTCTGATTCTTGAGGTTCTCTTGACTGTGAGACAGAGCCACAAACAGACTTGAGCGCTTTGAATTTACTTTCCTGTTGCAGGCTTGAATAAGTTTTCCAAACCTTGAAAAGAAGGAAGAATTTAAGACTCTTCCCTATTATCCTCTTTGTTACCTTTAGTAACTCCTTGCCATGTTTACTGACTGCTGGAATTGCTGTTTGGGGAATCCTCACTCCCTGTCCTGCAGTAAAGGGAGCCTGGACTGCCAAACCCCCCTGGCCTGAGCTGTCTGATGTTCTGGGGCCACATTTCCTCACCTGCACGATGCTGAGCCCCTCAGCTCCCACTGGATTCCCTCCTTTTTCTGCCCATTCCTGTTCAGCAGGCAGAGCCGATTTAGGGTTGTGCAGGCTTCAGGGGGAGGTGGAGATAATTGATGCCCAAGCAAACCTGCCCTTGGTACAGACATTCTTCAGTTTCCAACCAGACAGGTGGGGACCTGACTGTCCTGCTGATGATGACAAACCCACCTTGCCATCTTGCTGCTGCTAAAATATAAACACACTCAATTATGTATGCAAGAAATAGCACCTCATTTGTGTGCACACACAGACACACACACAAACACTTCAGGCAAATCTGTCTGTGCACTTGAGATAGACCCTATTTGTCTCAGTCTTGGAAATAAACAGGTGATTTTCCTTGTGAATTCAGCTGTGAGTTGTGAGGCTTTGCTTAACTGAAAGTGAGAGCTCACAATGGATTATTTAAAAACTTGTAATTGTGGTGATACAACTCCTGTGTAGCAAGAGAGCTCCAGCACAACTGGGTTTGACAGCCAGCATCCAAAGGGTTTGAGGCTCCCAGGGAGCTCTGTACAAGAGTCTCCCATCGCTTCTGATTATGTTGTGTATCAAGAAATCATTGCAAAAAATACCATCCCTGAGGCATGAGCTGCACATTATAAACAAAAGATTAGTGCTGTGTTGTACTGAGGATGGGGGATGCCTCAGGAATTACTGCAGAGTGAGGGATAAATTTCTACGTGTCACTCCACTGCAGCACCTGCCAGCGAGTGTGGCTCCAGCCTGTGCTAAATCCAAGCTGAATTGCTCCTCAGTGTAAACTGTTCTTCAGGTGTACAGGAGGGTGAGAATATGCTTGTGGTCAGCAGCTGACACGTGTGTCTTCACCCTTCCTGAGCCAGCAGAAACTTGTTTGTGTGTCCATATTCCAGAAAGGTGGAAATTGAGTGGAAGGACTGTGGGCCACAGGCAAGGCTGAGCTTGACTGCTGTTTCTTAGCTCCACGCTCAATTCATTAAGAGTCTTTTAGGTGGGGTAAGACTGTGGGTGTGAGGGTGCAAGAATTCACCCTGTGTTACTCAGAACTACGTGGGAAGTGCTCTGAGAGTTTCCCAGAGGATCTTTTCTGAAAGAACAGACTTGTACCATCCAGCTGTGAGGAAAGAAGAGGTCTCAGAGAGGTTTGAGAGAGCTTGGAAAGGGGGAGGATTGAATCCTCCCCCAGCTCTTTTCTGGGCATGTGGTCATTCCCACACACCCTGCCTGTGCCTGGCTGCTGTCTGATGGGAACATTTTATTCTTTCCTTCCCAACACTGCTCTGTTAGCTTCCCTTGCAGCATCCTCTGCTTAGATGGTATCTCTGGTTCCTTAATAAATGAGTCTGGTCTCTCTATTGATAAAATCTTTCTTTTTCCTACATCTTATCACTGCTGTTATGGAACAAAGAGATATCAGCAAGCTGTAGATCGGTAAATGTTCTTTCATTCATCCATGGGATTTCAGCTCTCCACTTTTCCACCAGCTCTGCAGAGTGCTGTCAGTTGCTGAGCCAAGGAGCGTCAGAGCTGATGGAAAATGACCTTTTCTAAAGGCACTCCATATTCTGAACAAATCTTTGTGGTGATTGTTTAAGCAGTCCCATACAGTGCACTTCTCTTCCCACCCACCTCTTCCCATTCCTCCCTGAGTGTTTGTCCTTGCTGAAACTGGGCTCTTCCAAAGTCACTCATTTACCCACAGCCACCTATTTTCCTCAGGAGCAGTTTCAGCTGTTGTGGTCCCCAAGTTGTAGGATAATTATATAAACACTCGTAGAAAGGAACCTGTCCCTAGTTTTATCTCATTTGATCTGGTTATTAGAGAGTTGACTAGAACAAAAAGTTCTGAGGGCTTTGAGTAGTAGCTGAGGAGGAACAGTAGAAAATACACAATCAGCTTTTCCATTTCCATAGATCTATCTATTTTAATGTCTGAAGAGATCAGTGTGATCATCTAGTCTAACCTCCAGCATGGTAATGACTGAAGGACACCATCCAATAATTTCTGCATCAAAGCACACTGAAAGGCACTTTGTACAGGACTTTGAACAACCCCACAATTAGGTGATTTAGAATGTGGTGGTGACTTGGACTGTCCTTCCCCAGGGAAGGGTACACCTGTAAAAAACTCCCCTCTGCAAAAAGTCCATGTTGAGACAGCCTACAGTGGCTGGAAAGGAATAATCCTGGCTTGTTCTTCCATCAGACAGGGAGGGAAATGAACAGCTGATGTAGTCTTGGCCACCCACCTTTCCTGAGCACTGGGTTGGAGCCAGCCTGGGGAGCCATGTGCCCTTGGTAATGTCTTTCCCAGGTCAGAGAGGTGAGAAGGGAAGGAAGATGCTGGGACAAAGTCAAATGGAATGGGCAGATCTCCAGAGGCTCCAGTTACTGCCTCGACACTGGCAAGTTGGGGAGGACCAAACCCCATGGAGCTTCCATGAAGTTCTGCCTTGATCTGAGTCAATAATGTGCAGAACAAGGCTGGCTTTGAAGATGTGCTGAACTGAAGCAGTGGCCCTGCAGTCTCACTGTGGCCGCTCACAGTGAGACTGCAGGGCCACTGCTTTAAAGCAAGAGGCATTTTAGCAAAGGAGACTGGATGTAGTGTGGACACCATAAGAGAAAATACTGTAAAATAAGGATTAAACTGTTGTTAAGAAAAATGAGATGACTGGTGCTGCTGTATAAACAGAAAGTCAGGAAATTCACTGGGAAGGTGTTGCTTTGGCTGAAAGATGTGTGGAGAACAAATTCAGAATTTGGAACAGGATGTGCTGTCTAAAACATTTCTTTTTCTAATTTGCCTTGAGAAATTTACCTGTTTCCTCAGATTTCTTCAAAACTAGATGCTTAAAAAATTTAAAGGTCAAAAATGCCTTTATGCTTTTTAGTTCAGCTAATAAAATTTTTTAAAATTAATCTTTTATTGCTGTAAATGTAGCTCAAATGCCAGGGATTGTACAGCAGCTTTCAAAGTACAGCGGGAGCCCTGGAATCCTCTCCTTTTCAGTCCTGTTATGTGCTGTAGACAGCTCTGTTCCACCTCTGCTTGGCCTGGAGCCACAGGAACACTTGGCTGCCTGTGTTCACTTCTGGTTTCTACCCTGCTTCTTCCTGTGATGCAGGAGAGTCAAAGAAATAAAAGTTGTTAAGATTCAATGCAAACTACAAAGGATAACACTGCCAAACTTCTTGGAAGAGTGTAAGGTTTCCTTGCTGCTCCCATCAAGGGTTGGAAAACAGATGTTGGTGGGTTTGCCTTTGGGATCCTTTTGGATGCAGAGCATTCTCTTACCCATCCTTTCAGTGATCCTTCTGCAGAGGAATTGTTTGTGCTCATTCATTTCAGTTTATTGGGGGCTGGACAAGTGCCTCACACGCACTTTGACCCCTGCTGGCAAAATCTTACATGGGCATACAGAACGGGAAGGTACATTCGGAACAGGAGGGGAGGAATTATACAGATATTTATATAGATTTCTAGCTGTATTTGCTATTCAAGCTTTATTCTGCCTCACACTTTTCAACATCAGTATGAATATTATTTAATTCACTGGGCAGTCTGGATGCATGGATGTTTGTATGGGTGATAGATGAATTTCCTGGCTCTGTTATATATCTAGGTATGTAATTTGACCAGAATGTAGTTGTACAAAATCCCAGCAGAAGAGAAACCTTCCTAACGCACACATACATCCACACATGCACTATTTCTACATCATGAGCTACAATATATTTTGTATGTAACTCTGCTCACTTTAATTACTGCAATAGTTCATACAAACCAGAGAAAAAAAATAATTAATATAAAAACTTTGTACTGTTTAGTGATATCGGCTGCAGATCTTGAAAAAAGAAAGGCACCATTTTAGAAGTGGGAAAAATAAAGGCAGAAGAGTCAGTTAGGTGGCCAAGATTCCCTGGCAGGATTGGGAAGAGAACAGCTGCCTTCTGCAGTTTGGGAAAGCATCTAAATCTCAGCCCTGCCCAAGTTAACGCTGCATCAGGCACTTTGATTGTCAAACAAGTGCTTTTGAGTTAGGAGAAAAACAAAACCCTGATCTGCTCAGGCTGATAACAAAATTATGCTTTGCTCAATGGGAAGATTATACGGATGGAGGGATCCAAACATCTTCATCAGATTTTCCTGGCTCACAGCCCCATGAAACATGGGCAAGGCCTTAGTGGGGCAGAATATGCTCTCAAACTTCTGCTGGCCCTTGTTTTGGAGTCCAAGTTCCCTGTCTTCAGGGAGGAGAAAGGAAAGCCTGTTCGGTTTTGATTCTTGTTTTAGTGCGTGTCAGGATGAGGTTTAGTCCTTAATACGTAGCTTGTATCCCATGCAAAAAAGCTGTCCGTGCTGATGAAGGAGCCAACCTCGGAGGAAAAATTCTTAGTGAGTGTAGTATTTTCTGCTGAATTGTCATAGACTGATTCAAATTGCCCTGGTCATACATTACCTTTGAAAGATTTAATTTAGCCAACAGATGCAGTTCTCATGGAAGCACATGATACATGTAATAGTTGTGGAAACAGAGAAACACAAAATTCACTTCAAAATCCTTCTTTAATGTTGAGCTTTCTGCTCCTATTAGGTAGTGATTAATAGACACAGGGGGAAACCTGAGCTTTTATTATTTTCATCTGAATGTTAAGAGGTGCTTTGTGGAAAACCATAATTTTAGGGACTGCTTTGTCAGAAGAATTTCATGGATGGTAGTTTGTTAGGCTGATGAATAGTTTTAATTAATCAGTAAAACACTATTTATGATGAAACATTTGACACTTATAAAATTTGATCCTTTTTACTTGCAATACTATATGACCAACCTCTCCTACCAGTAATTGCCTGAAAGATACTTGGAAATTACATTTTATGAGGTTACCTTGAAAATTAACATACACAATATTAATTTTATGGGTGTAAAGAAACCCATTCAGTCATGTCTACAATCTTAAACTGTAGCGATAAATAATCATAACGAAAAAGAAATTGTTTCTGTGATGCAAAAAAAAACAGGAGACAGGCCCAGAGAGAGATCCTACCTTGCAGAAGTCTATTCTTCTTGTTCTGAGAGTAAAGAAAACTGGATTTCTGGAAATACTATTTCTCATCTCTCTCACTGAGGACTGAACAATGCCATCACTGTGCAGTGCTGTGGTGCAGAGGCCCCAGAGCATCTTGAGCTCTCAGGTGCAGCCTCACACTCCCAGCTGGCCTCAGACAACACCCCCCAGAAACCTCCATCCCTTCAAACCAGGAGTTAACACATCTCCAGCCTTCCCCTCCTCTCCCAGCCCCAGCCACAGCCTCCTGCTGTGGGAAGGTGGTGCCCTAAGGAAACCTCAAGGAGGAAAAATGCCAAATAAAGATAAAGTGTTTCATGCAGGAGGAACAGAGGAGTGAGTGTTCCACCTACAGATGCAGAAGTACCGGGCATTGTACAGTGTTTTAGGCTTGATTCTCCTTTCTCCTTTTCTCTCCATGTGCTCTCACAACAGTGTTGAATTGGCTGAATAGAAATGAAAGACACAGGATTAATGTTGTTCATTATCCAGCAAAAAGGAACTTGACTCATTTCCCTGCACAGCTGTGACTTAGTCCCAGGGCTCCTGTTAACTCCTGTCCCGAGTAAATCCCAAGGCTTCAGGTGCTGATCAGTTCTGGTCACCACGGCTGAATATTTCCTGCAAAACTCTTCTTCCAAGGAGAGTTTTCCCTTCCAAAGCACTTTCCTTTCTACCTGTGCCTGCTGGAAAGTTCTGCTGAGGTGGCACTCATGTTTAAAACACAAATGACAGTGGGATGGGATGGGATGGGATGGGATGGGATGGGATAGACTTTAGACTAGACTAGACTAGACTAGACTAGACTAGACTAGACTAGACTAGACTAGACTAGACTAGAATAGAATAGAATAGAATAGAATAGAATAGAATAGAATAGAATAGAATAGGAATGTTGTGCCCCAGAACTCAGGTTTATCTTCACAGCTCTCTTGATTGCATTCCTTCACCCACTGGAATTTCTCCTATCCCTGAACATCCTTAGCTGGCTGCATTACAGCCAAATTGTACAGCACATACCTGTCCTACAGCTGTAAGGATTAATGGTGTGGTTGATGTCAGTAATCCAAGTCACACTGATTTGAGAATGGAAGAGCATAAACTTCAAGGTGTAAATTACCCAGTGCTGTGGCAGTTCCCAGATGTTAGGAAATGCTGTGCTATTTAGCACCAGATTCCCTATTGACCTCCCAAGTTATACAGCTGCTCATGTCCACCATCCTAAAGAGTTTCCAGGCTTGTGCTGTTCTTAGTGTGACATGTGAAGTGTTCTGGGCTGCTTGTCCTTCCTGCCCACATCTCATTAACGTCTGTCTCTTCATTAGTTGCCATCCTCTGTCTGGGGAGTGCAGCTGCAAGGCTGGCTGGGCTGGGCTCTACTGCAATGAGACGTGTCCCGTGGGCTACTACGGCGAGGGCTGCCAGGTGCCCTGTCCCTGCCACAATGGGGCCGACTGTGACAGCATCACCGGCAGCTGCACCTGCGCCCCGGGGTTCATGGTGAGTGGGGCTGGCCATGGGGAGGGGGTTCATAAAGTGGCTGCAAAAATGAAAGAGTGTTTTAATCTGATTTGAAATCATATTTGCATAAAAGCAGCCAAACGCGGGTGGTTCTCATTCATTCTCTGCTAAGTCCACATCGCTGTCCTTTGAGCAGTGTCAATGTATGGTTGCTGGTTGTTTACTTAACACCACTGTTCTAAGTTTATTACTGTTACAAAGATAAAGATATGGTTTCCCATAGCATATTCTAAGTCAAGACATAACAAAAAAGGTGTCAGATTATTGTCTGCCTGGAAGAGCAGAGAAAGAATTCTCATGGCCTTTCAGCATGTTCCTTGTCAGTCACACTGTGATTTTAATAGATGAAGATATTTTAAAATGTTACAAATGATAGAGCAATTTATGTCTTTTCTGAGCCTGTGTGGCAGGTGTCTTTTACCTGAGCATCAGAAAGAGCTTCAGACATTCTGAGGTAAACAAGCATTACATTTTATAGCTACATGTAAAATGGCTGAAGAAACCAGCCAAGATGAGAACATCAAAAATTCAGAGTTAACAATTGCCAAGCTGCAACAGAAAGTACTGAGACATGGATCCAGGTGTCCAGGCCTGCTAAGGCTGGGCAGAATGGAATTCAAGCTAGAAAGTTCCCTGCTTATCTATATATGAAGCCACTTCCCTTCAGCAGCACAGCATGGAGAAGTGCAGGCTGTGTTTAAGAAAAAATACTTCCGAAAGGAAAAAAAATACTTTAAAGAGAGAATTCCACCAAACTTCATGAGCAGTTGGCTTTCTGTGTCTTTCATTTTACATCATCTGTCCCCGCAGGCCTATCTATGTTTTTTTATACAATTATAACAATTATGAGTTATAATTAGTAAGTTTGCTAGAAATCAAGGGACAGGCTGCACAGCTGTGACAGATCCATAGTGTGGAGGTCCTGTATGAGATTAGTCAGATGCCAAAGACTTTTCAGCCTCCCTTCCTTCTAATTCCACACCTAAGTTGTGATCCTCAACTGGCATCTGCAGAGCTGTGTGATTGGAGTTATGGCTTAAAGACACTTTTGTTTTCTGCCTCATGTCAGCAGCTGAACCTGAAAGTTGGAGCTTCTGCTGATTTCCAAGGGTTGTCTCAATGCCAGGTATTACCAGAATTATTTAGGTGTAAGGGGATGGACTGAAAAGCATGTGTGCAAGATAACAGTACTTAGAGATGGCGGGAAAAAAAGAAGAAAAGGTCTTTGAGATTTGATTCCCAGCTCCACAAACAGAAAACAAGAATTTATCTTCTCTATGCCGTACTTGATTCGCAAGTGGAGGAAGGATGAAGGCAGCAGCATGTCACTAACAACTACAAAATAAAAGATGCCAAGATCCTCCTTTTTATCAGGAATGCTGTCCAAATTTGCAGCACAAGAGCATTTAGGGACCCTTTACAGAACACATTTTTAAAAAGCATACCTTGTCCAATATACATTGCCCCAAGGCAGCATTAGTGCAGGCAGAAAGCCTGGGAAGTTCCTATTGCATTGCTTCAAAATAATATTTAATCTCATAATAAAGAGCTTTCTTGCATTGACATTTAAACAGCTTGGTTATTGAGGATAGCTCTATAATCACTGAAGCATATTTAGGCATTAGTATCATTGCTCTCACATAATATACTATAATCTCTGGCAATTAGTCCATGAGGGGAAGTAAAGCCTTGAAATTGCTAATTTATTGCCTCTGAAGCATATTTGTCATTCGTGTGCATGCCAGATGAGCTGCAATGGTTCTTTCAAGTGCTGCAGAACACAGGCTGTGCTGAAAAGTTGCTGGGAACCTTTTCCTCCCACCCCAGGGTGGTGTCCTGCCAGGATGCTCCGGGCAGGGAGGAAGTGAGCTGGAAAAGGCTGTGGGGCCAGAACCAGGCTGGAAGTGCCTTATCCCAATGACACACTCCAAGCCAGGCTTTCCCTTCAGATGTTCCTGCCTGGCTCTTGCTGAGGCAGCAGGCGAGATTTGCCTGGGGGTAGAGTTTTGCCCTTGAATTGGGCGAGTCCGTGAGCACCGGTTCCGAGTTCAGGATGTGTCCTCTGGCAGAGCTGGCAGTGGAGTGGTGTTAACACAGAGCTGGGCAGAGCTAATTATTCACAAAAGCCATAAATGAGTCCCTCTTGCTTTTTCAAGCATGAGGCTTGGCTGAGGCAGCCACACGGGCAGGAGTTTTGCCATATAATTGGAAAGAATAAAACCAGGAGCAGCATCTTACATTTTACAGCAGTGTTTGATCTCCACATGATCCTAGGGCAGAGCAAGCTGAGGGGCTTCTAAGACAGAGGGGAGGAAGAGAATATGCTGGGAGATGGGATATAACTGCAGAATTTTATCTGCAAAGGCAGAGAGGTTGGACCCACCAGCCTTTGGGACTTCTGGCTGCCTGGAATACGCAGTGCCCAAGGAAGGACAGTGTTTTCCTGACAAAGCACTCCAGCCCACTCCTCCTGCACAGATGGTGGGTTTTTAACTCACCCTGCCTGTGTCAGGGCAGCTGGGCTGGGTTTCAGGATGAATCATCTGCTCTCGCAGCCAAAACAGGGACATTTTGTTGGGATGCAGAACAAGCCATTAAAAACACAAAGCATCTGGTCACCTTTATTAAATGTATTAAGTGAAAAGGCAGCCATCCCATAGGCTGCCATGTACGTGAGCAGAGCACTTAATTTTTGAAAATTTAAGAAGATTCAAGTTGTAAAATAAAAATGTATATAGTAGCTAAAAGAAAATACATTATTTATTAGCTGTGACATTTCCAAAAATTAAAATGCTAAAGCTAAATAGTGGTGAGCTTGCAGTTTAGGATAGAATTTCAAAACATTTTCTGTCTTATTTTTTCGATGAATGTTTTGGGTCAGACTCAAGAGCCAGATTTGCACATGTCTGGCTCTAAACCCAAATGACACCATTGCAAAGCTGTTGCTGGGTACCAGTACAGGGTATTTGTGCAAGGTGCTGCTGTGACTGTGCTCACACAAGGGATGGCTCTGTTTTACCTCTGTGTGTTCTGAACCACAGTGCAGAACTGGGTGTGGATTTGACTGAGGGATCCACAACCCAAACCTGGCAGTTCTTGGAGGCAGCATACAAGACAATAAAAAACAGGATAATAGGAGTAGAGGAGACACAATCAAATCATTTTCCTCAAAATCACAGAGTTACTCCCCATTGCTCCACAGGCCTGTTGGGAATGCTTTGCTTCCTGCATCCCACTTGTAAAGGGGGAAAAGGCTGTATCAGTTAAACTCAGATGATTGCAGGGAATCACCATTACAAGCATGCCAAGAGGGCACTTCCCTGCAACTGGGACTTCTAACATATTTGAGGGTTTCCTCTTAGCACTGATGTAATGAATAGCCAGAATGCTCTTCTGAAGAATGGTTTTGTAAAACTGTTCTGCTGCTGTCTCATTTGTGACCAGAAGGAACCTGGCAAACACACACAGGGAGAGCACAGATTAGCCCTAAAAAGCACCTGGGGAGAGTCTTGACTGGTAGAAATTGGATCCTCACTCCCACGTGGAAATGGTCGCTGCTTGCAATAAATTACCTGGATGCAATTATGGGGATGGTGAGAGGGGTTATTCTAACTTGTACCTCCCCCTCCTTCCAAAATCTGCTCCAACATGTTCTCCTACAAGTCTACTGAACTCAGGTGTGCAGGAGAGACGTAAAATAAATCGGGACTTGCTGTGTCCTCTCTCTCTTCTTTTGTTTTTGGTTCACTGAATTTTATTTCTGTAATTCAATAAACATGGTGGAGAAGGCCAGAGGATATGAATTAAATATGACAGGAGACCACAGGAATCCTGACCTTGTGTCTCACAAGGAAATCTTGAAACCAACCCCCTGCACGTACCTATCAGCATCTTAGCTGCTGAAATCATTATAAATGCTATTGAAATACAACTAAGTTCACCTTCTCCATTGCACAGCTAATTGCAGCTTCCCTGAAAGCAGTGGCTATCTAGAGACCTCATCCCAGGCTGTGCCTTTGTTTCTTTATGGATGCTTTGTTTTCTTCTTTTGAAAAATGAGTTTAACTTCAAATACTTTCATTCTGTGTGTTGTGGCAAGGAGAGATGTAGTTAAAACATTTCTCAGCCCAAGACACTCCGAGAAAACTTTAAACACTTCTCTGTGGAATGTGCGGTCAGCTTTTACTTCAGCGGGCACTTAGGTCTATATTTCACATCCAGATGACAGAACTTATATTACTTTAAAGAGTTCATCTATTTATGCTGCTATTTTTTGAAGACCTGTCTGCTTTTATTGAACCCTGCGTGCTGGCAAGCAGAGCAGGCACTTCATCACCAAAATGAAAGAATCCATTTTGACATTTCTCTATTTCTTCCATATATTGGTAGATCCCACACAAGCCAATCACATGCAGCAAAGTATGGAAACTACAGCAGTGGTGATCTCTTACTAGAAGATTTTTAGCTTTTGGAATGACTCTTGGATTCTCTAAAGCTTTCCAAAATTTATCCTAGTGCTGTGTATCTATAGCTATTTGCATCTTCTGTTGGCATTGCATCAAAATTGCATTTTAAAAGCACAATTAGTGCCTTTCAAATATATCCTTATAGAGGTGCTTATGTGTATGGATCTCTGGCTGGGCTCAGTGGGAATCTGGGCACTTAAGCACTGAAACACAGGCTTCATTTGGATCTGTAAGTCCATAATTTTGTCTGGCATGCCTGAATTTCTCAACATAATGCTTTCTCTACCACAGGGATACAAATTGCTCCCAGGGTTTACATCAGAGTAAAACTTTACAACCTACCTGCACACTGAGTAAGAGTCAGCCCTTGTAACACACAGAGAACAGTAGCTCGAGCACTCAGTAAAAATGAGTATAAATTATAGTGCTCTAAAGCTATTCAAATGCACAGCAAATGCATACCAAATTTTGCAAAGGATAACCTTTTGGTCAGTACAAACACCCACACACAGGCCAGTCTTAGTCTGCTCTGTGCCTACTTAGTGAGTAAAATGACCAATTTAATGTTCCATAGAATGAGGAGCTCTGTGATTATGGTCCTTTAGAGGTCATAAGGACTTAGAGGTCCAGTCTGTTGACTATTCCAGCCGTAACTGGCTTCCTTCTGGCACATACCATATCTCTTGTTCCCTGAAAAAAGCCATACAGGAGAGCAAAAACAAACTTTATCTTTGTATTAAGAAAAGTGGAAGCCTGTCCTCCTGTCCTACACCTTTAAAATTCTCTCTGTTGTCTAGAAGAAAAAAACAGAATAAATAGAGAGGAGCACTTTATCTTATCTTCAATTGAATTTCCCCTGAAGGACCCAAGTCCCAGGTAGATCTGGAGAAATTTGAAACATCATTGCCTGTAGGTGTTTTCTAAACACACAAGGTACAAATTTATCAGAGTATTCCCTCTCTTCTACATATTAACTTTCATCTTTATTCTAAATGTATCATTCTTCACCACTTCAGAAGGAAGCAGGGAAAAAATGAATGAGACTTCTTTGTGTTACAAGCCCATGGTTGGGTAGTAAAATTATTTTATAAATTTCACAAAATTCTTAATATAAAAAATGAACGTAAGGCTGGAGATAGCAGGTCTGGTTTGGGGGCTTTAACTCATTTAAATGATCCATTTCTCTTTGAGATAATTCCAAAAGTACTTCAGTGGAAGCTCATCGCAGAGCAACAGGGCACCTCATCAAAAGGTTTAAAAAGAAAAGACGAGGGGAAAAGATCTTCAATAGAGCCTGTGTCCTTTTATCCTTGATTTACCGAGCATATCAGTTACCCCCCTTTGTTAAGAGCTCTTTTCATTTCTAGGTATAAAATAAATTCAACCATTTTATCAAGATGTTCTTGTTACCAGCCACCAGTATAAATTTTACTTGCTATAGGTAGGGGAGAGGTTTTCTGGCACAGCAGTTGTCCAATTAACTGGAGTATCACAGGCAACAGGGATGGTTTGCAGGGTCTCATTTCATGAATTACCAGGTGCAGGGGGAAGATGCATTTTCTCCTCACTGGTTTCCCATTTGTGTCCGTGACCCAACGTCTCAAACCCAGGGAGAAGGGCGAGGAGCAGAGGCAGAGGGGACGAGGAGAGGCACCCTCACTGTGCAGGTGGCTCTGAGCGTGGGCTGCAGCTGGCAGGGTGTGAATGATTCATTGATAATAAAAGTAAAACAAGTTGTCTTGGAAGTTGTGAAGCTACAAGGGCCTTGTTTGCCACAGAGTTCTATCCTTAGTTCTCCAGCCTCTCCTGCCTGGCTGCAGTAACACTGTCAGTTCTCCTTTGACACTTTACTGGCAAGGACACTCAGGTGGGCTCATGGACCTCAGACTCACTTAATCCCCTCTCTGCATAACAAGGTTAAAAGTACCATGGATCACACTGCCTAAAAAAGGGAAGGGTTTTGCCTGAGCAAAGGCTGAGTATTAAGTCAAGACACAGAAGAAATTGATTCCCATTCTTCCAGCTTTTGTACTCTTTCCTGGTTATTGTTTTTTCCTTTGTTTCACCTCAGTTATCCAAAAGTTCTTAGTAGAGTTAATTTTAAGAAGTTTGGGAATATCCCACTGTAGCTCTGACTAATTCCTCAGCTACCCCTGAAGTAAAGAGACAGACAGGGGAAAGGCCAAGCCAGCCCTGGAGGACTGTCCTGGTGATCCCAGAAGCAGCTCAAGTGGGAAAGTCTCTGCTTGTATACAGGAAGCGGTGAGATGCAGCTGAAGAATCACCAAAAATCTTTGGAAAAGTCGAATCTTCAGAAGATTCAAAGTGTTCTGAGCAGATTTTAGAGGCTCATTTAGTCAAAGCCAGCAAGAAGGAAATGCAGTCTCTTTGCTAACAGATATCGGTGTCAGTTTTAGGTCTGGAGGTGATGTGAAAGGCAGAGATACGGAAAATTCAACTAAAATAACTTTAAAAAATGGAAGATGTAGCTGTGCCCTGGGAAACCATGATGGAAAACAAAAATTATATTCACCCAGTGTTTAAAAAGTAGATAAAGATAAAAATCAGTCAGTCACAACAACACAACCAGGCCCCTACACTCACTATGGCTGCATCCCAGATCCCTCTTTCCTGGTTTTGGTCTCTGAGGCATGCACTCTCCTTTGAACTTGCATTTTCTTGGTGTCTTCTAGATAGAGAGAAGCCTGAAAGCTCAGCTGATAGTTTTTTGAAACTTACAAAATATGTCATAAGTGGATGTGGATCAAGAAGTGGATCTCAAGCAGGCAACAAAACCCTCTCTGTTCCATACTGCCCAGGAGTGACCTGGGAAAATGTTTTTGAATCTAAGAAACTGGCATTTTCCCATTGGCAGAACTTTTCCTGTCAGCTGGGCTGCAAGTTAGAAGGTCTGAATTTTTAAGCGAAATCAAAACATCTCACACCCTATGTTTTGGTATATTTTCCACATAAATAGAGCTTATCACAGATCATTTGCACTTACCAAGATTTTTGCACAGTCATAGACCAGATGAAAACTGCCTCTGAATCACATCTTGATGTCCCTTTTCATTGATGACATCTGAGTTTTCTTTCTCACTTCTCAAAGCATACAAAAGAACATATTTGGGTGTATGCAATGGCTGTGCTTTGATTTTTTTGTTGTTCACTGGGGCTAATAACAGACTATAAAATTTTTCATCCCAAACCTACTCGGTGTGATCAGTACAGACTGTGAGTGATCTTCCCTTGCCTGTGCAGTGCCTTGCATGGAATGACTTGGTCTCAGTCCAGCTCCCTGTGGATCAGTGTGTACATCACAATCCCCATTTCCATCAGCAGCCACCAGCAAATTTGCTGGCACATTGAGCCTTTTTACCATTTTCCCTTCACAAACCATTGCTTCGAGTCAAGACTGGGTGACATGGCTGTGTGATCCATCTGAAGGTCGTTGTAGGACCTTTTGTGGATACACAGAGCACAGGTGCTGAGAGCTTTAGGAGCAGCACCCCTCGTGAGTGCTGTGAGCCACCCAGCTTGTCCTGCACCTTCCCAAATGGCAGGTGAAGCTGGAAAATCAGTCCAGCTGTGAAGTGACACTGCCACACGTCATTTAGGGAACAACGGGCATCACCTCAGTGCGAGGGAGCTGGATGTGAGCTAAGCTGGGATTTCAGTAACAATTCACAAATGGATTCTTCTGGCTCTGCTGAATTACAGGAGGAGATAATCTCCATTCCAATGCCAACGGGGAAGATCATTATGGGGAGGCCACCTGTGTATTCCAGGCTTTCAGACCAAGCCGCTCCTCTATTGATTTTGATATCAGTGTTTTATATCAGTTTTATACAGGTTTTTTATGTCAGTGCTGTCAGTCAGGCCTGGTGCTGTTCTCTGCCGAGCTCCTCTGGACCAATTAGGGATTTCTGCGGGAGCACCGGCAGCCGCAGCGCTCGGGAGCCTGTGCTTTCCCACAGCCTGGCAGTGCCCCTGTCAGCACCCAGCTGCAGGAGCAGGAACAAAGGCTCTGCTCCCGCCTCAGGGCATTTGGTGGATGCTTTTGAGCAGGTGAACTATTGTACCGCAGTGTTTAACAAGGTCACTGAATGCACAGGACACAGTGGCTCCTGCTCAGCTGTGCAAGCTGCAGCCCTTTCTTTGAATTCAGTGGAACTTTTCAGAGCCTTTTATGAGCTATTCCATTTCATTTTCTCTTCTCACTCTCTTGTCAGTGCACAAGCTGCAGAAATTGTCTGTGACAGCTCAAATTCTACTTTTCCAGCCCAAGTTTACCTGAACACAATTGCTGCCTTCAGTGGGATCGTCCCAGATACACAAGAGAGGGCTTTGCCTCAGTGTCTGCCTCTACTAATGAGAACTTATTCACTCACACATGGAGTTTATCATTTGATAAGAACTCTGAGCAAGTCTCAGGTCTTCTCTTTCTTCTCATATTTACTTTTGCTGGGCTCTACTGCAGTTTTATTTACCCGAATAGCTCCAAAGTTTTTGTAAGTGGGTCCAAAGGAACCAACTTGGTACAGAAAGCCTGAAAAGCCCCTGCCTTTGTTGCTAGTGGACATATTTCATGTGTTTTATCCTTAATTGGCAATGTGGCTATGTCAAATTGCATTTCCTTTCCTGTAGCCTCATTCAGAACCAGTGGAGCTCAATATTCTGCTCAGACTGAGCTATTTGATCTGAATTTTGCAGAGGGATGAACTACTTGCCAATAGCAGTGTCTCCTTTCATCTATTAGGCTTCCAAATGTATATATCTTTATCCACACTATGTGTGGATCTATGCATGAAAGTGTTGGTAGCTGACTCTCCTGGTAGTTCAAATTGCAAACTGACTTCTTTAAAAACTCCTAAGGACAGGATTTAAATCACAGGTTAGTTTTGCATTTTATTTTCTGTGCAACTGTAATGTCAAAGACTTTGTCCTTTACAGTCAGACATGTATAAATGAAAAATCCTGATTCTGTTTTCTTCTGCCAAAGAGCAACGGAAATTTTACCAGATCTTGAACTCTTTTGCCATGGAGTTTTGGATTTTGGACTTTCTGTGAGAGCTGAAGGGGGATATCTCTTATCTGCATGTGTGTGGTCACCCGGTTATTTACCAGTTTTTCAGAATTACTTCACAAAGCCCATTAGTTTAGAGCTGACATATTTTCTTTTTTAGATGCTTTTTTTTTTGCTTTGATCCTCTCACCTGTGGATCCTGCAGCTCAGCACCAAGGTCCACCACAGCTGTTCACAGCATCAGCCCTGTTTGTGTTTTCCATCGGCATTGCTGCTTCCATGGCTCCAGTGCTCATAAGAAAGGGCCAGCTGAGAATTCCTGCTGTGTCCAGCACTTTTAGCTCCTCCTGGACTCAGTGTTTTGGGGTGTGGACACGAGTTCAGGAGTGCAGTGATGGACTGATTTGAGACTGTGCTTGGACATTGTCCTTAACTGTACAATACAGCTGTGGAAAAATTCTAAAAGAATGTTGGCAAATAATGCAAAACTGTTGGGATTGTCAAGGCAGTATCAAATTTGGGGAAAGATTCCTGTTCCTGAATGACTGGGTATGTTGAAATTCAGTGTTTAACAATGCGCAGTAATAGATGATAGGGAAATAATGTTAAGTAAATACACAAAAGATGAGTTCTAATTTAATTCCTGCTATTCGGGGAAAGAGATCAGGCAATCACTGTGGGTAGTTTTCTGAAAAACTCAACCCCTCAATGAGTCTGAAAAACTCAGACAAATCCAGAGCGCCTGACAGAATAGTTAGAATGATCAGGATGAGAATAAAACAGGAGAGAAAAGCCATTTATTTGGTATTGTGTAAATCCATAATATATCCAATTCTTAAATTACTGCACACAGCTTGGCTGATTCCTGCTTACAAAGAATAGAATGGAAATGGTGACAAAGATCATCTTTTATATGGAATGCTTTCTATAGAGAGTCACTCGATAAGCGGGAACTCGGCTCCAAAAACAGATGGCTGAGGAGGGATCTGATAGAGATCTGTGGAACTGGGGGTGGTGCACAGAACATGAACAAGGAATGGTTATTTACTATTTCTAATAACACAGGAACAAGGGCCAACCAATTAAATGATTGCACAGCAGGTTAAAAACAAAGAGAGTGCTTTTCACAGAATGCGTAATTAAGTTGTGAAATGGTTCCCATAAAATGGGAATAGCAGTGGGAAGATTTTGCTTAGAGAAGGGGTCACTGAGGGTAGGGATGTGAGAGGTCTCTCTCTCCATGGGGGAGGGGAAGAAGGAATGCATTCTTGCTACTTATCACAGTATCAGAAGTTTCCCAATTAAAAATCAGGCAGTGGGTTTGAAGCAAGCAGATAAAGATGTTTCTTCTCCTTTGTATTTATAATTAAACTGTGGATCTTCTTGCCAGAGAATATCACAGAGGATGAAGGTATAAATGTTACCTTTTATTTCCTGTTTTAGCTGATGTCCTTTTTGCAGAACTGTTCAGACTTGACAGCCAGAGCCCACATTTATTATTGCAAAAATGTTAGGAGGCCACAGCTGTTTTACAAGGTGGATCTTGGACTGTGCCACTCAGGCTGTGTGGATAGAGCAGAAACCATCTCAAATTTCCAGGCAATGGTACTTCCAGAGAACAGCCGAGGCAGAATCGTCACAGGCAGCTCTGGGCTCCCACTCCGAAGGTCACTGCCTGGCACTGAAATGCTAATCTGTATTTCCAAGTAGCTCCTGTTAGCCACTGATCTGTGCTGCCCAAATCTGGGAAAGGAAATGATGCAAGTGCACACAGTGTGTCAAAATCTTCACTTTGATACAGTGGTAACACCGATTTTGATGCCTCCATTTAAAAAAGACAAAAAAACCCCAGCTTTTTAAAAAATCTTTACCAGTATATTCAAGGACTGTGATTTGGTATTTTGATTTTTAGCCATCTTCTACCCCCATTTTGGACACGAGTGGCTTGTTGGGCACATCATGGAGAGCACATGTGCCAGGGATATACTTCTCAGGGGTGTAAATAATTCCCACTAACTTGAAGTAATGCACATGATGACTGGGACACTTTACCCTTGAGGATATTTAATTGTGATCTGACCATGGGTTTTGGAGCATTTTAAAACAGCAGCCTATCAAAGCTGGTTATAGTGACAGCAATGAGCCCCACAGATGTTTGTGTCTTTACAGCTCCCCCAGAGTTAAGTTTAAAATATTCTGAGAGTTTGCTCCCTGCCTCACCTGTATAAATCTGCAGTGGCCCTATTCCAGGTTTAAATTCCAGGTTTCAATTGCTTTAACTAGAAGGGACTTGGTTTCCCAGCTGGCCCCACATTGGACACGAGTAATCCCTCTGGTACAGACATGATTTACCTGCCTTGATAATCTACCTGGTTTGCCCAGTCTAAATCCAATCCCCTGGTTTTGGAGAGGTCCCTCCTGGATAAATGTGTTTTGTGATATTCTATTAGGTGAAAAGTGCTGACTGCATATAAAAATATTCTTGTTCAGAGGTTGATGATCATCTTTTGTACTCTCTACACTACTTTCCTTCTGAATACATTTAATTATATGATGCTGTATTCATTGCCTTGCTGACACTAAAGGGCTCTGCAGTTAAGCCTAAATACTAAACCAGGCAGATATTCAAGTGTTGTAAAGTCAGTCTAGATTTTTTTTTTGCCAGCAAGTGCTGCCCTGATTTACAGGAAGCGGGAGGGAGGGTGCAATCTCTTGCCTGCTTTCTTTATTGAATTCTCTTTCCTGTTTTTTAATAACCATGTTTAGGCACACTGGTACTGTAGAAATGGATTTTTTTAATTGCAGATAGCTGACTGGTATTGGGTATACTTTTAGTGCAAACTAGAAAACTGTTCCCTGGTGGTAAGGGGGATTATAATGCTCACTGACAGAAATCCAGCTCAGGTTTGCTGACTTTTAGTATGCAAAATTCAATTTTTTTTAATGAAGGTTTTATTTGTGTTTGTTTTCACTGGGTTTCATGGAGAGGAAAAAACCCTCTCAAAGCTAGGATTTGCTGCCTTTATTCATCAGTTTTATTGTGCCAGAGCATTGTTCTTTTTGGCTCTATGGAGCACATTGGAGCCAAGCTGCTGGAGGGCAGGAGAGTGGTGAGATTCTGTGCTCCCTCCACTTGAAAAGATCGATTTCCAATGGAGTCCCAGTGTGAGGGGACCCTGAGCCAACATAGTGTCTGACTCCTGAGATGCACAGATCTTTGCATCCTGCACAGTAAATCCCTCGCCGCTGGGATTTGCTGGCCTGGAAACCATAAGCTCTGTACAGTTAATTCCAGTTCTCCACCTGCACAGTGTCCAGACTGGAGAGCTGCACAAGTTCTCCCATCTTGATAGGCACAAATTATTCCCCAGGCAGCCAAATCCTATCCAAAGGCTCTCCTAAGCTGTGGCAAAGGATTCCCAAGGTGCCTGGGCAATGGGTTGGGAAAGGTCCCTTCTGGGGGGATGGGTGGATAATTGTTGTTCTGAAACCCACTGTAGCCCTGGGAGCATAGGCTGAGTGCTGCCATTTATTCTTTTTTAAAAGAAGTAACCCACATATACTGGTAATGTATCTCAGATCAATTTTGAGGCTGTGCAATGGGAAACAGAACAACCCAGATGGGGAATGAGAGGTTCTGGGGACTGAGACACCAGAAATGAGAACATGGTCCTGGTTCTTCTGTGGCCTTAATGAGGGAGTAATGTAAGTTATGCCAGTAACAGGCCACAGCAAATATATTTGGATTTATGAAACAGGAATCCATGAAATTTAATCAGATTTTGTATGAACCGTTTGGAAAATAAGAACCACAGTTACTTTGTGGTAACTTTTACTCCCCTCTCACTCAGAGCTCACAGCTTTGCTAGCAAAGACTATAATCAGTAAAATAAAATTAAATTGTATCTAATAAAGTACTGTGAGTACCTAAATCTGACATTATTTATAATATTTTGCTTACTCTCTTTATAACAAATGAAGTTTCCATTTTGTTTGTGTGCGTGTTCTGCTGAATACTTCTGATTCATCATCAAATTTAAGAATTAGTATCAGGCTGACTAATTCTGAACTTGGCATTTACTGTGAAATTTACTGTATGAATTAGCATATTAGCACAAATTCAGAGGTGAAATAAAATGCTGACATCCATTTGTAAAGGTTTGTAAATCCTTGTAAGGTTACAGGAAGCAAAGGGGAAGTTCTGCTCATTCCCAAAGGGATCCATGCTTGGCATGTCCATGTTTTGCTCAGAGAACTGCGGTGTCACTGAGGTGCAGATTGGGGACAGCTTTGCAGATGGCTCTTGGAGGGGTTGATGATTTCATGAAAGACTCTGGCATTCAGGCTGCCAATGGTTCTGTCTTTGGATGAGTCATGAGCTGTAAAGACACTTTTTAAAGTGTAAGAAAACTCTTTCCCATCCTTTCCTCCTTACCCTGTCTTTCCCATGGAAAGGGCACAGGGAAAAGCAGACTGAATAAGGTCATTGGTGGTTTCATTTTGTCCTTTTAGATGTGTATCAAACCCCTGTAGCACAGCTACCTCACATCATGTTACAAGGTGGGTTAAGGAACTTTTGTCAGTGCTCAGTCACAGCAATCACCTGCACACGGAACACTTGGCACAGGAGCCTTCCCCAAGCTTTTTACTGCATTTTATCATTAGCACCAATAATAGCCTCTGCAGGGAGTAATTAGTAACACCCAGAGGGGAAAGGAATTCTGCCAGAGGACATCATTATGTCTGGAAAACTAAAGATGCTGTGTAGTAAGGTCATGAATAAATTGTTTGAGTCCAGGGTGGAGGACAAGCCCGGTGCAAGTACAAAGTTTCCCCCTGCTGCTGATCTGCTGATGAAGAGCACAGTAATTTCCACTGAACAACATTAAGGAAATTAGTTTGTTCTGACAGTTTGTGTTGCTGGATACCATATGTTTACCTTGAGGGAATGTTTGTGGAGAGCCACTTTGGGTTAATTGTAAATGTCACAATTAAATAAGTAAATATACAGAAGTGTATCTGTGATGTGCATCAATGCACAGGCACCGTGTCCCAGCACGCTGGTGTCCCACGTGCTGTGTGTACATAGAAATACACATTTGTAGGTGCTAAATCCATACTGATCAGCTTATCTGGACACACAGGCCTCAGCTACAAACAGCAGCAGCATTTGGTCTCCCTGATCTGTGGATCAGCACACACAGGAGGCTCTGCACCGTGCCCTTCTTTCCACTGAGTGCTCTGGGCACTGACCATGGAGCATGCCTGGGTCGGTGCCAGGGGCTGCACCTCTGGTTCACCTGCACAGCCTGGCAAGGAGGGGGCAATAGAGGGGATCAAATGCTGTATTAGGAATCTCTGACTAGTTGGAATCCCACTGCAGATTACCAAAGGTTCCAATATTTTGCCTTTCAGTGCTGTCAGTCACCCCCAGTAGCCTGTGGGAGTTGAGGAATTTCAGCACTTTGGCAGATGAAACCTCAGGAGCAAAGCTGTCACCCAGGTCTTTGTCATGCAAACTTGAGGCCAGGTTCAATAACATCCTGTTACTCTTCTGCATTGCGGAAGCCTTGAAAAATTGATTTTCTGTTTTGCCACTGAGTTCAGTGGAACGAGACTTTAGCCCTCCAAGGGAATTGTATTCCTGTAGATTGTAGCTACTTCTGATATCCTTAATTCCACATCCTTAAATAGTCGAACTTTGCAGCAGACCAGGTGTGAATGCAGACTTTGCTGGGTGTTGTTGACCATTGCTGGGTCATTAACTCCCTTTATGGTCTGGCATACTGCTTTTTTTCCTTTCAAAATGCATTTCACAGACTTAAAGGCCTGATCCAAATTGCACAGGAATAAATACAAATTTGTGTATCGATCACCTGAAAAGGATTTTTAAGGGAGTTGATCACTGCTTATAGCAGGAATGTAATTTTAAAAGAAACAAGAAATGTAATCTGTTAGGGTAACATTAATCCAGGGAAAACAGTTTCTGGAGCAGCCAGAGCTTGTTAACACAGCCAACACCTAAGGCAGCACTGTGTCTTTAAGCTCTACTAATGTTGAACAATAATTATTTTGGTGGAAGAAAATCTTCCCCTCTCCCTGAACAGAAACAAGACATATTATTGACTGCCATCCCGAAAGATGGATGCTGTGGCCCTCAGAGTCTATTAATATTTGATGCTGATGGATGTGAGCTGGCAGCCCGAGTTATTAATGGAGTTTGGTTCCTTGGACCTCACCTTCAGTCCATGGGGGAGAATTAACCGTAACAAGAACTGGATGCCCAAAGCTCTCGGGGTGCTGGGAAGGGCTGTCGGTTCCAGCAAAAATGGGTGTTTCTGAAGTACTTACAGGCATGGAAAGCCATAGGTGGGGCTACTTAGGTCACTGCCACCATTCATTTTGATTTAAAGGGGACTTTCAGAGTCCCGAGGATTGCAGATCCCCTGGTCTATTTTGGTACGTTGGGGTGCTCCCATCAAGTCTGGATTTCAAACAAGAAGAGGCTCAGTGGTGTTAACCTCTGAGCAGGGGTGGAGGTGTGGGACACCCCTTCCTTGGTGGCACTGAGGTGACCTTTCCCAGGTTGGGAGGGGGTGATGCAGAGCAGAGGGCAGGAATGTGCTGCTCCACACAGACCAGGGCATTTCCCACAGCTGGCCCTGACCCCACATCCCCTAAAGGGAGTTTTTCCAATGTTTATGTTAAGATTTGACCCCTGAAATTGGAAATAATCCAGTGGATAGATTTTTGGGGTATATTTTGAAAAGCTGGGTCTTCTAAGTGAAAATATTGAAAATGAAGCATTTTTGAAAGTTTGTGATGTGATGTCCATGTGGGTCATTCTGATTTGTCATTTCTGAGATGGAAAATACCAAGTTATTTATAGCCCAATTTCTTAATATAGCTTTAACATTTCCAGGGGTATATGTTTGATGGAATTAGCTACTCCTTCCTAGCATGGATACCACATCCAATTATTGCACTATCCTCATTAACCTCTCGATCTTAATCGAAAAAAAAAGAATAATCAACATAAGGAGCACAGCTGTTGATTAATTTTACTAAATAGGATAGAAATATAAAGTACCATATTGCAAGAGTGACGATTCAATACACACAATTTGAAGTCAGTTTATTAGAATATATAACTCATTAACAGCTGGATACATACACTGCAGCATTATCCACTTGGGCAGGTGGTGAGAGGGAGGTGGAATTTACATATCTTTAACAGTACCTGAATGCATTTAATTTCAGAGGTCATTCTTCCAAATCAAGTTCAAAATGTTAATAACAAGGTGTGCATTTATAATTAATAAAATCTTAGAGCCAGTGCTATAGTTCAAGTACATTTTCCTCTTATGTAATTAAGAAGTTAAGTGTATTTGGCAGTTGTCACTCAGAGAGCTCTGAAGGTCTTGCTTGTCAAACCTGGGGATAGAAATCTCATTAAACCAGGTATTTTTTTTCAGTTAAGGTTTGTTTGCAAAGTACACGTGTGGATGGTGGGCAGCCAGAATGCCCAGCCTCTGTCAGTCTGTAAAGCCAAGTACATTAAAGTAAATGCCAAGACTCAAAGGCTTGGAATAAACAGCCTGATGTTCAGCTTGTGAGAATCCCAGAATCTTTAAGGTTGGGAAAGGTCTCTAAGCCCACCAAGTCCAACCATCAACCAGCATCACCACTGTGTTCACCACTAAATCATGTCCTCAAGTGATACAACCACATGTTTTTTGAAGACTCCAGGAATGGTGATTCCACCACTTCCCTGGGCAGCCTGTTCCAATGCTGGACAGCCCTTCCTGTGACAGAAGTTTCCCTAATATCCAGTCTAAACCTCCCCTAGTGCAACTTGAGACCATTTCCTCACCTTCTTGTCCTGTCACTAGTTACCTGGGAGGAGAGACTGACACCCACCTCCCCACAACCCTCTTTCAAGGTGGTTGTATCCCTTTTCTTTGGAATAATCCAAAGTGATTACAGAAAACCAGTGAATCCATGCCAGTAGTGCCTGGCCAGGGAGCACTGACCCCCAAAACGAGCTGCTTTGTGGTCACAGAACATCAGCTGAGACATTGGAAATCCTCCTGCTGCCTCCAACCCCAGCTCAGATGGTGTTGTAGAGGTATCTGGATGTGGTTTCCTCACTTGGGGATGTGGTTTGGGGTGACTGATGGTTGGAGTGGATGATCTTGAAGGTCTTTCCTAATCCTGATGATTCTGTGGTTCTGTGGTTGGTTAATGTGATTGCCAAAGGGGGATTTTAACTCTGCATCACTCTGCTCCCCTTTCCTTTTCAAAGGAGTTTTCTTTTCCTTCTGGATCACTAGCTCAAATCCAGGTAAGTTCAGTTGTCATAGAAATTATTAGCAGTACCAGCAGTTCTGTGTAGTACATGAAATGAGTTGGGAGTTTCATTCACACACGATAAGGGTTCCTAAGTGGCACTAATTGGCTGTCTAATTGTCACACACAGGAGAAAGGCAGAGGATTGATTAGGCGTGGAGACTGAATGCCCCTCTGCCAGCCCTGGTTCCTGGAGCTCATTCCATAGGCATGCTGGCAGGGTAATGAGGGGCAGCGTGCTTTGGATTTTCTGGCTGTCAAGGCAGCATCTTTTCCTGCCAGGCCTTTTCAGGGGAACTTGTTTTACTCCACCAAGGTCAAAGATAGCATCTTTTACAAACAGTGCCTTCACTCAAAAATCAGGGACTTGCAGGATTTACTTGTGAGCAATATATTTTAACCATTTCCTTTCCTTCCGCCTGAAACAAAGTTTTTGGTCTAAAATAGGCTGAGTCACACTGGTGTGAGGCAGAACTACTCCAGCAAAGCAGATGGGGGTTTATGGTTCTCAGAAATCTGTTCATATTTCCTTGTGCTGTCTGGGTGCCTGATGTGTGATATACAGGCTCCTGGAGGTACTTGTCACAGCACAGGGAGGCTGACGTGGTGCAAAGCTCTCCTGATGAATGGATCCTCCTATCAAACAGTGAAGCCTCTCACCTGCAAAAATACATTTTGACCAATATCTTTTCCCCTGAGCTATGGCACAGGTCACACCATGCAGTGGAGCTGCTTTTTAACTTGTAGTGAGTTCACTTTCCCTGGCATAGAACTAAATCATTTAAGTTTGACTTACTGAAATAGTAAATTCAGGAGCTAATTTGCAATGTGAAAGTCAGGATTACACACAGAGCAAAAGGAAGCAAAAATACCTTGTATATGTTAATGTGTAGACCCAGCTATGGGACTCAGCAAGTTTACTAAGGCTTAAACCTCAATTAGTGAGGTTAAACCACAATTGCTTTAAACCTTATTGTGCTCACATTTTAATTCCCTTATTGTAGCAGATGAACAGTATTAGTAAGAACTGTGTCTCTCCTTTCAACCACACAAGCTGATCAGTGCATACAGCACACCAGAACGTAGTGTTAGAGCATTCTGTATTTCTGTAAAGTATAAGTATTTATTCTCCTTTCCCTCCTTTTGCCCACACCTAGAGCAGAAATAGGACACAGATCGTGTTTCTGTGTTCTGCTGTCTCTAACATACACATCACTCCTGTTCTGCCTTCTTCCTAAAGTCACAATCTCATGCAAATTAATTGAAAACAAATGCAGGTACCAGCTACACATCAAAAAGGTCTGATGCACCTGCCATGTTGTTTTCCTCCCTGCCAATCTGTGGAAGATGAGCATGTACGAGATCCTTTAGGTTTTTAACAAACCTATTCTTAGAATATATTTTGCAAGCAATGCAGAGCAATCTCTGCACGGTTTCAGACTGTATATTTTGTGATTAGTGTTTCGTAAGTGATGTTTTGCTTAATGATCTAACATCTGTTCTAGGAGGTTTGTTTTTGTAACTTCCCCACCTCCTGCTGAATGAATGCCAGAAACTTGTCCCTTTCCTCCAAGTCAATCAAAGCTCTAATTGCATCATAATCATGGGAAGCAGCAGCGACTGCTCAAGTGCTGAAGACTCAGCGATCAACTCACAACGCTCTGCTCACTGTTCAGAGAGAGAAAGCCTCCCTTGCCGAGCTGGGAATTTCCTGCATGCCAGATTTCTTTAGCTGATTCTGACTTTTCTGGGTTGCAGGGAGATGACTGCACCATTCCCTGCGTGGCAGGAACCTATGGAACCAATTGCTCGTCGGTTTGTAATTGCAAGAACGATGGCGCTTGTTCCCCTGTGGATGGGCTGTGCTACTGCAAAGAAGGTAAACAAAATTCACGGTTAACAAGTCCCTGCCATTTGGCATCAATGCCTGTCCCCTTTTAAAGTGGCACAGCTGTGCAGTCAGGAACTCCACTGTTTTCTTGTCCTCCCAAGGGTTCCAACTCAGCAGGGGCTGGACTGTAAATTCAGTCTTTGCTCTGAACAGGGGCCAGACTTCTCTGCTTTGCTGCAGAAATGCATCACAGAACTAAGTATGGGGACAGAGGCACTGCTCCACTCCAGAGAAAATGCAACACAATCCCCAGGCTGCCGGGTTTTTATCCCTTTGCTGCCCTGTTTCTCCTGGATTCCAAAGCCGCTGGGCATGAGAATAAAGGCAGCTTCCTGCCTGTCTGTCCTGCAGCCCCTGGCACTGGGCTGTGCCTGGCCTTGGTCATCCCCACCAGCCCTGACCTGACACCTGCCAGCCCCTGTCCACCTTGGGCTGGTCTCATTCCTGCTGCCCTGGGCTCCTGGCTCATCCCAGCTGCCAGCCCTGTCCTTGGGGTCTGTGAGGTGGGCCCTGGCTCTCTGCCCTTGCTACCATCCTCAGCTGCCCATCCTCCTGTACCCTGACACTGTGACACCCCAGCCGTGTGCATGTGTCCTCTGTCTCCTGAGCCAGCACGGGGTTGCAGGATGTGGCTCTCATTTATTTTAGGGAAATAAGAAGTCTTGCCTGCTCCAGAGTGGCTGACATCTTTTCTTTCCACACACGTGTCCATAATTCCCTCCTGTATGTGATGGTGAGCACATCCCATATATCCAGTAATCACCTGAGAATTCCTCCACTGCTCCATCGCACAGTGGCTCTTCTGTTCCCCCAAAATCCCAGTATGAGCTATGCCTGTATGACATACATAAGCCCTAAAACAGAAGTGAGGCAAATAACAATAAAATCTGGCATTTCAAACATGAATTAATGGATCACTGTAGAACCCCATTTAATGAGGGTGTATAAACCATGAGTTACTGCTCAACTCCATTACATAGAGCTGCAGTGTAATGAAAGTCATTGTGCTCCTGGTAGTTAAGATTTGAGCCTTAATGGCTAGGAATGATGGCCTTGGTCTTTTTTTAGGTGTAATAGCTGTTTTATATGAAATAGCATTCTCAAAANTCTCAAAAAAAAAAAAAAAAATAGGAGGTAAGAGACAGGCAGCATCAAATGAAAAGTTCTTACAGTCCCATGGGTCAGAAGGTCTCCAGCCTGACAGACAGGGACTGTCCCAGCAGTTTCCAGAAAGGCATCAGACACCTAAATCTGGCTACAGCCAACACAGTGATACCTCCATCTGCGTGTAGAGATGCTGGGAGATGGCAGAGGGAGATCACAGTGAAAGCATCAGCCTTTGACCCCAAGTTGGTCTTAACTTACACCAAGAAACTGGTCCTAGAAGCAAAGAGCTGCAACTTGCCAGCTGCCTTTCTTGCTGTTTTCATGAAAACATCCCAGAGGCTTTTTCTCTTCCCTGTTTCCTTAGGGTGGCAAGGAGTGGATTGCTCTATTCCATGTTCAAGTGGAAGTTGGGGTCTCAACTGCAACCAGACGTGTTCCTGCAGCAATGGAGCGTCCTGCAGGCCAGCCGATGGCTTCTGCCTCTGCTCCCCGGGATGGCAGGGGGAGTTCTGTGACCAGCCTTGTCCTGTGAGTGCAAATAACAATTTGGGGTGGTCTTCCACCCCCTTTAAATCACAGTCCCCATAGCTCTGCTGAACAGAGAGCGGGGCAGTATCTCATTTTGTCTGTGATGTCTGAAGGAAATAATGTGTAAATAACAGATTGGGGTTCTAGCAGTCAACTGGATGTATTATACTTTGCATTGTATTTTATCAGAGCTATTGCTGTGTTATCTGCATTTTCTTGAACATCATTTTTTAAAGTGATTCCTCATTTGGTTCTGTATAGAAACATTAGGCACTGAGTTTCTGTCTTCTCTGTATGTTAATTTAAAAAATGCGACTCAGCATTAAGAGGGACATGATAGATGATTTTGCACATTTCAGAACAAAAAGCTGATCACTGAGAGGCTTTCTTATTTATATTTTTGAAGGATGGAACATATGGCCTTAATTGCAGTGAGCGTTGTGACTGTAACCACGCAGATGGGTGTGATCCTGTCACTGGGTACTGCTGCTGCCTTGCAGGATGGACAGGTAAAATCAGCAATTACCTTTGTAAACCTTGGGGTTTTGGTTGATATTGGGGTTTGGGGCATTTTGTTGGTTTGTTTTGCTTTGCTATGGCATCAGTTATAGCCCTGGACTTGTGACTGCAAACTTCTAAATAATAGATTGAGACAAGATCAGCTGAACTTGCCCATATTTAAATCACTCATGATGGTGACAATAATTGGCATTCATTAAATTTGTATTCAGATGAGTCCAAGATGGTTCCAAACCTGCAGCCAGATGTTAGCCTTCTGTAGAAGCATCCTCAGGAGAGATGCAGATCATCCATAATCCTGCAGAGTTTTTCTCCTTGAAGTGCCCTTTCCACAGGGGTGCAGTTGTGGGACAGTGAATCCCGGGACCGTCATACCTGGGATGAAGACAGGGCATTTCTGATGAGTCATTACAGCTGCTCCATCATACAAAACCCAGATTTTCCCCATTTTCCGGTGGTTCTTGTCATAGGGCAGTTGCAGAGAGCAGATTAATGCTGGTTTGACAGAGCTCTTGTGATTACATAGTGACAGAGAGGAATATTCAATGAAGTTGGAGAGTCCAGGCTGGAGTTCTCAGTACAATTAGACCTGCACTTGACTCCACACTGATGTTCTCTTAGCCAGCTTTTGACAGCAGTAGGGGGCAAGTTATTGACCCAACCATTTCACACTTTGCTGCCTAAAATGCTGGTTAATCTCTCTCTGCTCTCTGTTGAGGCCCTGGGTGGAAATAAAGTTGTATTCCATATACTGCAGGACCACCAGTGGCACTGACAGTCAAAATGCATTTATATTAACAGCAAGTCATTTGAAAAACTTAATTGTTTTTCAAGCAAGTACAAGTTGGAAGGATGCATGGAGCAAGGCAGGCTGATCAGGCAGCCAGCATTTGGGATACTGTCACCTTTCCCATTGATTTATGCCTTAAACCAACACATGCCTCCTGTTTCTGATGGAGAGGATATCCCACAGCAGCCCAGCTCCCAGGGGCATGACGCAAAAGCAATGAAATTATGCCTAAAATATACAATGGAAATAATCTTCGAAGAATTAAATAGAATGTAAAAATAGTAAGTTGTACACACTGTGTACAACAAAGCTACTTTTCAAAGACACTGGGCGTGTATCCCTGAAAAGGACATTTTTCCCCCAAGAAAATCCATTTTATGAGCTCACCTGTGTCTCCTCCTTCATTCTTTTGCCTTCCTCACTGGCTGGGCTGTATTTATCTTTCTGTGAGCCTCTTTGCCATCAATATATCCATTTACCTATCAGGCTTTAAAATTCTACTGTGCATTATTGAGGATCAGCAGAGAAACAGCTGGTGGGTTTTCCTGTAGTCATTGTGAGACTCTTCACGGGAAAAAGCGGCATTTAAAAGTACAGTAATTTGAAAAAAGATATTTACACACACCTACTCTAAAAGTTTATTACACATCTTCTGGATGTTGCATTCCAGAGGAAACTGCAGGGACCGAACTTTGCAGGCAATGCAAACTGAAGGTGTGGCTTTTTCTCAAAGGCATTTGCAAGAAATACTTTATGCTTACTCCCATGCACATCTGTAAGTGGACATCAAATGCAGATACTAATTAATTAAAGGTAAGAATAATTTCTGATGTCCTTCTTTAATTTCCATATTGGACAAGGTAAATGTATACTAACTTGCAGAGGACTTGCTGCTGCCTGAGTACTTTATCCTCCAGTGTGTTCCTGCAGTTCTGGAATTCTTCTCTTCACATTTCAGGGAGGAAAAGATTATATCCATATTTGAGACCAGGTTGCAGTTGAGATGTTGACAGGGCCCTGTAAGGTGGAAATGTTGATAGACAGAACCAACATGTGTTTTGTCAATTTTGTTCCAATGTTTATTCCACTTGGCTTGGCACCAGACACAAGGATAAACTCTGCTCATACCAGTTTGAAAGTATGTAATTTAAGAAACTCTTCAGCTAGATAATTATATTTTCATATTAAGGAGTATGGCATCAGTGAAAGATTAATCTTATCTGCAGCTGTTGTGAACTGGGCCACGATGTGTATCATGGTGCATTTTATAAATATGAGGTGATAAATAATTCAGGCTGAAATTTTTGCTTTCTGATTTTGGTACTAATTAGGCATGGCCTGAAAAAGATCAGAAAAGTTCAGGATCATGGAACTTCTGAAGGTTTTTCTGCCCACTCACACCAAGCAGAGAATTCACGTGGCTTTCTGATCCTAATAGCCACAAAACTTCATCTGAAACAGCATATTCTGTATGTTCACCCCAGACGTGGCACTCCCTCTTGATGTCTGTGTTTTATGTAAAGATCAAGGGGAAGATTGAACCCATTTTCTTTAAAGTGGTTTCAAGATGTTACTGATATAAACCCTCAGGGACTGATAGATGGTAAGAGCATGGAGGAGGACTGGGAAAAGAAGGAAAAAGGCATGCCAAGAATAGCATACAATGTAAGTTAATAGCACTCTGCCATCCTTTTATTATGTCATGACTGCCACCCATCAAGACTCTTATTCAGGACAATGACCTCCTGTGGATACCAGCTGGGGGAAGGTAACTTTCAGGAGCTGAGTGTCCCTGGCAGATGGGAAGATGATGAAGAGATCCCCACGTCTCAACCAGGAGACCACAAAGCTGTGCAAACCAGCTGGATGCATAAATAAGCACACAGGCAACAAGCTGCTCCAAAACGTGCAGGTTCCATGGGGAATTGCACGTGTGCAGCCAAAGGCAGAAGTTAGATCAGGTCTGGAGATGTTTGTACCTGGTGTTACTGCTGCAAATCACCCAGCCAGGTACTCGGGCACGTGGTACCACCAATGGCTTTGGAGACAGCACAGCTAGCACAGAAGCCCTAAACCACATTGGCAAAATGCTCTCCCATGCTGCAAGCAAAGTGAAACTTGTTGAAATGTTGGCCAAAATCAGGTCTGTGACCTGCTGGTACCATGCAGAGCTGAATTTCCCTCCACAGGAAGGGAATGTGGGATGCAGTGACACTGAGGGCTCAGCCTTGCACTGGATGGAGTTCTCCAGGTTGCACAAGTGAAACCTCATGTATACAAACCCCTGGAAATCCAAACAAGAGGTGCTCATATCTAGTGCTGGGTTAAAAAGGAAAAGTCTTGCTCTCAAAGGATCAAATCTTGAGTGCTCAGGCTGTTTTCTAAGGATCTCTTTCTCCACCTTTGCTGTGCATTTTAGGTACAGACACTTCTCTATGTGTGTACAGGTCCCTTAGAGCTCCCAACACACCAGGCATTTTATGTACACTCAGGTTGAAATGAAAATGCTCAGTGCTAATTACATGTGGTTAATTAGGGATCCTGCACACACTGAATCCACAGAGGGAATGGAAACACAGAAATGCTGCATGGTGGAGCAGCTCCTGGAAGTCCTTTGCAAGCAAACAGGTCCTCGAGAAGCACAGACCAGTCTCATCTGTCCCAGGTGCAACCTCCTCTCCTGAACACTCAAGTGACAATGACAAAGTCATACATTTCAATTAGGCTCCTCTCACTTAATAAATACCCTGAACCTGGACAGGAAAGGACCAGCTGCCCTGGTGGCCGTGCTGGGTGAGCAGGGTGTCAATGGTGCCATGTGCAGTGTTGTGGCTCTGGGGATGACAGCTCCAGTCAAGCCCTGTGGGGATGCAGGATGAACTGCAAACCCCCTCAGCTTGGGCCCTGCTCAAGTAGCTGCTGGCAGCAGATTTTGTATAAGAAATGGCTTCCTCACAGATTTCAACTGGTTAAAACTACGGAGCCCTTAGCTGCTTCCCTCAGTAACCCCTCAATAATTAAATTAGAGCTGCTGGCCTGTCCTCTAATTTCTGGAGGTGCTAATTTCTTGACCAGAGCCAGGTTAGACTCCCCAGGAAGCCAGGCCCAGGTATTGCCCATCCTGCCCCCAAGACCCGAGTCCATCCATTTTCCCAGTCAGATATCCTGCTCCCACACAGATCACAGAAGGAAAGCCACAGGCCTGGCTGCTCCTCACGCCGAGCTCTGCTCCTCCCTGCGATGAGCCAGCGTGCTCCAGGTTAATTGTGGCAGTGTGTGCTTTGTTACCCTTTCAGCTCTTACACTGGGATTAAATGGGAAGTGATCTGCAGGGGGATACATTCCATTTCTCTAAATGCTAAGGCCAGTTAAAATCCTGTTTATCTGAATTCCTTTAATCTGAAATGCTGTCTTATCTGCATCTTGTTCTGCCTCTTTTTTTGTGTGGTGCTCTGCTTTTGCAGAGCTGCTGTGGCGATGGTATTTCAGTTCCCCACTGAGCTGGGGTACCCAGAGGCTTCTCCTGGTATCCAAAGCCAAAGTTTATACATTATATTTTGACATCCCAGAGAGATGTGGGGAAAATTAGACTGGTCCTGTAGATATGAGATGGAAAACATAAAAGTGTGCATCCCACAGTTAATTATAAAAGAAGCCCATATAGATTTTCCGTAATTAATCAGGATGGCAAACACAGGTATGCAAATGATGCATGCTGCTGAGGAACAAACATTATTACCTTGGTGCTTTACACCTTCAGGCTTCGTTCCTGTCTCATCAGAGCAGCCTCCCTCTCTGCTGTTACACAGGAAATCAAAATACCCATTTCACTGTCCTTTACAACCTCAGTGACTTCCACACGTTGCCAGGAACACAAACCCTGATTGTCTCTCACCGTGTCCACAGCTCCAGCACAGTGGCTGTGGGAGCCTGGAGCTGTAGGATTTCCACGTGTGGGGTCCGAGGGAGGGATGAGGTCAGGAGGTGTCGCTGGGCACAGACCAGGGGAGCTCCGAGGGACGAGGCTGCAGGGTTGGGAGCATTTGCAGGCTGGCAGTGACATCTGCACTGTCACTCAAACACAGAAACATGTTTCTTGCCTCCTGTGGACACATTAATTCAGGAAAACCGATAAGCCCATTACTCAAGGGAAGGCCTTTTTGAATTTTAAAGGAACAGTGACCACTTTGACAGGGAGCTCTGAGGTATTTTTAACTTCACTTTGTCTGAGTTCTTTGCAAAAAGGTGAAAAATCCTTGAAGGAAAAACCCACCCTTTCCATAAAATCCATTTTGTTTGTACTAATACAACTTTTCTTCCATTGCATCTGTAGCCAATTTATAATCTTAGGGCCAGATCCTGTCCTCAGCTATACTGGGTTGAAGCCTAACTAATTCTCTTGTCATTAGTAAATCAACCCCACCTGTGTGATGATAAAACTGGGAGCTGGTTTTCCATGCCTATTTAAAACCAGAAAAAAAGTTAGGACTTGTTTCATGCACCTGCAGCTTTTTAGCTGAAGATCCAGAGTTAGAATTCACAATGTCATGAGTTGACATTTTTTTTTTCCCCATCAGACTGTTTCATACCATTGGTTTGTAAGACAGAGCCTAAAATACCAGAATGGAGCAATAGTAAGTTCGTATTAAACATGCATTTTCTAGATGTCTAATCCCATTATCTACACCGTATTTTGCGTTTATCACTTCTGGCAGTCTTATCCCAGATTTTAAAATTAATAATTTATTTCTGTGATTATTCTGTATCCTTACATTAGCTTTAAATGGACAGGGAAACTATAAATTTCTAGAGTCAGTCTGAAATGGTGTATTTTAGCCTCTCCCCTGGCCTCTGCCTTTCCAGTGTGAAAATCTTTTCCATATGAAAGGTGTGCTTACTCTCCAGATTCGACAAGTGCCCTTTAGTCTATGAATGTAAGATAAGCTTATTAGAAATTAGCTTTAATTTTTCATTGACTTAATTTCAAGTGAGTTGATAAGATTTTAATGTCAGGCTGTGCTTAAAAATTCTCTCTTTGACAGGAACCTTTAAGGATGGTTCCTGCTGATATAGGGCTAATTTTCAAAAATATGAATTATGAAGTTATATCAAAGATTTCATTGATGTTCTGACATTAATTATGTCTGTGTCTTCCTTGGCAGGTATCTGGGGGGCTCCTGATTTTCATCTGTGTGAGGTTTAGTTGTGTTTTTCCTGTGCCAGATTTTGTATATATTTCACCTTTTGTGAAATCAGTTGGATTTTTGCCACTCCTTCAGTGGGAGTTGGATCAGACCCTCACACTATAATTAGCAGCTGCAGTAAGGCTACTGCTAAACTTCAGCATGTATGCAAATCATTGCAGTAATAGACTTATAAACACAGAAGGTACACAAGTTTGTTTATCTTTGTATTTGTTTTTGGGTTTAATTTTGCCTAATAAAGGACAGCTTTTAAATTTCTGAGAGAAGATAGAGCTTGGATGGCATCCTGGGTGATGCTAATTTAATAGGCTCTAAAAACATGAGACTTGATGTTAGAGGTACCCAACTCTTTTCCATTTTAATATGGAGACATTCTATATTTAAACCTGGCTGTGTGTACAATAGTCACCTATAAATAAATGTGGGCGGGAAGTGGGGAAAAATTATTTGTGCACATTTCAGCAGACTAAATCCTAGCTGTTGGCATGCTGGGTGTGAAAGGAGGAGAGGGAAAGAGCGCTCAGCAAACAGCCTGCAAGCTAAAATAGGGGCAGGGGGAATGTACAAATATATATTTATATAGCGGAGAGAAACTATTTACAAGAGCCTATAGTGACAGGTCAAGGGGGAATGGCTTCCACTGCCAGAAGGTAGGGTTAGATTGGATATTAGAAAAAATAGAAATATTCTTTATACTCCCTTCTCTGTGAAGGTGAGGAGACCCTGGCACAGGGTGCCCACAGAAGCTGTGGCTGCTCCATCCCTGGAAGAGTCAAGGCCAGGTTGGATGGATCTTGGAGCAGCCTGGGATAGGGAAGGTGTCCCTGCCCATGGCAGGGGTGGAATGAGATGGGATTTAAGGTCCCTTCCAACCCAAACCATTCCATGGTTCTAGGATTCCATGATATATGTGTTATTGGTGAAAGTGTCTGCAGTGAAAAATGTAAACGTCTTCCTTCCTCTTCCACACCAAGGAGAAAAGGTGGAATTTCAACATCATTGACCACAAAAGGCTTTGGTTGTGCCCCAGCTCTTGCTCAGCTGTTCTTTACTCATGGTTTAGTTCAGGGGCTTGAACATTTCCACCAGGAAAACAACCCAGGTTTTCCCAGTTACCAGTTCCTCCTGTTCGCCTGCTCATGGTCTGCTTGGATCTTTCCCAGGTTTCTCTTCCATCCTGGCCTGAAACTGTTCCCAGCATTTGAGAAATACAAAAGCTCTAAAGATCAAGCAGGGCTGTGTAGGGCTTGACTCCTTTTAGCACCATTTTCTGCAGGTCTGCCCTGCCTGCTCAGGGCAACTCTTCCCCTGCAATAGTGCACCCTGGAGAATACCCTGGACCAAAGGGAACCAGATCATCATCCTTAATTTTAGCAAACATTTTGACTTACCTAATTTCTTGTGAGGTAGGTCTCTTGGCTCAAAAGCTTTTATTGCATAAATTCCCTGGGTTGGATGATTCATACCTGGAGATTTCTCTAGATAATTAAAAATAGGGGTAGGACTAGCACTCCACAGAGGTGCATTAGGCTCTAAGTGCATTTCTTGCAGAAAAACACTTACATTAATGGGTGCATAAATCGCCCATGCACAGATGAGAGAAGGGACAATTTAGAATTTTTCACTGGCTGCAGGGAAGGGCTTATTCTTCATTATTTAGGACCAGATCATGGAGCTTTCATTTAGACTGATGGGCTGTTACACTCAGGAGTTGCCCCTCCAAATCCACAGGTGAACGATGCTCAGCAAGAGAAGGAAGGGCTCCATGGCACCAATTTGGAAAAAAGAAAGCAGTGAAAGAAAGCATTTGAGAGCATCGCAGAAGTTCATAGATAATGTGAGTGTGGCTGCTGTTCTCTCTGCTGAGTAGTTTCACTATATAAAAACAAAAATAGCTTATTTGCAGACTAGATGAGCAGCCATCAATTCTTAACGTTTCCATTTAATTTTATGAGAGATCCCTTTATATTTCCTTCTATCTGCTGCCCTCCCCACACTGATTTTCTGATTCTTCAGCATTCTTAAATGCTGAGCTATCAGGAATTGTGCTGTGGTGCTTCTGACTGGCTCTGAGTCAAATACTTCAGGGTTTGCCTCAGGTAGGAATAAATATAAAGATGCAAAAAGTGATAGAAAAGCATCAAGAATTCTCTGTGAACTCTTGTTCATGCTCTGCAATAGCCCTTCTGAGCAGCTGATCCACAGCTTGGACAGTTCTTTCTTGTGTTCTTAGTGAACTGTCTTTTACCTTTTAGAGACTGAAGCAGCAAAAGAGTCTCTGCTTAGGAAAGCACATGGACCTAATCTCCAATACAATTTAAATAGAATTTATAGGGACAACAGACGTGTAACAGCAATAAGAGTACCAGGGAAAGAGAAGAGAATAAGGTTAAAGAAAACATGAATGTGTGATTATAGAAATCATTATTAGAAATAAATGTACAAATTAGGAGGCCAANAGCCTTGCAGCATCACCTGGAGGCTGTTTGCTCTGTTGTGGGGCACCCTGTCAGCAGATACAAACCACCACGAAGGATTTATCCTGCCAGAGACACGAGCCACCAGCATTCCACATCAAAGCCAAGCGTGACTCACCAAACCTCAGGCCTCCACGGCATTGCCTGCATAAATCCAGTGCCTATTTTTGCATAAAAAGCAGTTCTTTCCAAAGCTATTCAAATGCCAGAAATAAGAGATTATTATGACTTCACGTCATGTTGAAAGACAGGTGGAGGAGAGCACAATGTTTGTGTTGGATTCAAATGTCTGCTGAAATCATTCCTGTCATTCCTAATTGATGTTGCATCTGTCTTTAGATTGGGACTATTGAGGGGGAAAAAAAAAGCTGAAGATCTTATTCAGAGAAATAATTACAGTTATACACTGGTAGATGTAAAATTAAAGTACGTGGGGGGAAGGGAGCTACATCCTATAATTTATCAAATTTCTAGGTCCCTGAAAAATAATTAGATGCTGGGCAGCATNTCAGGTAGGAATAAATATAAAGATGCAAAAAGTGATAGAAAAGCATCAAGAATTCTCTGTGAACTCTTGTTCATGCTCTGCAATAGCCCTTCTGAGCAGCTGATCCACAGCTTGGACAGTTCTTTCTTGTGTTCTTAGTGAACTGTCTTTTACCTTTTAGAGACTGAAGCAGCAAAAGAGTCTCTGCTTAGGAAAGCACATGGACCTAATCTCCAATACAATTTAAATAGAATTTATAGGGACAACAGACGTGTAACAGCAATAAGAGTACCAGGGAAAGAGAAGAGAATAAGGTTAAAGAAAACATGAATGTGTGATTATAGAAATCATTATTAGAAATAAATGTACAAATTAGGAGGCCAAGGCAGGATTCAGGGTGACCTCAGTGCCCTCTGCCTCTGCCCCTGGCACAGCCACCTGGGCTGGCTGGGAGCTGGGATGCTGCCAGTGGGATGGTGCCAACGGGATCACTGCAGGCAGGACAGTCCTGTGGGACAGAGACCAGAGGGAGCAGCTCATTCCAGANATTCCTGTCATTCCTAATTGATGTTGCATCTGTCTTTAGATTGGGACTATTGAGGGGGAAAAAAAAAGCTGAAGATCTTATTCAGAGAAATAATTACAGTTATACACTGGTAGATGTAAAATTAAAGTACGTGGGGGGAAGGGAACTACATCCTGTAATTTATCAAATTTCTAGGTCCCTGAAAAATAATTAGATGCTGGGCAGCATGCACGCACTGCTGCAGAGGCTACTGTCAGGGGGATAGCAGTGGTCAAAACTAGGCCACTGGTTCTCATTTATTCCATCCATTTTTGCTCTTCTATTGTGTTTGGAGTATTAGTTTCCAACTATCCAGAGACACAGCAGAGAAACAATGGCAGCTTTATTAAGAGCCAGAGACGTAATCCCCAAGCACAAGTGCAATTGCAGAAGCTGGAGAGGGAAAAAAGAGAATTCTACTTACATCTGGCTTTTAGGAATTTCACCCTCCAAAGTCCTTCAGCGTGATGTAGTTACAGGCAGCATAAATCTGCATTACTTTGACAAACTTTCTTGAAGCCACTGAAGATTATTAATGGAAGCAGCCTGGGAAGGAGCTCTTCAATAGACACCTCCTATCCCAGTTGTATGGCTTGGGGGGTTTTTTCCTTTTCTTTTTCTTGCTCCTTTTCCTGATGCTTGTGTGGATGTTAGATTAATTCATCACAGTTTGATTTGTAAATTTGAATACAAAGAACTGACTTCATCTGGCAAAACTTGAAGCTGCTCCATGTAAGCCAGACATAGGTTTCTATCACCAGCTTCCCACTGATAGAGGGCAGGGTTAGATGGGATATTAGAAAGAAATTTTTGGCTGTAAGGGTGGGGAGGCCCTGGCACAGGGTGCCCAGAGAAGCTGTGGCTGCCCCTGGATCCCTGGAAGTGTCCAAGGCCAGGCTGGATGGGGCTTGGAGCAGCCTGGGGTAGTGGGAGGTGTCCCTGCCCATGGCAGGAGGTGCAACAAGACGAGCTTTAAGGTCCCTTCCCACCCAAGCCATTCTGGGATTCTGTGATTCTCTTCCTCCTCTACCCTGCTGCTCTCCTTTATCAAGATTATCTGCAGCTCCATGTTGGAAGATCCCTGTCCAACCCAATGGCTTCACGCTTGGGAAGTCTGGGTTTAGTTTCCCTGGATACTCCCCATGTCCTAGGCAGCAGCTGCTTGGCCACTTGGTAGGAAATTGTCCATGAGGAGCAAGAGTTTGGAGCAGCTCTCCTGTGTGGTTGTCCCTTAGAACAGTGCAGTTGTGACTGCTCTGGTGGGCTGAGTTCAGCCCCGTTTGTGTTTTCCACAGCAATTCCAGCCCTTAGGGCTGGTTTTCCTCCCCACTGTGTGTGCGAAGGAGGCTAGTGCAGGGAAGAGGGAGTGAAGCCACTCCTGGGACTGTCAACTAAATGCCATGTACAGAGCAGTCCAAAGGGAATCCCACTGGAGAGCAGCCAGTGCCTGCAGAAATCCAATACCCCAAATCCGTGCTGTGCCACGGAGGGTTTGTGGCTGCTGTTTCACAGACTGACTTAAAGCCACAGCCAGCTCTGCTCTTACCTGGGCTCTGCCTTATTGCAAGAGAGTGCAAATCTTTTGCCCATGTTCAGTGGATAACTACAATTTTATATAAGTTTATGTGGATTTCATTTACAATTCACCCCCAGAACATTGTTTAAAAAGGTCTTGGAAGTGTAATTTTATACTAGTGTCTGCAATTGTGAACCACAGCCTCGGGCTGGCAGATAATTCCCTGGTATCCAGGCAATAGAGTTTATGTATAGAACTGCTTCCTGCAGCTTCAAGGACTTCTTCTGATAGTTGTCTTTCTAATTTCTACACCATGCATGTGAAACCAGGACTTTGTTCATAAATTAGGAATCTATGGTTGTAACATGAGGTAATACAGAGGTGTGTCAACTTCAGCAGTTTTTGTAGTTCTGGAAATTGAAAACTAATTGCTTATCAGAAATGTTCATCAGCAAGTTCCTAAATAAATATTAAAGTTTTACATTACAGAATCTTGCTGCTTCACTGATTCCAACTGTAAAGTAGCTGGGAGGGATGGACTCCCCCTTCACACACTGTCAGGTTAGGGAATTGGAAAGTTAAGGTGCTTTTTCCAGCACAATTCCATAAGACTTGCATGTCCAGATGCAATTTTAACTTCTCATTTATATTTGCAATTCAATGTGTGTAGGAGCCTTCAAAAATGAAGTCTGCCATGAGAATTAACTTAGAGTAATAAAAAGTAATAAAACCTGATTGTGGCACCGTCTCAGTTGTCTTCTGGAAATGTATAAATAAGTAAGGGCTGTAATGGGTGGCAGTGGCAGATCTGGAAAGTTTCCTTTTCCCCCTTTACATTTTGCTACAACAATCAGCTCCACAATGACTCATTGCCTTCGTTAGGAGAGGGAAGACATCCCTCATTACTCATTACCAAAGGAAGGACTTTGCTGCTGCAAGGAACAGCCCTGGCATTCTAATTCAGGTACCTTCCACAGGAAAGGAGTCAGTGTCATTCTTCCCCAAACTTTGTCAAAACAGACAAGAAATAATGCTGTTTAATTGTCCCTGTTTATAAATAGCCCATCCACAATGACAGAATTGTAATTTTAATGCTGCGATCGGGAGGAAAGATGCACATTTTTCTGTATTTGTGTCTGAATTTCAGTTCAGGGAGCTCATGCTGAGACTCAAGGCTATAAATGATCATATATGTGTATTTATAAATACAAAACACATTTATTTACTTACAATTTATTGTCTGGCTTTTTAATTACAGAGCACTGCAGATACATTACATAAATGCACACAGAAAGCACTTGCTGTTTAAGTAATCCAAGAATATATTTGATTTCAGAGGGAGTGGAGAAGACTGCTTAAAATAATTGTTTTTCTTGATTTTTCTAATACAAATGTTTCTTGTCTCTTTCCACAGTCCCTTTTTTCAGATTTATTTACTTCTATATGAAGGAATTGAGCTTGTATTAAGTTTTTACTGTATTTTAATGTGGTTTTTATTAAGCTGTTCAGAATGGTCCATACCTCTTTATAAATACAGCTAAGATTGTATTACTAGAAATCACATTTCAAACTGTACTTTTGCCAGACTTGGTTAAGATTTTCTAGGAAGGGACATTAGAATTGTGTGATTAATCTTCAGAAAAGGGAAATTTTGGCTCTGCAGTATTTCTTACTGTATTAACTTCAGAGATTTATAAAACCAACTTGAAACTGTAAGTGTGTTTATAATGACTTTTAGCTGACTTGATAATCCTCAAAGTTTGGTGACCATACAGATCACAGTTCCCCAAATGCAGTGCATCACCTGTAGCATCCAGATGAAGTTATCAGAGGTGGAGGAAATTACGTGGATTGTGTTTCTCCGGAGCGCTGCATTAATCTGACCCCTGGCTGCAGCCGGGGCCCCTGGAGCCCTGGGCTGCTTTGATCCCCTTGTGCAGCGGGACGTGTGCATGGACAGTAAAGAACATCTCGGGGCTGGAAGCCCAGCTGGGGTGTGTGGGTACCCCCTGATCCTGGGGCAAGGCTCCCTCTGGGGTCACGTTTTTAGGAAAATTTCCAAGCCAGTCTCTGATTCATTTTTCCCGTTGTTATCAGTGCTCCTGCCAGTGCCCCTCCCTGCAGCTGGCACTGCTTAATGCCCCTCTTAGTTCATGATCCTCCAAACCCATCCAAGGAGCCCTTGATCATGCAAATAGCCCTGCTGATTGCAGGTATTGGTACTGCCTTATCCCAGAGGAGTGAGAGCCTCTTGGACACGGTGTGCAGGATCAGCAACTTCGATCACATTTGTCTGTGACAAGCCATGGCACGAGGTTGTTTTTAAAAGTCACCAGTTTAAAACCACTAAACAAACCCAGTTGAAACCATGCCAGAAGCTTCATGTTAAGTTTCCTGGCTGTGTGCTTCTTTTTGTGTTTCCAAGCTTTGCTTTTCGTAATAATAAATATCAAACAACCACCCTGGGAACCCCTGGGAGCTGGATTGGCAGGTCTCAGTCTCCATTTAACACGCAAACTCTCAGCCTGGGTTCACACGTGGCCACTTGCTGGATCAGAACTTGGTTCGTTCACACAGAGCTGGGGAGCTCTGGGTGGATGTGGGGTATGTGCACAAAACCCCAGAGCACAGTGCTTTAAGCCACAAAGGGAACAGAACACAAAATAGAGCTGAATTTACTTGTGTTCAAGAATCCAAATACTGAACATGTTTTTGCAAAATCCTGATTTTTCTTTTTATGGTCTTCCAATTCACAACAGGTAAGTAATCAGGCTTCAATCAACTGCCTATTTCCAGACCAGTTATTTGAGCTATTTTGTGACTTTAAAGCAATTCCTGACCTTCATCTCTCAGATGACATGCAGAGTTTCTTTAATGGTGCTGAGGACTGAACAGGCGCCCACTAACACCTACAGAATTCACCTTTCTGCCATTTTCTTAATTTTCACTTTATTAAGCAGATAAAAGAGGAGCTGTTTCCTTCCCAGACTCCCTCGCTGGCTCTGTGAGGGACTGTGAGGCTTCAGTCCAGCCAAGCATTTCTTTGATCAATGAGCAGAGTAGAAGTTGTGGGAAGCCTAACGTGTGGCTTTATGTCCTTAGGCATCCACTGTGACAACATCTGCACCCAGGGCCGCTGGGGACCCAACTGCTCCATCTCCTGCAGCTGTGAGAACGGGGGATCCTGCTCCCCAGAGGATGGGACCTGTGACTGTGCACCGGGATACAGAGGACCCTTGTGCCAGAGAAGTAAGGTTTTCCATAGCTGGCAGAAGCAAGGCAGGTAGAAATGCTCCTTTGTGACACCAGACAGACAAACCCACAATTTCTGAGCTGCTTCAGCTTGTGACTTCCTAAGGGCAAAAGAGCCAAAATCTTGCTCCTTCATCAAGAAGTCAAGGCTCTCCTGCACTGAGTTGTGCCTTGTGTTTCTTCTTCTGATCTTTCACTGCACCTGAAGGTCACAGCTGACCTGAAAGGAGGAGCAACACCTTTACAAACCAAAGCTGGCAGGACAGAGATTTGCAGTGAAGTCAGACCTATTAAACAGAGTCAGCCACCACCCATCACATTATGACAAGTGGATGAGCTTTGGCATCAAAATAACGAGGCAATGTTTTCTTATATGCCAGAAAAAGAAACACAGCAGCCCAAAATAGCTCCTGTTTGATGCTCTGCTGCTACATATTAAAATGTACCAAGCAGATAAAAATCCTCTCATTTGCTTTATCTGGGAGCTGCATTTGCCCCATAGGGACCCTAATTCACTGATCCAAACTACACCAGCCGTCTTCCCATGTAAACAAGAAGTGGATTTGTCTTTCTTTTCTGGTCAGCATTTCTTCTTCCTGTAAGACCTTCTGCATGCCCAATTCATATATCCCCTTTGATTTCACCAGCTACACTTGACACCAGAACACACTCATCTCTAAAAATAATTTGTAGCTGACAGCTTTTATTTAAAGCCATTATAACGATGACCTCCAGCACTGCTGTAGTTAATGGCCTATAAGCATGTCCATTATAAACCCCAATTTCCAGGTGCTTCAGCATATCTGTGTAGCTGTAAAACCTCTCTCCAAGGCTAAAATGTGGTGCTCAGAGCTTCAGGGAGTTGGGGAAGAAAATGTTTTACAAATTTGAAACCTTAAGAGTGCAAAACTTCCAAAAGTTAATAGTTTCTGACCTTTCTGAGATGAAAAAAACCCAGCTTAGTTTTATCAGCTGTTGGCACAGAGGCTACAAGAGCAAACCTTGTCCCCAGCTTGCAAGCCCAGGAATCAGGCTGCTCCTTGAGGATGTTTGCTAAGGATCTAATGGGAAGAAATTTTCCTCCTCACTGGAGTGACAGCAAAGGGGTCCTGTGGATGCTTCTGCCATTGCCTCCGTGAGCATATGGCCTGGGAATCCATCTTGCTTCTACCTCTTCTGTGGGATTCAGGCTCAAGAATACCTGGTGAACAAGAGACCTAGCTAAGCTTGTCCTCAAAATCATTTCAAAATCATCAGCATTTTTCTCTTGGAAATTCATTTAGAAACAGAATTTAGCTGTACAAGGTAGAGCTGAGGATGATACTCAGCCAAACTTGTTCTGTCCATGTAATCAGGATTACATGAGACATTGGGATGGTTTAGTGCTCTTAAGCCTGCAGAAATGTCTCCAGGAATGATCCAGGTTGTTTTATAGCTACTGCATCATCAACCAACCTGTCAGCTAAGCTCCAGCTGGAAATGTGCAGTGGGGTAAGAGCCTGACACCCTCTGAGAGCATACAATCCAAGAGAAAATTCTCATTTGCTGGAAAAATAGAACAGACATGATTTAGTAACCACTGAGCCTGAACTATAGAAAAGAGAATCACAGGAGTAAAAATAAAAACATATAAAGTTATTTTTACTGTCACTTACTGCAATTTAAAATTTCTTTGTGTTATCTGTTGCAGTGAATGTTTGGACAGTGGGTGCTTTTTCACTCTACGTGCTCTTAGGAGCAAAAATCTGCTTTTAGAAGAAATGCTGAGCCATAATCCTGACTTTATACCTGATGTACAAATTCTGTAATAATTTCAATCCAGATTTTAGGCAAAATAGGCATACAGTTCATGACAAGTTTACTCAGCTATCTGGTGTGATTACTGATGCAAATCAGGTGATTTTGTATGGTGTTACATAATTACCATTATGAGATTCTGTTCATCACTTGATGGCTGTTGCTCCTGCCCTGAAATGGATAAAATGACTGCCCCAGCTAAGCACAGGCATTACACCAGATAGGTTTGCAAATCAGCTTTTGGCATAGTTGTTTTGACATAAAATATTGTTTCCTAATACACCTTCTCTGATTTCTTGGCTCAGTTTCCCAAGGGAATGATGTTCTGAGTTTCTGTTGTCTTTACATGTCTGTGAATGTTCCTCTTCCTACCTATCCTAAAAGCTTTGGAATGTGTGTTATTAACCATCTCTGCTGTGAGGTCTCAAACATCTTAAATTTCTGTTTTGTCAAAGAGTTCAGGTTAGAGAGACTAAAACGAGTGTCCTGAAAAAGAGAGGCTGCTGTGGTATGAAATACCTAGGACTTCCATGGGGAAGGAAGGTGGGAATGTTTGAACACAGGAGCAGTTTTACCCAGAGCCTGCACTTTATTAGACATGGAACAACCCAACAGGCTTCGTCATTTCAGCTGTCCACAAAATTGTGGTTGATAAATTAAGAAATACTAGTTTGGGATTAAGTCCGAGAATTCTCGAGCTCTCAGTGATGAGAAAACGTTGGAAAACCTGTGACAGCTTGGTTTGTTCTGTTTTCAGTTTGCCCCCCTGGGTTTTATGGACACCACTGCAGCCAGCCGTGTCCCCAGTGCGTGCACAGCAATGGCCCCTGTCACCACGTGTCCGGACACTGCGACTGCCTGCCGGGATTCTCCGGCCCTCTCTGCAACCAAGGTACCACCTCCAGTGCCACTTCCCTTCCTGAGTGTCTGTGACTCTGCAGCGAGTCCCATCCCCAGTTTCCTGCCTTTTCCCCTTGTTTCAGCAGTTTAGATCCCGAGAAAATCTTTACTTCAGAGGGAAAATGCAAACAGGTGCTCAGTCACCCTCTTGTAAATATGATGTGCTCCTGGTTTCATAAATAAACCAGGTCTGCCACACTGGATTGAAATGACTGTGGAATGAGACACCTGCCGTAAATACATCAGCATCCAATGGGTTCATTTTTCTTGCTGCTCAGCCTGTCCTCACCTGAATGTTGATGGCACCTTCATGCGATCTTTGCAGCAAGACGTGGAGGTACTGGTTAAGGTAAAGGCCAGCTCAGGTGCACAATCCCAAACACCCAGTTGTGCCAGAACCTCACTGACACTGTGCAGGACCTAGCTGGGAGTAGCTAAAACCATGGACACAAGTGCAGGAGACAGGAAAGTTTGCAGTGAGGCACAGAACTGACTTCATTTTCACAGGTGAAGAGGAACTTCAGGTCCCCCAAATGCCCATCACTCTTCTGTACCTTTGAAAGTTAGTCCACATTTAACTACAGGTTTCATTTTCATCCTAAAAATACCTGTGAAATCACTCAGCCTTCTGCACTCTCAGCTGCTGCATACTACTGTGGGTATTTTCCACAGATATTTAAAAGAGGTGATTCGTAGAGGCCACTGCTCCTGTGAAGTCACCATCCCTGCCAGAATTGAATGACACTTTCAATGACCTGCTTTTCAGTACATTGGGATTGCAGGCAGCACTTACCCAAAATCATTAAACATAGATTAGGTATAACCATGTTTTCTTTTTCCTCTACTGTATAGTCAACTAAACATTACACCAATTAATTTATTAAAATGAACGTATTTCAGTGAATTTGTCCATTTTATGTGAAACGTTAGCCAGATTTCAAAGCGTAAGCAGGTCTAATTATCCTCTTAAGAAAACTATTTTATTTTTGCTCAGATGTTCAGCACTTCTGGTTTTACTTTGAAATGTTGATCTATCCAGCAAATTAATTTTAAAATATTCATGTCCTAATTAAAATCAATTTGTGTTGCAGTTTGTCATAATGAGTTAACATGTAACTTTATTTTGTAGAAAGAAAAATGCTAATTAATGTTTTCCATTAGAAAAATGTGAAATGAAGATTTCACTTTGGAATTTTCACTTCCTTGTGCCATTGGCAGCAGGAACATCTTCCACCAGCAGCATGTGCATGTGGGGAGCTGTGTAACCCCCAAAACTGCACAGGTTGACATGGTTATGCCAAGGATTCTGAGCTGCAAACACCTAAACAGCTGTTTTATGAATATCTTTCACAATCACGGAGCAAGATGGGTTGGTAATAACTTGTTATCACTGCTAGAACACACCTGACATCCCACGGGGACTTTGGGAGTCCCACTTCAGAGCTTTTCGAGCTAATTAACATCACAGCGTTAATCTGTGTTGTACAGTCAGGTTGCTCCTGAAGAAAGCAGCATTAGGCCTTGTTTTACAGCTCTCTAAAAATGATTGAGACATTTAAAAAGTGCTTGGATTTGTATCTTCCATCTTCAGTCACTCTGTCAGTCCACAAACAGGTTGTTTAAATTAGGGAGAACAACCATTTTGTCATCCCTGTGTGCTGACATTCCAGAGAGCAGCATCCCATTTCCCAGGGACAAGAGGAGCTCCCGGTGGGGATCCCTCTGCCAGCTCTGCCTGTGTGCACCAAAGCACCAAAGTGTGAGCCGGTGCCTCTGCCAGCAGCTCTGTTTGGATCACAAATCTTGCCCTGATCCATCAGTATTCCACGCTGCAGTCCAAATCAGCTCCTTTTCTAAGGCAGCCCTTTGAGAACTACATTTTTTTGTACATACAAAAACCCAGCCTTCATCAAGGTGACGTTGCCTATCTCCATCTCAGAGATGCCATAAACCAGTCCCTGGAGCTGCTCTGTGCAGAGCATTGGAAGGGAATAATGGTGTGGCCTGTCCAAGAGCCCGGGCTGACCGATCAGTTTGGGTTTTGCTCCGGTTGTGATAGGAGGGTTCTGCTTTCCTTCTCTCTTTGTGTACTCTTTCCATCATGGCTGTGGATTGTGTTTAGTTTTATCTCTTTTCACTTAGGAACTGTTCTGTTTAGCACACAGTGTGAAAGCCAAACCCAACTTTATCCACTCCTACAGATAAGTGCATAGTCTATAGAAAGGCAAGAAGAAAACAATGCTCTGCTGTAGTAAGAGCAGAGGATGGCATATTATATAAAAGCCAATGAATCACAGCTCAGGATTTCAATCTGTGGCTGATTCACAGTCAGGATAGATTGAGGTCACCTGCAGAGACTACTTTTGAGAAAGTGAGAGAGGCTGAAGTGGTAAAACAGCTGCATAATTCAGGGAAGTGCCTTAATCACTTTTTTGACATCGCTATTATTTACCAGGATACAAGTCCGGTTCCATTTGTTACACTCTCCGCAAAGATGGACTGTATGTTTTATCTTATTTTGAAAATACATCTGTTTTAGTCAGGGAACACAGCCAATAAGAGCCCAGAAATGAAACATTTCATTCGTTACTGAGCAGAGCTTTCCATCAACTTTAACGTTAAAGATTTCCAATAATTTGGTGGGAGGTTGAAGATCTACATGTCTATTAGTTTTCTGTCACTGTGCTTAGGATGTTAGAAGATGATTCTGGAAAAAAATTGAGAGTTTCTTTTCTTCCAGCTCTAGTTAGGGACAGGTGTTGATTTTGTTGGGATGCAGCACACCTGTTTAATAGCTCTCAGTCAAACATATACATAACATATATATATATATATATATGTATATAAAATCCTCAGGAACCAGATCAATCTCTTCCAGCCACTCACTCGTGGCTGCTACTCCTTGAATTCTCAACTTTCTTGTTCTGTTCCTCTCCCAGTGACCCCTTTTCTCTCTTTTGTCTCTCCTCTTTTCATTCTTCCATACTGCCCTTCAATAACGGCAGTCTTCTGACTCCATTAGCTCCATTTTCTAGCAGAAAAAATGGATTTTGATATGACTTTTTCCTATTGTTTTTATGCCTGGGATGCAAGAAAAATGGGTTCGAATACTTTCTGCCTTTTCCTGCTTTCCAGAGGAATTTTGCTTCCTCAAAGAAAAAAATGTTGTAATTAATTTTATCTGTAATTGCTAAATGTTGAGTCTTGTGATTTCCTCACATTCCTTTTGAAGAGCCTGCACTAAACTGCCTTGTGTTTTCAGTGTGTCCCAGTGGGAAATATGGGAAGAACTGTGCCGAGGTCTGTCAGTGCACCGAGAACGGGACCTGCAATCCCATCGATGGATCGTGCCAGTGCTTCCCAGGCTGGATAGGGATGGACTGCTCCCAGAGTAAGCAAAGGGTTATTTTTCCACCTCTACCTTCAAATATTGTATTTTTGTGTTTATTTAGTGCTTTCTGAAAGTTAAAGACAGATTCTGGGAAATCCTTGTTGTATTACAGCCAGCGCCTTACTCTCTTTAGAGATGATTTCTTTTAATTAATCTAAGTTAGCTTTGGATTGAATTAAGTTTCTGCATTTGGAGTTTGCAGGAGCCGTGACTGGAAAGGGAGGTCACAAGCTCTTATCAAAAAAGAAAGCTCCATGCTCCCTTTTAATTTCTAGCTGGATTCCTTTTTATTTATTTTTTTGAAATCATTTTATTTCAGTTATTACATTTAGACATTATTAACCAGTAAATGTTTTCATGTACCAAATCCCCAGAATTGAGAAATTAGGCAGCTGAAATATTTCTATTAAATGTAATTTAATTGTAAAAGTCAATGTGGCCTTGTAGGGATGGAGGATTTCTTTCTGAAAATTGCCCAGGTAGAAGATTGGCATTTGCTGATCCCAAAGTGTCATTTCCTGAGAGCATCCCTTAATTGAAGCTAGATCACAGAGGGAGGCAATATCCGATCATTCAGAAATGTTACTTCATATTCAGGATACAACTAGCATATTAGACAGCATTCCAGAGTAAAATGTATTAAACTCCAAGTGATAAAGCAGGAATCGGATAAAAACAGACGGCTGTAATTTTGCTTTTATTGTGTGTCTTCCACAGGCAGAATATTGCTGTCACTCAAAAACAGAGGGGAAAAAAAAAAAAAAGACTGAAAGCTGCACATATTCCTCATTATATTTAGCCACGTAATTGGGAAAGGACTGTTAGTGTCTCTTAACCTTGAAAAAGATGGTTTTCCTTACAGAGAGAGGCAGGCCAGGTCAGCAGAACCAGTCTAGGAGGCAGGTCCTGGCCATGGCCGCTCTGTGTTCCGGATGAGCAGAGGGGACGTGGCTGTTTGCTCAGTTACTCCTTGCACACAAAGTGAACCTCTCCCAAGGTGACCTCGTCCCTCTCCAGGCTCCCGTGGGCACCTGGCCTCCCCTCCCAGGCTATTTCCATCCCTGGCTCCCGTTAACCTGCAATGACCCTGAGCCGGAGCTGCACAGGAGATAATTTTAGCTCCAACTCCAGACCAGTTCTGGATTCACAAACAGCCCCTGCAGCTCTGCATTAGAAAGGCACTGGGAAAGTATTTCTGGTTGCTTATAGCACAAACACTTCAGGCCAAATCCTGCTCAGCTTTACATTGTGTGAGTCCAGTGACCTTTCGTTTGATTTACGTCATGGCAGGGGTTTTTTGGCCACTCATTCTGGCTTTAGAGGTGTCTGTCAAATGCCAGAAACTTCCTCATCCATGGAGCCGTTGGCATCCATGGAAATGGGCCTGGTGTCCATACTTTCAGGTTTCCTGGGAACCGTGCCTTATTAATTCATGTCTTTAGCAGGGAGCAATGGAAAGTGCTTTTTAAAGCAAAAATATAGTTGTTATATTGAAGGGCTATCATAATTTCGGATCTTTTAGTCTGGCACTAATAACTGTAACTTACTGCATTCATTTTGGGGGGGACACTTAAAATAACTTTTTAAAATGTATTAATACTGTACTTTTTAAAATATAAAATAGACTCAGAGATTTTAATTTAATATTAGCCCCAACAACAAAAGCAATCTGAATTTGTGGATGGGAATTCATACTGGAAGAAGTTTTCGTTACATTTTTACATGATTGGAGTAGCACTCTGTGCTTCAAATGAATGTGGTAATTTTAGTGGTTGATTGCATAGCAAAGTAAACCTGAATAGCTGGGCTTTATTATGCAAGAATTCCAGAATGTCAAAAAGAAAATTAAATTACCTCCATATCTTGTAACCCTGCCTAAACTGGCTTCACAGATAATGCCAGAGAGGCAGGGAGAGTGGCCAGAGCACAGAGCGGGATTGTGTCCAGGGTCACTGGTTCTCGGTGCAGCAAAGACCTGATCTTGCTTCCTGCCCTACACAGGGGATCATGGAATCACAGAATCCTGGAATGGTTTGTGTGGGAAGGAACCTTAAAGAACATCCAGTCCCACCCCCTGCCATGGGCAGGGACACCTTCCACTATCCCAGGTTGCTCCAAGGCCCAATGTCCAGCCTGGCCTTGGACACTTCCAAGGATCCAGGGGCAACCACAGCTTCTCTGGGTGCCCTGTGCCAGGGCCTCCCCACCCTCACAGTGAGGAATTTCTTTCTAATATCCCACCTAACCCTTCCCACAGTGGGAAGCCATTCCCCCTTGTCCTGTCCCTCTCCAGCTCTCTTGGAGCCCCTTTAGTCACTGGAAGGGGCTCTAAGGTCTCCCCGGAGCCTTTTCTTCTCCAGGTGAACACCCTCAGCTCTCCCAGGCTGGTTCTAGAGCAGAGGGGCTCCAGCCCTGGGAGCATCTCTGTGGCCTCCTCAGGCAGCTTGCTCCAGCAGCTCCACATCCTTTTGAGGTTGTTCCCCAGGGCTGGAGGCAGCTCTGCAGGTGGGGTCTCACCTGAGTGGGGCAGAGGGGCAGAATCCCTCCATCGACCTGCTGGGAGAAATTCCTGTGCCAGGGCTTGACAGCATGGGAGAGGTTACAGGGTGGCACCAGGGTTTGCAGAGCAATTGGTGGCTTGGAAGGACTGGCCACTGTCCAGGAAGGACTGGTCACTATCTGTGAAGGACCTGTCACTGTCCAGGAGTCGCTGCCAAGCTCAGCAGTGCGAGGTTCTGCCTTTGCTGGTGTCTCACAGGTTCTCCCTTTTTGTTGCTCCTCCACAGCACTAACACAGTATCATGATTTGGGGTTTTTTTTGTCAGCTGACAAATGTTTTTTATTTTCATAGCTTGTCCCACTGGGTTTTGGGGCCCTGATTGCTTTCATTCATGCAACTGCCACAACGGAGCACTGTGCAGTCCCTACGATGGAGAATGTAGATGTACCCATGGTTGGACGGGGCTCTACTGCACTCAGCGTAAGCCTTTCAGAGACAGGGAATCTGTCAAAGTATGTGCTGCTACCTCGTGTCTCTTCCAAGTATTGCAGTTTTCCCTGGAAAACCACATGCTCCTTACTCCTGATAACTTCACATCACCCCAGAGAAAATAGTCGTGAAGCTTTCCAGGTTTTTTATGCCTTTGGCACTCAGTAAAGGAGGGGAAAATCATTTAGATTATTGATTCATTGTTAGAATTTGCACAGTCAGTGTCCCTGCTTGTTAATGCCCCAGTATTTGTGGTCTGATTTAGGAAAATGTTAGAGATTTCTCGCCCTAGTGCCAAATTACCACTGAAAGAGGAAAGAGAAGATCCAATTCTGGTGAGCCTTTTAAGAAGGTTCTTTCACTTGCAAGTAATTGATTGATCCTTGGTCTTCCAGAGAGTTTCTGTTTAGCATCTTCTTTCACTTCCTGAAAATGTAGTTTGTATGGATAGGTCAAGTTTTCATTCTTCTGAAACACTTAAGAGGCAATTCTGTAAAGATGAGAAACATTACTTCAAGAAAATTGGCTGTCACAGTATCTCTGCATTTAGACCATCAAATAAATGTCATTAAACATACAGAGGCTGAAAATCCATAGATGTATGAACCCACACACTTTGTGCTGGTAACACATCTGAGTTTGGGTTTCAGCTTATTTCTTACTCTTTCCTTGTTCTGATTGCTGAAAGGTTGCCCAGCTGCTTTTTATGGAAAGAACTGTGCCAATGTGTGCCAGTGTCAGAACGGAGCCGACTGTGACCACATCACCGGGCAGTGCACGTGCAGGACGGGATTTACAGGCAAACAGTGTGAGCAGAGTAAGTAGCAGTGACCTCAGTTCTCTCTTTCCCCAGAGAGGGGTGCCTATTTCAGAATTCTTGCACAAACAGGCTCCTAAACGAGGTGTTGATGTCAGCAGGACAGTGACCCCAGGCACCTCATATAACCCGTAGGGAGGAGGGGGTGCCTCTGGAAAACTGGACGGTCTAAGCATGTAAGAAATTCAGTGAATCCCTGTAAATTGGGTCTTTCATTCCTAGGCTAAATTTGGGTGAGAGAAGGCAAATCACTGCACTCAGTGCTGATTGGATATGGCCTTCCCAACCAATTTAATTAATACAGAATTAATTAATTTAATTAATACTAATTAATACAAAACTAATTAATACAAAAGCAGCCCTAAAGCTGCCTCAGGCCTTGTTAATGCTGTTGAAAGCAACAGCCCCAGGTTTCCCAATGCATGAAGACAGACAGAAGGGTTAAAAGAAGTAAGGAATACTGGGGATATGGGGTTTTCCCACAGAAGTTATGATGTAGACATGAGCCAAATAAAGATTCATCTTTACAGTGAGAGCACATCAAAGAAAACAAGGTTGCTTGCCATTTTGGATCTTTATGGAAGTATTCGTGTGTGTAACTTAATTCATAAATATCTTTTTGCACCCGCTTGCATTCAGCAAAGTGAGTATCTCAGGGCCAAATTTGTGTGCTCCTGGGGGATTGCACACAGCACTGCTGTAACTCTTTAAGTGGCCAACTTTCTGGAATTTGGGGACACCCTTTACTGCAGCCACAATCAAAACAGGAAACTAAAGAGTCCCACAAAGAACTGCACAATAGCAGATTTTATATGAGGACCTACATTATAATTTGACCTCTGTACAAAGCCTGAGGCTTTCTTTTCTATTCAAACTACAAATGGATTTATTTACTTGGTCTTCTACTGTTAATCTAAAAGAATCTCTTCATTAAGACTCCTTCCTTCTCCAAATCCTGCTGAATGGGCAGTCACACTGCATTGCAGATGAAATGCCTAATTGCAGGCATCGTTTCTGTGGTGCAGTCCCAAAATCTAGGCCTTATTCATTTTAAGTAGGCTGCAGATTAATATAAGAATAAGCATTAATTGTAATAATTTTGGGTTTTTCTTTGTTTGAGTACCAACAGATTAAAGAAAGAGATACAATTTTAATACACACTGCAAATCAATAAAGAGATACTGGCTGTGGTTCTCTACTTAATATTAAATTTTGGCTCCCAGAAGCTACTTTGAGACTGACATTGGGGAGGTGTTGTCATGCAATGGAAAACATTTGCAGTGACACACGAGGAGTCACATCTTGAACAATATATTCCACAGGATCATAGCAAGTGTGCGTGTTTTCAGTAATGCAGCTTCTCCATGGAAATAAGTGGGATGTGACAGACATTGTTTCTTTCAATTTGTTATTGAATAGTGCTTCCAGAAGTACAGTAAGCTGCCTACAGATTTATTGTGATAGCCCATCATGGTAATTGTAGGAATAAATTTCTCAGCTGGACATTCAATCATTTTGTCTTTTATAGAAACACAAAGACAGGATAGAAATTCCTTCTATATTAGGAACCCTGACACAGAAACGGAGCAAATCAAACTGTTCAGATGCTCAGTTCTGAAATTCCACCTGCAATGTTCTATTCTCCTCCGGGCAGTAGTAGGGATGAGTAGGAAAGCATGTGGGATTTGTTTGGTAAAGGCTGTTGGGTTCATATAAAGGTTCATTAAAACTTTTCTTTGCAACTCCCCCCATGAAAAAAAAAACAGGTGAGTTGGTGAAGAATGCTGAGCTCTGTTGTCTACAGCTTCTGAGCTCAAGCTCTGTTAAACTCTGAACATTTGTAATATATATCAAGTCTTCTAAAGCCTTTGTCCCTATCACTGATTTCATTGTATGAATTTTCCAGAAAGTTACAGATTAATAAGTAACAAACTGCACATGGAATCCACTTAGCTTCTGCTTTCAAATAATAATAATTTCACATTAGAGTTTTATTGTAGAGATCCTAAAACCAGGGAGACTTCTCTACTGAATTTCCCATGGCAAGTGTTGTGCCCATTCCCGAAAACAGTAGAACTCTTTCCAGTGTTTTTCCTTGGCTCCCCAGAGTGCTCTCCAGGAACATTTGGTTATGGTTGCAAACAACTCTGTGAGTGCATGAACAATGCAACGTGTGACCATGTCACAGGCACCTGCTACTGCAGTCCAGGCTTCAAAGGAATCCGATGTGATCAAGGTACAGTGGCTTCTGACTATAAAATCCCTCTCTTCCTCTCTCTCTCCCCCTCTCCAATGATGTACTTGCCCTAAAAAAACAGTGTTTCAAAAATGAAATGCATGATTCAATTTACAGTGTGTTATGAATTACTTTTAACAGCCGCTCTTATGATGGAAGAATTAAACCCCTACACTAAAATTAGCCCTGCTCTTGGATCAGAGAGGCATTCAGTGGGAGCAATCATTGGAATTATTATTCTCCTTCTAATTATTATGGTCTTGCTGGCACTCTTTGTGTGGTATCGACGGAAACAGAAGGAGAAGGGCCATGACATGCCAAGTGTATCTTACACTCCAGCCATGAGGATGACTAATACAGATTACTCACTTTCTGGTAAGGGTCTTTTTATGTTAATCAAATCCAGACTCATATTCCTGTCTGTTGGGGAAATACAAGTTTCTGTGATGTGTAACATGTGTTATTGAGCCTCAAAAATAATGACACTTCCGTTCTTCCCCGGAATATTGTGATCTTTTAACACATAAATGGGACAGGAAAGCATATATAAAACTGATTTAAGCTGCTTTCTATGTGGAAGTTGATATGGGATATACCCAGGCAGGAAATATGCTGCATGGAATTTTGAGTCATGTGCATTCCTGTTGCGGTGCAGAGATGTTTTCCCTTTGTGAAACCTTGGGAAGCCTTTATTTGTTTGAGGAATGGGATTGACTGGATCAGTCATAAGGTTTTGGTTTTGTCTGTGTTGCAGTTTGTGATTTGAGGTGTCTATTTGTTGTCACTCTCTGCTGTGTGCAGGCCAGTCCTTGTCATGTAGACAGCTGGTGGGAATCTTCTTCCCAGGAGCTGAGGGAAGCAGGAGAGAGGAAGAAGAAGGTCTTTAGCATCAAAGCATTATTTTCTTTCTATCCTCTGCTACTGCTGTGGAGGAAAGCTTTTCTTGACAGATTGCCTAAATTTTGGAGGATGTGCTCTCCTTTTCAACACTGTCATTCCTGTTCATTCCTCTTTAGCCAGTATCAGGGACAATGCCAGGCAGGAGATGGCTTTACTTCCTTCTGGTTTCCCTGCTGTCTCTAGGGGGATCTTCTCAGGCTTTGCTGCCCTCTGACTTCTTCTCTTCCCTTTAAATGGCTGAAACTCCAAGTCCAAGTAAATACAAGCCCATGGGACAGGCAGAGGTTGGCCCAGTAACTCTGCTTCCCTGGGCCTGCAGTGGCTTTTTCTTTCTGCTTACTACTCTAAATGCATGAGGCCCCTTGGCTTCTCTGCTGTGTCAGGCTGGCATGGCTGGAAGCTTTTTATGGACTTCCCTGCCAAGGATGTGCCTGGAAGAAGTCTCTCATATTAAGCCAATGAGAGTAATGCCTGGCTACACCTGGAATTTAATCACAGAGCTTCTCATGGCACGGTGACTTCAGTGCTCGTGTTAGGGACGTCTTCCTGCCGTGGTGTGTCCCACATCAGGGGCTCTCTGCTGAACACCACTGACTAAATACATATTTAGACCACTCAGTAGAGTGGTCCAAATAGCTACAAATGGTGGAAAAATTATCATGGGTCTCCCCTCATTCCTTCTTATTTTTTAATTTTAGCTTTCCTGCCTCTTGCTTAAGCTGCCCATTTGGGTAAGAAACACATGTTCTTCACACTTCTCTCAGGTGTAGCCACCTTTCCCAGAGTTCCTGATGCCATATGACACTTAAGTATGTGAGGAACAAAAGTATTTTGGAGATGGCTAAATTCCTGGATACCTCCTAAATAGCTGAGGGATCACATCCCTCATCTGCACCAAACCTGGGATCTCTTTTGGTCCTTGGGCTGGGAGTTTAATTCTGGCCCTCATGACATTCCTGCTCGATGTCAGCTCAGTTTGTAAAAACCCTGACTACCAGGTCCTCACAATCCCAAACAGCACCAGGTCAGTGGGGTGTCATAGGCTTCTCTGGAAGGAAATTGAATAATGGTTATTTCCTGTTCATCTCAGTCAGTGATGGGGATGCAGAAACTGGGCCTTTCTTCTTTCTGTCTTTGTGCAGTCCTTGTAGCAATAGAAATTGTATCACTCAGGAAGCTGCAGCAGGGTGGGGTCAGGCATCTCTTTCTGGAGGTCACAAGGAGAGTTTTCTTCCTCCTCCCCCTTGGAAAACTCTGCCATCTGAGCTTGCACAGGAAGATTAAGAATTTAGAAACACACTGCTCCAAATTCAGCTCATTATAAATTGCCTGCAGGCACCGGGATTTTTCAAGTTTTGGTTTTTGCCCTTTTTAGAAGGGCATTTACAAATTCTAAACAAGAGCTTCTGAAAACTCCCTGCCGAATCCTGACTGTCCTCCAGTACATTCACCTACTGGGACTTTCAGTAACTGCCCAAACTTTGGCCTTACCAAGGCTGCTTCGCTTCCAGAGAGCAGAGAGGAGGGAAAAGGTGCTGATGTGCACCTTCCTCAGCAGAAAGTGGAGAGGTGGATACTGGGACAAGCTCACAGATAAGGAATTTTCTTTCTGCTTAACAACATGGGTGTGTCTGAGGGCAGGTGTGCCCGTGTGTGTTGTAGAGGATGCTGAAGTACAGCAGCAATATTGCAGAGAGGGAGCAGCCTTCACCTGGATGTTTGCTTGTGGATTAAAGGCAGAATACCATGTAGATGTACTTGTCCAATGAATATAATCCCATGTAAACCCATGTACTTTGGCAGGAATTCCACCTGGATGGCTGCAGCATCCAGCCCTCTGTGGGTTGCAACATTATGGCTCTCCTGAATCACCGGTTGTTATTTTGCCTGTTTACTGTTATTTGGGTAATGGTGGTGTTGTTTCTGAACAGAGTCACATACACAGATCCCAAGCTCCTGGAGGCAGCAGTTTCTTCCAGCACATTTATTTCTGGAGGATGTTTTCGGTCTTTACGCCCTCAGCTCTTGTGAGGCTGATAATCCATGCATATGTGTGAGAGAGATTATGAGGAAGGGGAACCCCCTGGGCAGCCCTTGGACTCTTTTGCATTTGTGGATGAAGGTTGTGGCAGCAAAACACACACTTTGCCCAGCAGCCAGAGGAGAAGAAAACCACCCATGCTGGGAGAGCTTATCCACAGCACATGGATCTGAGAGCAAACTTTCCCAAATAAGCCTGAAATCAAAATGGTGCTGCCAGCATGAGAGCAGTGCACTACATCCAAAAAAGATTTTAAAGTGCAGGAGATGGGGCCAGAAGGGAAAACTGTGTGGAGGTGCTGGAGAGCAGCAGAGATTTCTTAGTGGGACTTTCACAAGGACTTCGCTACGGGCTGAAGTGATGTTTGAGGTCTTATCAAGGTCTTAGCAAACTTTCTGGTATGGGTGAATCCTCTGGTGAGAGCCAAAAGCTAAGCAAAGCTTGATACAAATAAAGCATCGTGGAACCTGAAGTGTAGACAAGACACTTCCAGAAATGATCTGCAGATGATGGGTGGTGGGAGGTGGCAGAATGAACCCTCCTGTTTGGAGCCTTCAGCCGTCTCACTGACACTGTGTGGGCAGAGAAGACCCACACAAAGAGAAGGAAGCAGTTCCATTTAGCAGTTGAGAAGTCTGGGTTTGTATTTACTGCAGAGTGCTCACTTAGTCCTTTTCTGTGGCTGGGCTTGTGCCCAGTTTCCACAATACTGTTCTGCAGGACGGGGACATGCTCTCTGTGTCACCCCACAGCTCAGGCTCAGAGCAGGAGCTCAGCCTAACTCCCTTTCCTCTGGGCTTTTAAGTCTTTCCTTACTGTTCAGACCAGAAAAAAATTCTCACTTTGGGAAGAGAAAGATTTTTTTGTGAGTTGGGGGGTTTTTTTGTTGGGTTTTTTTAAACAGGGATAGCATTAGATTTGAATTTGATGTATTTCCAGCCAGCAGTTACAAGACCTTCATGAATAAATGTGTACAAAATGGACTGTGCTATCAAGGTAAATCAGCCTGGGTGGCTACTTAAGTATCGACCAAAGGGAACTGTGTAGAAGGAGTAATTCTGAGTTCAGGGTGCTGCATGCAAGGCAGGGAAGAAAAGGACTTTGGGAATATGTAGAAGCTTAGGGTCATTAATTCAACACTGTGCTAAGTAGTAGAGCAGTCTGGTAGAGTTTTATTTCAGCTCATTTTGGGTGCAGAAAACAAGCTACAGCCAGATGAAGTGGGTGAGAACTCGCATTGTCTCAGCTGGCTCCCTGTGACATCGGTGTGTGCCTCAAATCCCACAGCAGAGCCAGAGGGTCCTGGCCCTGCCTTCCAGCTGCTCCTTGCCCACAGCCAACGGATAAGGGAAGGGGGAAAGCAGAGCTGACTCCACCAACCCTCACTTTCAGAGCAGAAAAACACAGATCCAAGTGTCTGTGTTTAACTGGGACCGCGGGTTGTGGGGAGGGCGGACGAGCCCTGGAGCCAAGCCCCCTGAGCAGGCTCAAGGCTGTGTGAGCAGCTGTATGGGTGGTGGGCACACACTGACACGAGGGGTGGGTTCCAGCCCCAGCTGTCACTGGCAGACCCCAAGAGAGGTGTGTTTCCTGTTGATTTGATTGCAAATGTCACAGAGTGGTAGCTGGGGGAGATGGCAGAGCCCCGGCAGCCTGGCTGAAAGATGTTCAATGCAAAGACTTTAGCTCTGGAATCACATCCTGATCTGAGATAATTTGTTAGCAGCAACTCTGGAAAACAGCTGGGACTCAAAGGCTCTGCACTTACCACAAAATAGAGCTGACCTCGAAAATCCCTTTGCATGTTTCAGCAGAAAATAAATGCTCAGTCAGAGCTGCACATACAGGAGCAGCTTCCCCCGAGCCCTGAGCCACAACCCTTATGTAAGAGACACCCTGCAGATAAACCCACTTCTTAGAAACAGGATAGTCTGCAGTAAATTAAGCTCAATCTAGATCTCCACAAGATGTCAGCAAAGCAAAGTGCATGTTCAGAGTAAGGCAAACACAGAGGGCAAGGAGAGGTGGGTGATGGTGGCTGGGGACCCCTTGTCCTTCCTCACCCATTGCTGCCAGCCACCCCAGCACCTCATTACCCTTTGACATGAAGTTGTTCCCCACAACCAACCTCTCTGCCTGCAGTTTGAGCCCCTGCTTTATTAAAACTCATTCATTTGCTCCTTACAGGGCTTTGTTGTTTAAACGATGCTGCTCCAGTTGAAATTTTCCATCCCTTCTCCTGGTGGTACTTTGAAATATGTATCAATTTGTTATGCAGCTGGAACCAGATTGGGATTGATGTTTTCATTAGAACTGCCAGTATAAATATGATGCCTTTCTTGGTAAATTATTCTGTTTGGTAAATGCATTTATAACTTATATTGAGGAAATAGATAAAATGTCTCTGAGCATACAGTGTAACTGCCCAAGGTTTGCCTTTCAGGGCTCCAGCTTTGGTTTGTAATAAGCCTTTGCATACGACGTAAAACGTTTTGGACTCCTTGATACAGTTCTAGCACCTTCATTTCTAACATTACTCCGGGTTTTGTAACAAAAAGGTTTAATCTGTTTCAACTGCAGGACTGCTCAGGAGCTCTTCCACAGGTTAAACTAAGGAGGCAGCTGTGTTGCAGCCCATGCATTTCCCAAGCTTTGCTTCCCTCCCCTCACCTGCAAAGCAGCGGGACTGTCAGAAATTACTCGATTAACATCTTCAAGAAGATAACACTGTATTATTTAAATATTTTGCTTTTTTCTCTTATGTTTAATGCTAATAGCCAAGAGCTTCACACCGTAATGCAGGATAGATGGCATCTGCAGATGTTTTAGAACACGCAGTACTCCAACAATGATTTCTAAACTAGATTGTCTCTACCATGTTTTCAGTTTCTTAAGAACTGTTGTGGCTTCCAAAGTATTTTGTGATGACTTGTTTTCTTCCCAGATATATCCCAAGGTAGCAGCAGTGTTCATTGTTTTTCCAATCCAAGCTACCACACTCTCTCATGTGGGGTGACTTCACGCTTCTTTCCCAGTTATCTGGATGGAAACAGCTCCTGTAAGGTAGATATTACCTCACCCCACTGTAGCAATGTTCTTATCAGTTCAAGGAAATCAACCAAAGCAATGTCTCTTGGGCCCTGTTGTCTGCCAGCATTATATAAAACTCCAGGGTAGCATTCCTGACGTCCCGGACACAGAAAGGTTGGCTCTCCCCTCCCTTTATCTTCCCAGTCTCTGGGAATGGGAACTGGAGTCTCATGCCTGTCTGGGTCAGCAAGGTTTGGTGTCTTAGCAACTCTAAGGTATGTTTGCTTCTCAGAAGAGATAAATAACTCGATAGATATAATTTTCCAGTAACACAACACAAGTAAATCAATGAAGAATTAATCAGTAATCTCACTTTGCTGTTTCATTGTTTCCCACATCAGCAGACACACAAATTCCCTGCTGACACAGACAACCAGAAAGATGCAAGAACGTTCCTGAGGTGCTTTTGAGGACTGTCCTGACTCATCCAGGGACATTTCTGGGAGCTCTGCTGTCACTCCTGGCTCTCCATCAGAGCTATTCCAACCCTATCGCTGGAACATCCAGGAGTACCTTCCTTATCATTTGTTGCAATTGATTCCCTCAGACCATTCATGAACAACACTGTGACTCAATTCAGCACTTTAGCAATAAATTTAGATATGGCAAATGGTAAAACAGCTCTTCCTTTGGAGTCTTAACAAGCTCAGGTGGGGCAAAGCAAAGGGAGCAGGGGAAAAAGGAAATGCAGTTGATTTCATCAAGGTTGTCAGCTTTAAAAATGATGGTACTTCAGGCTGTGTCACCTTAATCCAAATGTAACTATTCACTGGAATGCCATAAGAACAAGATTAATGCAAAAAAAGACAGTATTGTACAGGACAGGCAAAAATATCTCTACATGTGCTCTTCTAAGTCATTTCTTGGTTATTAAAAGAAAATCTCATTAAAATGTAATAAAAAGGCTGGCTCCAGAGATTTCTCAGAGGAATGTTTATACAGATGTGTAAATATGTTTTTTGATGTAGATGGTCCCCTTGCATCATGAATTTTTGCTCCCCAAATTGAAAGTGCAAACGCTCATAATGTCAAATTCAGGATGAGTGTCCATCTGGGCCACTAATCCTTTTGCAGAAATTTAAATGAATTTAGAAAAGGTCAAAGCCAGCACCTATCCTGGATTCCCAGCCTGCAGGGCCATCTTCTCACGGAACTACTTCAAAAATGAAGCTGCTGGAAAGGTTTAATCCCCAAGTGGTGCTTTGGGCCTTGCCTGGGAGCTGCTCCTCCTGCTGCAGCTCTGGCCATTGTAGTCAGTCAGGTTGTCCTGATAGGCACTGAAAGACCAATTGAACTGCTATTTTCAGGGCATTTATCAAAATACATGGCCTGATATTTCCTTTAGATCTCCCACCATCTCACTTATTAATGAGAATGCTTTGCAGTGCTGAATAGCTGAGGATGGCCAAAAATACACTTTGTCTGTCTGCAGCTCTGCAGCCAAGTAAGACAAAGGAGCATATAAAGCCCTAATAGCTGCCTTAACGAGTTCATTTCCAAATCAGTTTGCCTGGTGCCATTCCCACTTTCTACAGAGAAATGTGCACAAGTTGTACTTGGAGGATTCATTTCTTTATAGTGCCAGCTGGGGTCACAAAGGAACCAGCACAGATGCAAAATGAAAAAAAAATGGCAGAAGAGTCTCTGAAGTGCTGAGCCAGAGCCTGGGATGTGTTACCCTCCCTGTGCTCCAAGGACATCAGGCCTGGAGGCGATGGGCTGGAGCCATTCCTCTCTCAGAGCTTGGGCAAAGCACAAAGGCAGGACAGCTGGGAGCCCTGCTCCAGTTTGAGGAGGGCTGAGGAGAGTTTTCTCTCCTGTGCTTTCCTGCCTTTCTCTCCTTCCTTTCTGTGGCTTTTGCCTTTTCTCCCCTCTTTTCTTGGTGATTTCTCCACTCTATTATCTTCTTTTTTTTCTTGTGTCCCTTTTCCTACTCTCCTTTTTCCTCCAACTCTACATATATAATTCCCATTTCCTTCCTTGTCTCCTCTCCCATCCCTCTCCCATCTCCAGGATCCCTGGCTGAGGCTCCCAGCACTGTGTACTCACCCTGCTGCAGTTCTCAGGGTGGCACCTCTGGAGGGAAAGGGGTGGGTGAGGATTTAGCAGGAGCTGAAGGGCCCAGCACTGCACTGGGGACAGTTTGTGACATGGGTCTGTCTGCACAAGATGGGAGCAGGGCCAAGCTTCAGCAGTGGGAAGGATCTCGTCTCCTCATTCTCCCTCTGCCAGACAGACATTTGGCCACTGCTCAGGATCCTGAAGGTGAATCCTTGAAGCTGCTGAGAGAGAAGTACCAGTGGAGGCTTTAAACCCTCCCCAGTGTGTATGAGGCCGGGTGGTTGTACCAGCGGAGCACAGATTGGAACACGGGCAGGAGGAAAACACGTGGGAGGATAAGGGGCAGCCTATGAGAAGAGACTGAAAAAAGGCTTGGCTGCTTTTATCTGGCAAAATGAACACTGAGGGGGAGCATGATTGCCATCTATAAATACAGCAAGGTAAACACCTTGGAGGAGGGAGGAGAGCTATTTAAGTGAGATGACAGAGCTGGCACAAGAACAAATGAGGATGAACTGGCCATGAATGCATCGAAGCTGGAAATTAGATTTCTACCATCAGATCAGTGAGATTTTGGAATAGCTTCCCAGGAAGACTAATGGGACAAAGAAATCTGATTACTGTTAAAATGGAGCTTGATCAGCTCTTTGAAGGATTATGTGCCTGGTTGTTTGCAGTAAAAGGCAGCTGGACACAGGGACTGGGTGTTCCAAGCCCTTCCAGTCCTGTCCCTAAGCCTGTTCCAGGTGCCAGCAGGAGCCTGTAGGGCTGAGCTTCATCTCTGTGCAAGGTCCCCGAGAATGGATCTGCAGCTCTGAGGTTCAGGAGGAGGCTCCAGCAGCTCAGTGCAGGTTTTTAACTCCCAGCACTTTGCCACAAGTAACTGCCCTTCCCACGGGAGAGAGCTTGGCAAGTCAGCTTGGGGGAAATGCTGGAACCATTGGAGTCGAGATATTTTATTGTGAGTTTAAGTGAAGCCAGACCTTGACCTTTCTTCTACAAATAGGCTTGCCCTTTTTTCTTATGACATGTGCAGCACCAACTGGTAATGATGCTGCAGTTACCAAGGAGTATCAGACATGAACTCAGGTGAACTTTTGCCACAGAATTACTGCACCAAAACTCTCCAAAGCAGATAAACAGAGATTACTTACCTCCATGCCTGTGTGTCTTCACATCAGATCTCTCACTGCTGAGCCACAGACCAGATTTCAGATGCTGAGGACCTGTTTTGCTCAGAGGGTGTTTGGCAGGACCACTCACACAACCACTCTCAGGGCTTTAGTGCCAGCTTTGTATTTGAGTTTTTGAATTGTGCATGAAGTCAAAACAGATCTCACTTTTACCAAGTGCTGCAAAGTTTGTGAAGAATCCTCTGTGTAAAGGATGAGGCTGCTGCACTGGTCACAAGCAAATGGAGGATTCTCACCTTGAGCTTTTGCAAAGCTCATAATTCCACCCTCACTCCCTTCTAGCATCGCAGCAAAAGTCCAGGTGTTGGTTTCTGCAGACATCATAAAAATCAATTGCTATTAGATGTCCTGAATTTTTAAAGCCAGCAGTTTCACATCTATTAAGGGAAGTTCTAAATTCTACCAAAGACTTCACATAAAATTAGAAACTGCAAAACAGAGGTCACTGGAAATGGTCTGACTGGATGTCACCCAGCTAATAAAAAGGAATTCAGTACAGAAAGCATCATTAAAGTACCTTTGACTAAAACTTGCCCAAGAAAAAGGAGGACTGCAAATACAGAATGGCTGCAGAACATTCAGGATGGACGTCTGAAACTGAGCAGCACAAGCTTGGACCAGGGAGATCTGAAGTCAGTAGTCAGGGAAATAAATGGCAAATTATTGATTGCTCTCCTGGAAGATAAAGTTATGATGGAATTCCTGCCAGCACTTCTTTGCCTAATCACCACGGACTTAAAAACCTGAGCAGTGACAAATGGCTGGTGGTGATCAAGTGGCCACTGTCATCTATCCAGCTATTTCAGACAGCCACATAATGACTTTGCTTTACTCAGGCTGGTATCTCGTTGATCTTAAAGGAAAAGTTGCCAGATATGAGGTAGTTTTAACCAAATTGCTAAAATTACCAGCCTGGAATTTTAATGGATAAATTTACTATGAAGGATTTCTTCCTCCAGAAAAGCAATTTTGCTTCACAGTAAAAATTGAAGTATTTTCTATCTTAAAAAAAAAGCTAACAAATTATAGTGTGCTAAGAAATGATAGTAGCACAAAGAGACAGCTATAATCACATTTCTTCCTAATTGCTGCATTCAGAAAAACTTAGAAATGTCCCCAAATCATTTCATTAAAAAAAATCAATTCTAGCCCGTAGCTCTTCATGCCAAATTTTAGGTTTGTGAGCTGATTTATAAATCCTGCAAACCCACAGCTTTTAATAGAAACCCTAAGACTTTAATAAATGTGCTCTAAGTGGTGCAGCTGGGTTGAAAAATCAGCATTTGTGTTCTGGCTGCAAGTTTTGAAGAGAAGAACGAAGCTGTGGGCTCTGCTGAGGAGAACTGATGGTGCCAGGGGTCAAATTCCTCCCAGTGACCACATTCCAAATGGATCTGCTCTTCATTCCCCTGCCACAGGGACAACATGGGGATGCTGCATCCCGAGATGGGGTGGCAGTGGCACTGAGGGCTGTTGGATAGGGCTGTGGAGGGGTGGAAATGCCTTTGGAATGTGGCTGTGGGTGCTGGGTGCCAGCTGGGATTGAATATCCCAATAGGCTTCAATACATCAGTGGGTTTTTGGTTCCAGGTCTGAAAACTCATTAAGACAACTAAGCAAAAATTAATGAGATATCAGGAAAAATGAAATGTGGTGATTTTGAATGCTCTCTTTCAATTTTAACCCCCTTTTTGTTAAGCATTTTCTTGTCACTACAGTAAAATAGCACAGCTGAATGCTCCCAAACACAGCAGGAGGCTTCCCAGTCTGGAAGCAGACACAGGAGGCCAATGATGGCTTCATAACTTTTCAGAAACAACACTGGGATTTGCTCTTGAATTGACACTTCCTAAGAACCAGCTGTATTCCAGCAGGTGTGGCTTTCAAGGGAATAATGCAAGGTGGAAAACAATTCCCAGGCCCTCCCTGCAGGGCTCAGCTGGTGACCACTCAACTGTGGAGTCCCTTTTGCTGTGTTCCAGCCCAGGGGGGCCGTGGACCCCCAGAGCAGAGGCCCCTCTCCTTTCACTGCAGGCTCTGGGAGGTGCTGTCCCAGCAGCAGCACCTGGAGGGCAGCCCTGGACTCTCCTCTTCGCTGGCAGATCCGCACAGGCCTTTGTGCTCCATTATTGCCCAAGTTCTTTTCCTTGAACTGAGAGAACTCGTGTCCCCCTTGCATCTCCTGTCACTGAACCCACAGCAGATCCTGTAGCTCCAGGCAGCCCCTGTCTGCATGCTGGTGTAGGGGGTATGATCCATCCATCTCCATGGGTTATTTTGGAGCGTGTCACTCCATGTCCACAGGCATCCAAGTCGTGGTTCCGAAGGAAATCCTGTGTTTTCCAGCATGTTTGTGTTCATGGCTTGGTGAAGTGACTTTCCTTTGTGATTTTCCCTAATGCTAGTGAACAACTGCACAGCTCACACAGATGAAGTGCTGAGACAGTGAGGCTGAGGCAGGAGTCACCTCCCATTTTTATTCCTGACATCCTTGGGCTGTAGTCTGGGGTGGGAACTGTCTGTCTCTTCCAGCATTAACCCATTATCATACTTTTTGAACAGCTCAGTAACAAAATCCTTGACAGAGAAACTGCAGACTGGAGACCCTACAGCTATCTGAATGAACTAGGTCAGTAATTTTTAAACACTTTAATCACTTTAGTAGACTTTAGAGCAATTCCAAATCCAAAACAGCCTTTCATAAAGGCATTAACAATAATGAGGAAAATTGGTGTTGTCTTTATTTCACAATCAGAATTGCCAGTAGTGAAAGATGGAGAATTAAATACTGTTTCCTTTACCACAAACCACAGACTGGGAAAGCAGAGTCAATATTCGTTTTAGTCTCCCTTCCAAGGCTGCTCTGTTGAATCACTATCATCTACTCTATAAATGTTTCTTTAAGGACTAACTCAGGACATTAAAAATTCAAATGTGGCATTAGTTTTCTTCTTTCATGCTTAATAAAGCTTAGCACTAAATACTGGCATCTTGATGAAGGTGTGGAGCCCTTGTGGGAGCTGGGGCATGCAATGCTCTGTTATCTCCCAGTAAATCATTCCGTGGCAATTCTGAACCACCAGCCAGTGCAACCAAGCCAAGAGTGAAGTTTAATTGCCTGCTGAGTTCATTCTCCCTGGCTTGAGTTTTAACTGGGTTTTTTGCAGCCCTTAGCTCAAATCCTGCCCAGATTTAGTGCTTTGGATGTTATTGGTTTTCCTATCTTAGCACTTGGAGTTTGGCTTGACAGTGGCCGAAAGCATTTGCCCTGTCCTTTACTGGGATTAGTAATATCTCACTGAAAATATGCAGGAGGAGGGAAAGTGCAGCATTAATGGGTATTATGGGATTTTTAAGGTCAACTATCTCACAGCTCACATGGCAAAGGAATGAACATAGGGTAGCACCAGGCATCACATCCTTCCACTGCCCCTGGTCCCACACCGTGCCTCGCTCCAAAGATAACTCTTCCCTGCATCAGGAAAATCACAAACCTGTCAAGCTTCAGTGCAAAATCTTTTCATCCTTAAAACCATCAATGTTTTCTCTCTAATAAGCTGCAGAACCATCTGTATGTGACATGGAGGGGGCTGTGTGTGAGAGTTTCCAAATGCTTCTCAAATCAAGTTAATTTTCCTTTTACCATTTTGCTGCTTTTTTTGCACACTATTTGCTTTATTTGTGTTTAACTCGTGCTGTCCTGAGCTCCCCGTGTGCCACATCTGTCCTGCATTCATGCATTTTATTTTATCAGCAGAAATGATGCTAAATGCCTCTGCAGCAAGAATGATCTAGAAGTGATAAATACTTCAGCTAAGTGGCCTCCAGCAAAACACTCAATTTTTTTTCCCTCAGCATTTTGCATCCAAGATAACTTTTTCTTTCTTTTTTCAAACTAATTGATTAAATTAGATTTTTTTTCTTTCTTTCTTTTCAGTACCAGAATTAATGCCTGCTCATACTAACTTTCATAATGTTGAATCCTTGCTGAGATCAAGGCCGTTTTTACATGAAAATGAAAAGTTTTCATTTCTTGCTACTGCTGTTGTGCAATAAAAGCTGCAGGTTCCTCTTGTGCAAATTTCAGAAGAAACTGAAAATCTTCAACTTTGAATTATAAACATAAAATAAAAGTTAATAAGGTCACACAGGGAATCTTGACCTTCAAACTGCATCATGCACGGAAGTACCACAGTTAAAGATGCATTCCACCTTCTCAGCCCATGATCAGTCTTAGTTTTATGATGCTCCAACTCATGTGTTGGAATAGCAGCCAAGCCTTGGGCAGGGCTGGATTCAATTAAAAAGATTTAAAATAGCAGTGGACAACTGCCCAACTCCACTCCTGTGACCCTGTGCAGAGTCACGGGGACCAGAGTGAGCCAAAGGTGGGGAAGAGAAAGGGAAATGGAAGAAAAATTGAAGAGAAATTTGGAATGGATGGAAAGTCTCCACTGGTTCCTCAGCCAGCGATTCCTCCGGCTGTGGCGGCAATCCCAAAGGGTGGGACCCAGCAGATGAGGAGCACCAGGCTCTCAGAAATGTCTGTACCCTGTCAGAAACTGCAAGTGGCCTAAATACGAATTATACCTGGGGAAAGGAAATTGTAAGAATATCCACGTCAAAATTAACTCAAACACTCATCTCCTAAAACCTGCAGTAATAAGGATTTTCTTAATTGCAGTGGATCTCACCAGACTGTAGGTGTTTTACCTGTTTTGCAGGACTTTGTTTGCCAGGTTTGTGTTCTTTCCAAGTGGGAGATGCAAGGACAAAGCCTATGTTTTTACTGCTGCACATTTGCTTGTGAGCTTCAAACAGCAGGCTTTGTCAGAGAGCTGATTGTGTCTGTTCAGTGGAGTCTGGGGAGGAGCACAGGTAATTCCCATGGACGTGGGCTTGAGCCATCAGAGTGTGGGGATCCTGAGGCGCCAAGAAAAGGCAGCTCTGTCACCCTCCTGTGTGGCACTGCCCACACAAGGCAGCCCAGTCCTTGTTTCAGGGAATGGCTTGTCCTTGCATTTTCTCTGTCTCGTGTTGCAGAACCGGAATTGTTTGTCCTGTGAGTAGTCCCTCTTGCTCTAGTCCAGTCTGCACTGAGCAGTAGCAGAGCCCAGCTTCCAGCTCCCATCCCAAGCAGGTCAAAGCTCCTAAACCACTGACCTGAGCTCAGGAAAGGTTCTTGTCTCGTTAGCTGGAGCAGCTGCAGGCAGGGGTGGGTTTATCTGGAGTGTATTTTTAACAGCAGTCCTGGATGCAGAGACTAAAGTGGGATTTGCAGCACATCAGGAGTGACGCAAAACTGCATTTATTCCAGAGGACTAAAGGCTATAAGTTTGATTCACAGCTGACTTCACTTTTTTCTCAAAGCCAAAAGGTGTGGAAAACTATTTCCAGCTGAGATTTGGATTTCACCCCAGCAGATAATTTAGCTTCAAACTTAAACCTGAACTTTCCTGAGGTGCCAGATCCCTGGCCTGTTTAGGACTTTTTCACATTAACTACTTCTGCAGTTTAAAAAATAATCTATCCATTATTCATTTCACCTCCCGAGTAACTCAGTGAATACAAAAAAATGGGTCATAAACCCACAGTATTGTAACAGATAAAAGAGCAAACTGAAGGCAGAATTACAGGGAATAGGTTGGGAAGGGTTTTGAGGGGTTGTGTGGCCCTCTCAATGGCCATGCACCTTCCCAAGGGTCAGCCTGGGTCCCCTTTGTTCCCTGCCACTGCCTCTCCATGGCTACAGCCCCTTCCCCCTGGGACCCCAGCTGGGGGCTCTCCAGCTTCACCTCCCAGCCTTGCTCCACGGGGTGAGCCCCAAATACTGCTTGGACAGTGCTGCCCTTGGAGATTTGCTCAGTCCTGGCAGGGGGAGGACACGTGATCCCCAGGGATGGCCTTGGGGAGCTCCACGGCTGGGACAGGGAGCCCCAGCCCTGTGGCTGTGAGCCGAGGGATGGATTGGCTCCATCCTCCTCGCTCCGACTCTGCCCGAGCAGAACACAGGAGGGAAAGAGCACAGAGCTAATCCTGCTCTGGGACAGAGCTGCCCAAATCTCCCAGTCTGCCTTACCCTCTGCACCAGGGCGAGTCTGGGAATCAGCTCAGTACCAGGGGTGCAAAACAAAGCAGAAGGTGCACGAATGGACTGGGGGGTCACTCGTGGCCAGAAGAGCCCCATCACAGAGAGCCCTCTCCTCTGCTCAGGGGTGGGCACTGAGAGCCAGAGCAAAGGCTTGGTTTGTCTTTGATGTCTTTGATGTGCCAGGAACACATTTATTGTCTAATTTAGTCATTTCCCCTATTTAGCAAAAAAAAAGCTGTCATGAAAAAGGGTACAGCATTGCCCATGGCCATGACAACTTTTCTGCAGAGATCAGAGGACACACAAGGACAAATAGCTGGGAGACCTCTGGGACACACTGTTTGTGGGGCTCTTTTCCCAGTGTAACTGAGTTACTTGACTGGGAATCCCATAAGCCACAAAGACATTTCTCAGTAACCAAATTTGTATTGATTGTCCCAGTCAAGAGGAAATACCAGACTCTATAGCTAAAAAGATTTAAAGGCTTACATTAGATTTGCCTTTTGATTGATATCTAGGGTAATTTGTGGGAGTGAAAATGGAAAATGTCCCCATCCCCTTCTGTCTCAGCTTCCATGAGGAACAGCAAGTTCCTCTGGAGCTGCACAAGGCAGAATTGTTTGCTGTCAGCTCTGCTCCTGGTGCTGTGCTGTCAGACCACAGTTGTCACATCAGTTACTGAACTGTGCAAATTCATGAGCAAAGTTATAGTAGGTAATTTAAGAAGATTGTACACACCTTAGATTCTAAGGCTGTGAGTTAATAACACTCTCCACAAACAAAAGAAAGCCTAGAATTAGTCACAGAGTGCTGCAACATAACCTGTAGACTCAGATTTGAAAGGGCATGTTTTAGGCTTCTTTCACACCATTCCAGTAATGAATGTCTCAGCAGATGGTTTTTATCCTGATCTCCTGATGGATGGCTGTTCTTGGTAACCCTGCTGCAGAGAGCTCTCCCTTCCAGGGAGGCTCTTAAGCACATGCATAATTCCAGGCGTGCACAGACTCCCCGCTGGAGCTGAGTGTGTGCTTACAGCTGAGGATGTGCTTAAGAGCCTCCCTAAATGAGAGCCTTGATGTACAATTTAGAGAGAAGAATATATGCTGCTCAGTAGTCAAAGCAATCCAATTTACATAAATATTTATTTGTTTTCCATTATATATCATTTTTATGCAGGTGCTTGTGGGATGGATAGACGTCAGAACACATACATAATGGAAAAAAGCTTCAAAGGTATGGTATCCAGAGCTGCAGAACCCTGCCCAGGTGTGAGGAGGGTGTCCTAGAAGAGGTGAGATAGGAGCCTGGGAGAGGCGGCGCAGGCAGGGAGGGACAGAGCCACCGCCCACACGAGCTGCCGGCCTGGCTCCCAGCACTCCTGGGCCATGAACTGTGGGTGCAAAGCTTCCCAGAGCCACGGGCTCTGCGGCACAAGGCGAAAGGGAGGGCTCAGCTCAGGGCAGGAGGGGCAGGTGGAGCTGGCCAGAGCACGTTTCTTTAGGACCCACCGACCACTGACAAGGGCTCTGGGGGCAGCTGCTGGTGGCAGACTGGTGTTGCCCTGCTCTTGGCTCCTGGCCATCCTGAGCTTAAAGAAAGCCCCTAGGAAAGAAGCTGCCCCTGCTCATGCCCTTTGCTGAGAGGGATTTAGAGCAGAGCTGGAGAAGAGCCCTCACTGAGGTTGAGGTCTCCTCAAGCTGGCAACAGCAGCTGTGGGCACTGACTCCAGGGCAGGTCTAAAATGGGATCTCAGATGACTCATGAGCACAGGGCCAGTGGTTTTGTATTTCACTTTTCCTCCAGGTTTACATTCAAAATATTCCAGTTATGTCTGGACCACTGGAGCACTTGGCACAGTGGTTCTCAGAGCTCCTGGCAGATTGGGCTGGAGTTTAGCACACTGAGCTTGTGCTCCAGAAGATGGAGCAAGGAATCTGTCTCCTGGGGAATAGGCAGCTTTCAGGCTGAGATCCTTGATCTGAATCCAAGGCTGCTACGCCTGGGAATGTCCCTCAGTGAACCGAGGAGGGAAATACCACACAGCCTCTTCCTGTAATGCCCTTGGGCTGGTGTTGGCTGAGTCACCGGGACAGTGGTGCTGTTGCCAGACTCCCACTGCCCTGCCATGGCTGAGGTGCTCCCGAGCCAGACCTTTGTCTCAACAAACAAGGAATATCGAAAGCTATTCCACATAAAAAGCATTAACCAGCCTATAGCCAGGCCTAGAGATCAATAATCACTTTGTAGCTGCTGTTTTCAAAATACAGGGATGCAATATTTGCTAAAACATCACCTTACCACACAGAATCGCCAAAGGAAACCAAGAATCCATGACCAAGTCCTTGTTGATAAAGCTGAAGTAAAAATATTGAATGGATTATGTATGTATATGATATATACATATAAAATTCATGATATACAAAATACTCAATCCACTGGTTTCAGCTACTTCAATGATTCTCTTTTTCAAAAGAAAAATCTTATTATAATAGAGCTAGATGTTCTCTTTACATGGAGGTATTAACTTCATTAGTTTAAACTAAATTACTGTTTACTAAATTTAAAGGTGCTTTAAACACATGCAGCAGGAACTCCCATCCACAGGCACAGTCACACAGAGGGGGACCAGTGGGGTCAGAGAAAAAGAATCACAGTGACAGTGAACTGTGAAATGCATTTTCTCCTGCTACATTTTTTTTTTTTTAATTTTTAGGATCTGAACCATTTCCTTTACATGTTTATCTCCTTAAAAATTGAAAAAGCAGGCTCAGAAGCCACAGCTGGAATTGTTTGTGGCTGCTCAGCTGCCTCAGACAGGCAGGGTTGGCACTGGCAGGGGCAGGGTGCTGGACACAGGGACACACCTGCCTTTCCAGGGATGTTTGGGAGCTCACCTGCAGGCACTTAGGAGCTGAGGTCTCTCAGAAGCAGCTGCCTTTGGCTGGCTGGAGGTTCCCAAGGCCCCTCTGAAGGTCAGTTCCTGGGCTCAGGCAGCCCCGGGGCTCCGTGGCAGCGTGGACATTGCCAGTCACAGGGGAGTCTCCTCCCAGGAGGAGCTTGGAATGTGGCCAATGCTCAGAGTGAGCTCTCCTTGCCCTGCCAGGCCCTGACTCACCACATTCCTCGGAAAAACGGAGAGAAAGAAACTCCCAGTCCCAAACAATTGGATTCTGTCAGCAAAAAGGCTCGGCAGGCGGGCGCTTGGTTTTTATCTACTTTCATCCACTTTAAAACCATGTCTTCTCCCACCAGTGTGGTCTAACTGGGGACAGCCTGTCCTGCAGTTGGAAGTGGTCTCTGGTGCTCCTGGAGCAGACAGAGCCTTGCAGGGAGAGGGCACAGGGGGCTGGAGGCTGAGGCCAGGCTGTGGTGACCCTGGGCCACCTCCTGCTTCCCTGGTTCTCTGAGGAGACTGGAGCTGGGGGCTGTGCCCAGAGCAGGGCACCAGCACAGGGATGTCCCTCGTGCAGTCCGACACCAGGGGTGTGGTGGGTGAGCTGCTGTGGAGCTCCAGGGGGTCGGGCACAGAGGCCTGGGATTGCCAGGTGTCAAGCCCAGTGTGACAGCAGCAGAGAGGGGCTGGATGTCACAGGGCCAGCCCTGAGCCCTGCGGCACCCGGTGACAGGGGCTCAACAGGCACAAGGGTTTGCAGAGCAGGTTTCTGAGCAGCTTCTGTCCTGTGCATGGTGCTCAGTGATACCATTCCTGAGCTTTTCCTTTCAACAGAGTTCTTTGGCTTTTAGAGGTTTGGTTTTTAAATGAATACTGCTGCACTGATGGAATGATGTGACCTCAGGCACTACCATTCTAAGGGAAAAAACCCGCAGAAGAGCCAGGAAAATCCCAGAAGAGAAGCACTGATCCCAGGGACGCAGGGCTCAGAGTGGTTCCCCTGGCTGTGTACAGGATGTGTCCCCACTCCTGTGTCACTCTGAAAAGCAGCAATGGGTCCTCGCTCTGTCACTGCCCCTGCAGCAGCCAGGGCTGGCCAGGGTAGGGACAGCAGCCGGCACAGGCACTTCATCCATAATGGGGTTAAATAGCCAGAGAGCACCTTGTACCTGGGTGCAGCACCTCTCCTCAGCACTTCCGCCTCGGCTGTGGGCTCCAAGCCTTGGCATCAGGATGCCAGGAGAAATTCAGGGCAGAGGAGAGGAACCCAGCCTGTGGGAGGGAAATTTCCAGTCCCTGCTAACAAAAATAAACCCTCCAAAGGTCTGGTGATCGGTATCCAGGCAACGCAGAAGGCAGGGACTTCAAAATTAGAGCGTATTCCCAATATTTCTCTGGAAGTCCAGCTGATTGAGTGCTTCCAGTGAGTCCCAGCACCTCCACGAGAGCTGGACCCTGTGACAGGGAGGGATGAGGAGGCAGCACAGCCAGAGCCTGCAGCACCATGGGCTGAGAATCTCTAAATACGTTTGTTCCACTTAAAGTAATTCATGAAACAAAATTTGACAACCGATGCCACACTACTTAATTATCCCCAAATTACCTTAATAACAAAGTAACACAGCAGCTTCTACAGCCTTTAGTGTTAAATCCTCCCTGATCTTACACATCTTGAGGGCTAATGACTCCCTGGTGCACCCAGAATCCCAAACATCCACTGGTGCTCCATAAAATATATTGTGTCCAAAGCAAAGGTCTGATCCCAGCTAGACACAGAGCTCCTGTTTACGTCAGCAGGAATGGGCTCTCAGGCACGTTGTTTCTCAATATCTCCTGGGAAAAGGCAATTCCTGGGAGAGGCCAAACAAGTCTGGGCAGCCCGAGTGGTATTCACTGGATCTCTTCCAACTGGTCCTTGGAAGGGGAGGGAAGGGAAGGGCTGAGGGACAACTTCCTGAGAGGTAATGTCAGCCCTAACTGCAGTACAGGTGAATTTTAGTTTAGGGAGGTAAAAGTAGCTGAGCTGGATGAAGTAAAACAGCTGATGTGCTGGGATTTTTGCTTTTGCCAGCTCCAATGTGCTCAATTCCATAAACAAACCACACAGCTATTTACCTGCAGCTCTGCAGGAGCAGGAATTCTCACTCTGCCCTTCTTTGCTGTAGTAGCCAGCAGGCCTTTATGATCAACATTTCCTGACTCTACAGCCAGTTCTGGTTTGATTTGTTCCCTCCCAGCCGTGGTGCCGACAGGGAATGCTTTGCAGGGGGGTCTTGGGGCACAGAGGGAATCCTGCCTTTCACCCTATCAGCATCTGCTCAGCAGCACTGCTTGAAATGGAGAAGCGAGTAACCGATAATCTTCATGTCCCAAATGAAGATTACCCCAAAATGCAGAGCTGGCTCATTAAAAGCTGCCCAGGCTCTCCTAGCGAGCTCTATGTACCTGCAGTAGCCACCAGGAGCTGTAACTTGCTGGCAGATGGAGCTGAGCCTTTTGTTTGTCTGTGGTTTCCTCACCTCTAACACCAGCAGATCGCAGACTGTGGCACCTGGATTTAAGTCACATACACAGCAAAAGCCAACACTGAGCTCACTCGTGCAGGAGCCTTTGGTCTCACAGGGTTGCTCCATCTCTCCGTAGAAGGATGGGATGGGGCAGTTTTCCACTGATCAGTACCAGGATGGGGTTGGTGACACTGGAGGGACAAACCCTGCAGCCAACAGCCAAGGAATGTCGGTGTTGCTCTGGTTCCCATCTCCTGTCATGTACTAAACCAGGTGTGTCTCACTCGGAAGCAAAGGCACCGCTCATCTCACCCAGGCTGATGTCAGACAAGGAGTTTCTAAGTTTTAGAACTAAATAAACACTGAACTGGTGCCAGGCCTCTGCCAGCCTCCCCATCCCTAATGGTTGCAGCTGGTTTGTGTGCAGTGGAGCTTCCCAGAGAGCTGCTTTCACTGACCCTGGGAGCTGAGGGCTCTTGAGACTTGCTGAAATCAGAGCCCAGAAAGCAACCCCTGGCTGCAGGCGGCAGGGCATGACCTGGCACGTCCCTCATGGCTGAACCAGGACCAAGGGCACCAGGCCAGGGGTGATGGACACACAGACACACAGATACAGACTCAAGCCCAGAGCTGAAGGAGGGACAGTCACACACAGTGGAGCAAACCTGGCATGAGGGAACAGGATGGGGCTGGCAGGCTCGGAGCAGAGGTTTGGAGTGGAGAAGCGATGTCGTGTTGTCTGTCTATTTCTTAACCTGAATTTCTCTTTTTGTCTCCCATACTAGACAGCGGGGGCAGCTGGGATTGCAGCTATTTTGCAAGTCCCCCTATTTCACCAGGAGTATTTCATATATACCAGGACCTGCCTTTGTACTGTAACCCAGCACAAGAAAATGCCTCATCTTTCATTGCATCGCTCTAATTCTAAATTACTGGCACTGCCCAGCAGGATGCACACAGCAGCAATGGCACGTTCTTGAATGTCAATGTTAAGACCTATTTATTCTCTATTGTTTTTTATTTTTAAAGCAAGACTGGCACTGTACCTTGCAGCAGGCTGGCCTATCCCAGCCAGGGTCACTGACCAGGCAGGCCGGTGGTCACAGCTCTCACGCCAACCTTGTTGTCCCCATGTAGTGCCTCTGTCACCTCCTCTCCAGCCCAGGGGAGAGGAGCAGGAGATGTCTACAGCAAAGGGGGGGAAAAAAGCAGAGCAACAGTGAGGCTCAGGTGGAGGCTTATCCCCCTCTGTGGAAACCCAAGATTCCCTGGATAACCCCGAAACCGGCAGGGACTGCACATGCAGAGGCTGCACTGGTGCAGTTCTGAGCCTGTGGCAATGTTGTGCACTCCAGCACAGGGCAGTGGATGTGACCAAGGCCCCGGGACTCACCCTGCAGCTGGCTGAGCACCCCAGGTCCCAGCAGGTCCTGCCTGCAGAGCCGACTGCCCGCGGCCGTGTCTGGGTCTGCGGGGCAGGCGGAGCGGGATGAACACGGCTCTGTAGGAATTAGGGGGAGGGAGGGAAAGGGTTGCCACCTCAAATTAAATATTGCAGTAAACAACAACTAGAACCTTTCACAGGAAAACCTTCAGTACTGAGCAGGTTTTCATTTCTTTCCTGCTAGTGAGTGGTGGATGCAATGGTCTGGAACACCCAGAGCAAAAGCGCCGGGTGTCTGTGCTGGAGGCTTCAAGGATCTTCCTTATCCCCTGCCCCCTTGTCCTCCCCAGCCTTCCTGCAGAGACTCAGTTGTAATTAACCTAATTAGGCTAACGACCCTAACGCTCCCACTCCACTCTTGTTTTGCAGATTATATGAAAGAATCTGTGTGCAGCTCCAGCACTTGTTCCCTGAACAGCAGTGAAAACCCATACGCCACCATTAAAGACCCCCCCATTTTAACCTGCAAACACTCCGAGAGCAGCTACGTGGAAATGAAATCGCCTGGTCACAGGGAGTCCCCGTATTCTGAAATGCCAACTTCATCAACAGCCAATAAAAACATCTACGAAGTTGGTAAGCAGTGGGTGGCACAGGGGGGTTGGTGGAGATGCTGGTTTTGCCCTGTCCTGGCACAAGGAGCCTGGACTTGGCACGGTGCAGGGAGGCACTGGCCGGGGGAAGGCCTGAGCATTGGTGTGTTGGTTTGGGGAGCTAAGAGCCACGATGGTGGATGTCCTGAGCTGGAAGGGACCCACAAGGATCAGGAGTTTTGGGACTGCTGCTGGTCACCACAACCCAGTTTTCCTTGCTCCCCCAGAGCCCACTGTCAGCATAGTCCAAGAAGCCCGCAGTCGGAGTGCCAGTTACCTCCAGAATCCATATGACCTGCCTAGGAACAGTCACATTCCTGGTCACTACGACCTGCTCCCCGTCCGGCACAGCCCGACACATGGGCCTTCTTGGGACAAGCAGTCTTAGAGGGATGGACTTCACTGGGCACTGTGCTGCCAACACAGACTGTGAGGAGGCAGAGGAGAAGCCATTCCTTCTTTTCCTGTGCTGCTGAGGGACTGCGGACTGGCAAGGACCTAACACAACATCAGCTTGGGCCGACTGCTGCTGCATGATGTTATTTATAAAGACATTTTTATATGGGTACCTGGAACTAACGAGAGCCTCCTCCACGTGGGACTGGAGTACATCATCCCAGGAAGGTGTCTTCATGCTCCAGGCAGAAACTCTCCGTGGTGTGTGTTCTAACCCTGGCCTTGCTGTAAAATAAAACCACAAAAACATGCTAAGTAGAAGGACTTCAAGATGTACATTTCGACCAACTGCATCAAGAAACCTTTTACTGTTAGGAACAAGGTGACTAGGAATACGCTGGAATTTATTTTCATCTTTGTCATGGGAATGGGCATTTTTCTGAACAAGAGCAGGGAAACTTGTCATTTCACTGTCTGGAAAGCTCATTTACTGCCATCACCATGTGCAACCTGTGCAGATCATGCTTGGTAATTAGCACTGAGATTGTCGTCTCTATATTCAGCACAAGATAATTTGAGCTGAGGAATATTAACACAGATACTTTCTGTGCAGCTTTTAAAATCTTTCCAAATGTCCCCTGATCTTTGCTAATGAATGGAGTTCTCACAATGAGTCTCACACCCATCTTACCACACTTTTAACTTTGATTGGCACAGGTAGGGTTTGATTTTCCTTATGCAGCTTCTCTTTTGGTAGCTAAATCCAGCAGATCTGTCAGGCAGTTTAAACTGCTGCCCCTCCAGTTCCTGCCCTGGGACACTGCAGGTTTGCACAGACCAGCCCTGGTTTCATTTCCTTTCCCAAAGCTGAGCCACATCGGCTTCTCTCTCCCATCTTTCCAAGCCATCTCCTCATGATTCACTGTCAGCATGCCACAGATGACACCCCTGAATCTGATGTGCATTACCATGTAGTGCAACTTTATCCATTGATGATTCTACCTGAAATGTCATTAAATGGAGCTGAAACTGGGTTTTCTTTTTCAGCAGCTGTTTGTGAAGTAATTATCAAGGGTCTGACCCATGGTAAAATTTTGGACTGAGCCACCATGATATTTTTTTTTAATTTATGATCTCTATTGACCTAGAAAAGTAGAGTACTTGCCGTTAGTTCCTTGTAGATTTTGAGCATGAAGTAGTATTGACTCTAAGTATGTAATTTTATTAGGCAAACATAGAAGTAGCAAGTTGATTGCCTTTTATATATAAAAAATATTCTGTTGCACATTCGCCAGTCTGATGGAAGCAGAAGAGGACGACACCAGCCCCGTGGGTTTGCTCACAGCACAATCCCAGGTGTGACCTGCTGGGCTCTGGGACTGGCAAGAGGAGCCCTCCAGCTTGGGGGCAGTGGCTGGACCCCGGCTCCGGGAATACTCCTGGATCACTCAGAGCACCACAGTGGGGCCCAGCTGTGTCCCCACAGATGGGTTCAGCCCTCATGCCTGGGAGCAAAGCCCCTGGCCCGGGGCATCCTGCCCCTGGAGCCAGGACTCTCCAGGTGGTCAGGCTGGCTCTGAACCCCAAACCTGCGCCTGGACAGCCCCAGGCTCCCAGAGCAGCCGCTGTCCGAGCCGCAGGATCCTGCCCACGAGGTTTCCCGAACGCTGCATGTGTGCATGGGGGCTGTGGCTGATCAGCAATAGCAATTTTGTTTTCCAGGAAAGCCTTATTTGAGATGTAAGGAAACAATTATTTTGTAGGCCCAGTAGGAATATATTTTAAGTACATGAATGGAAAGACTTACCTCAAAAATATCAAGCGAAAGGTGGTTGGATAAGGAATACTCTCGTTAAGACCCACCTTGGCACCCAGCACAAGCAGCCCCAGCTGCTGGCCTGACCCATGTTTGTATGTTGCTGTAGTTTGCAATGAGACTCCAGAGAGCAGAGATGTGCTCAGTTGTTCGGTTTGGGTTTTTTTCAAAGCAGGATTTTGAAACCAACTGCAACGATGTGCATAGAGCTTCACAGGAAAAAAAACAAACAAAACCAACAAAAAAAGAGTACCCTCTTGTATATCAGCGATAGCTTAGGAAACAGGCACCAAAATGGCAATACTTTTTTAAGGCAAGACAGATTTGTAATATATTTGTTCACTGTGCAAAGGTATCCTACCTTGTACAAAATAAATCGAATTTCTCTCAATGTGTAGTTCTCCAACGTACTCATTTGCAGAGCAAAACTTCCAGCCCTGCACAGATCTGAGCTCTCCAGGCGATGTGGCTGCTCCCCTCAGCCAAAATCCCCCGGGCACCAGGCTGGGACAGAACCAGCAGGATTGCTCAGAAAACCCAATGCTGTCATTCCAAGGTAAGTGGCTCTGCACACCCTTCTCCCACTTCCTCGGCAGTTTGACCTCAGTGAGACTCCTGGGAATGCACAATCCCAGCTGGAAGAGCCCCTGCACACCCGCCATGGTGGTGACAGTGCCCTGGGCCACTCGTGGGTTCCCAGGCCTTTGGGTGGACACCAGAGGACCCACGGTCACCCAGCAGCAACGGGACAGGACACGAGGCAGCCCAGCAGCTCCCAGGGAGCCCAATCAATAAATCACGAGCACAGATTTGCAGCAGAAACACCTTCAGAATTAATGAGTCCCAGGCAACACAGCCTCTGCTACGTGCTGAAGCTTTTCAATATTTGTGCTTCATATTTCTAAAAATCTTGTTAACTAAAGCTCAGCGTGTAATCTTCTTATTTGACAAGCCACACTCAATAAGCTATTTAAGACTGGAAATTCATCAGGTCTGAACTGATAGAATAAGTAATTCCAGCTTAATAAAAATGTCTTTAAATCAGAACAATTCCATGTCCTTTCTGCTTAAGAGTCAGAAGCTCAACTCCCATCAAAGACAGGAACCACTGATGCTCACTGAGTAATTGTTAAAAGTTCGGGCTCTCAAATATGTAAAAGACAGCAAAAGCTTTTGGCAAGCAAAGCCCATTTTGAAGCATTATATGGAATTGCCAGAATCTCAGAAAGCTCCTTCCAGGGCCCAAACAGTGTCTGTTACCATCAGCTGTCTCCTATTAGCAGGGAGGAGACACTTCAGTACACAAGTAGTGCCAATTACAGAACCGAATGATTAATCAGCAGCTGAACAGGACAATCCCCCATTGGAAGCATTCAGATGGAGTAACGACTTGCATTGTCTCTCCCAAAACACCTTGGGAAGCACCTTCCTGTCTCAGGAGTGTCACCCAGCCCAGGCCAGGATCTGCTGCCAGGGCCCTGCAGTCCTTGAGAAAACACAGCACAGACCCCAGAACAGGAGGCAAAGTATTTCCCAGGTGAGTTCTCTCTCTGAACAGACCCCACTGGATTTTGCTTTAGAAGTCCTCAGCCTCCCACAGTGGTTTGCACTTCCACCATCTGCACTGCAATTCCATCTGCTGCAGGAGGAAGAGTTTTGCCTAAAACCACACAAAATCCAGACCGATGTGACAGCAGAGTCAAGTCACCTGCTTATAGGAATGAGAAAAGGAAGCAGAGTGAAACTCATCCTGCGCTTCCAGCTGACAAATTTAGAACTTGGCTGCCACAGATATATTGATTAATTCCAAAATCTGGGCAGAGAACATGCTGCAAGAACAGCTCCTGCAGTGAGTGAGGGCCTGGGCTCACACCTCACCCTCAGACCCATCCCCAGGGCCCCCAGTGCTGCCCCGTCGGTGCTCAGGGGCAAATCTTCATCGGGACACCGCAGAGGGATCCAAAGCTTCCATCACTGGCTGCAGGAGGCAGTTTGTCTCCCACTGGATTTTCTTCCTGGTGGCAATGTGGGGAAAAAAACAGGTTTGTAAAGTTATTCAGATGTTTGAGTGGAATGAACCCACAGAATTTTCTAAGCTTCAAAGCTTCCTGAAGCTGTCAAAGTGCCCTGGCTATAAACTGCAGCAGCCCCAGGAAGCTCAGAGCTGCTCTCAGGGAAGGCAACTGTGCTACACAACCCTTTCAGTTCCTTTTGCTGGGGGCACTTCCACTTCAGTGCCTTCTCACTGCCTGTTGCAAGAAGCTCATAGGTAAAAACCTTCAGGTCAAATCCCAGTTCTTCCAAAAAGTGCACCCAACACCACAGTGAGTTGTCCCCTGTAATTTTTTATTAGAATCATGGATGAATATATTTTAAATCAATCTAAAAAAATAATAAATCAAAGTACAGTACATGCATAAAATACAAAGTAATTTACAAACCGATCAAAATAGCATCTTCAGAACTAATACGAGGAGGAGAAATGGAGTAAAAAACAACAAGTGACCGACTACAGCAATGCCTTCCGTGTGCCTCACACATCATGAGCACCGCGAGACAGAAAGGTTGGGAAGGGAACACAGCTGGAAGTGCCAACCACATCTGGATGTTCCAAGTGGGTCATATCAGAGTTTGAGAAACATCCTCTACAATCAATTACTTCCCTGTAACTGTATAAATAACTGCAAGCATTTGCACAACACAGAGTTCCTTTGAATCCTGTGGGAATGCAGTGGCTGTGGCCCCCAATGCCAGTGCCAGGCGTGTTTAGGAACAGCGCAGAGCGAGTGACGTGCAGTGACAGAAGGCACAGTTCATGTAACCCTGGACAAGCAGATTGGACTGGATTGGTACGGAGCAACAGACCACAGGAGGAACATCCAGTAAGGAAACTACTCCAGAGGGTTTTGTTGAAGAACATTCAGCAAACCACTGGAATAATTTAAAAATACTGGATCAACCAGAACTGAAAACTAAGGCCAGGTAGTAGAAGTTATTCATTCATCAACTCAAGCACTTGAATATATTAATATATGTGGCATGCATTAATAGACGTGATATGTAATACATGAAAACATCCTTCAAGTCTGTGTCCCATGAAAGAAAAAAAGGCATCCTCAAATCCTGATACCACCAGCACTGTGGAGGCCAAGCCTCAGACAGCACAAAGCTGCTGCAAGTTCCAGAGCTGGAGTGACCCTTCCTCAGGGATGCGGCTCCTGAGTTCACTTCCTTCACAAGCGGCACCTCCATGGGGTCCCAGCAGCTCTGCCTCACATCAACCTCCTCTGCAGCAGGTGCCAAACCACAGCACCTCACTCCCAGGCAGCCAGAACCTGCTGCTTGTTTGCAAGAAATTCTCTTTTCTCCCCTGTAGTATCCTATAAAACTTCACTTGACAATCTGAAGATGTAGCCAAAAACATTTAACTGACAATAAAATTGCACTTCTGAGCTTCGCCGAGCTTTAGATGCAGAATGCAACACCTTAAGACAAGGAAAGATTATCCTGCCCGGAGAGATTTTCCTTGTTAACCTGACAGTAATTGCTTTGTTAGGAGCAGGATAACATCTTCAAGTGCTCTCCAAAGGTGTCAGTGCTCTGACTAGCGGGCATCATGTTGGGAAGGGATCAGTTGAGTTCCTAACAATTTACTGAGCCCAAACCGACAGGTCGGTGTTGGGAAAATACTGCAGCCACATCCAAGTAAGAGACTGATAAACACTGAAATCAAAGTGTTTAAGACATGGAGAAATTCATGGAGAAGGAGTAAGCAGTAACTAAACACAAGAATGTAACCACGAGAATTACAAATATATTTAAATCTTGGACCTGGGGAATATACACAGCCTTTTAGGAAAGAATGGACAATTTATATATTCTGACAGCACTGCATCTTTGGTTTGTTTTCAGTGGTTGGAGGGACATGGATGGGAACCACGTTGTTGCTTGGGGACATGTCATTCTCACGTCTGTCAGACATCTGCTTCTGGGAAACAATCCGATAGATCTCTGGAAGAGGAGAAAGAGCTGATCAGTACGTGCACACCAGCAAAATGCCATCGAAGAGTTAAACCTGGGGGAAACCAGGCATAGCTTTGGAATGACGTAAGTAATGCAGTGAAGCTTCCACACAAAGTTCAATTGTGGTGCTTTCTAGATACAGAAAATAAAATATACTTTTACAACAGAAATTATTTTTTTAACAACTGGTTTACTTCCCTTGAGATAAGAGTCAGTAAATGGACAGAATTCACAAATTTCCATGCTATGAATGAGAAACTATGTGCCCATCCATTCCTTCTGAAGGTTCTTAAGACTCCAAGGACAGTGGTCATACGTTTGCTGATGTATCCACAAACAACACCAGGATCAAAGGGAACCATTCCAGATTTCTCTCCCTGATAGTGATGCCTAAGGCATCAACAGGACTGCAAGGGCAATTTCTTCTCGCTGAAGATAGACACCCACCATGTCTATCATCCAAGCAGTGTTAAATCTTCAGAAAAGGTTGATTTGGGCCCAAAAGGGGAGACTCGGACCCTTCAGCAGCACAGAAATCCTTTACAAAATGTGCTGTATGAGAAATATGGGCTCCAGACGAAGAGATTCCAAACAAAGAGGAATCAGAGAGCATGGGATTAACACCTGCACTGAGAGCCCTGCCCTGTTCCTGGCACTTGTCACGGCTGATGGTGCTGCACATAAACTCAGAGCAGCTACAGCAGCACTTCAGCTGCACAGAGAGAGTAGAGTGTGTATAGCACTTCACCCCCAGAAAGGAAATACAGGATGCCAAAAATAGAACATGGGGAACTCACTTGCAAATTTAAATTTGAAAACCATTAAAAAAATAAAAGCTTACTAAAGCTCAGTTTTACAGAAAGTCCCAGCTCAGACTCAGACAGGGACAAACTGTACAGTAAAATGGGTTTTTCGTACGCACTCAGGTACAGATCAAGTCATTGAGGCAACCAAACAAGAGCTGAACAGGTAAAAGGATTTTCTGATTTCACCCTTTCTTGAGCTTACTCTTCTTTCCAACAATCTTATATGCAAACAACCTCCCAAGTTAAGTGAAACCGATGAAACCAGACCTTTAAAGCCACCTGCAGCCTGGTGTGGGAATGTGCAGACAGGGACCAGCTTGGCCCCCTGGCAGTGCTCAGCAGAGTCTGTGTGTGGGGTGGGAGGAGCAGAGCTGGAGAGATCTGCTGGGCACCTTCAGGACAAGCTTTGTGCTCAGGGCTGACAGCCAGTTCACTCCCAGTGCAGAACAATGCCTGCTCCCATCAACAGGAAAAGGCTCTGGCCACCTTTGTTACTGGGAATTCTCTGGTAGCACCTTCAGCAGCAGCAATTCTCAGTTTCCGAGAGAATTTCCTGAACAAGTTCATACAAGTCCCTGACATATCACACACTTCCTCCACCCCATCAGCCAGGACTCATACAGGGTGCCCTCTGTGTAACAGCCTCATCTGACAGCAAGTATCCTCAAGAAACAGCCCCAAAGCCTTGAAAATAATCTGAACAGCACCAATTCCCTTACTGATAATGAATCTACCCCTTCTGACTCTGGGAACATCTTCCCATGATTCCCATTTCCACGGCCTCCCCAGCAGCCCTGCAAGTGAATCCACTGTCAGCAGTTCCAAGCTTGCTGCTTCCTGCTGCTTCTCCCTCTCTGCAGAGCAAAGCCCAGTTTAGCCACAGCCTAAATGCTAAAGCCTGCCCTTCCCTGGTGGGCTGCACACTCAGCACACAAGGCTGCGCTGCTGTGGCAGGGGAGGGGGAACAGCCTAAAGCTGCTCTCACTGGGGCAAAATGCCCAGCAGCCAAGCCTGCACTGAAAGTGCTGTGCCCAGAGAACGCTGGGCTAATGAAGATGTGCCCTTTTTAATGAAGACACAGCACTTTGGGCTCTGCTTAGGAGCTGAATGAGACCTTATTAAGGGCACATTCAGCAGAATGCATCACTGCATAATGGGGAACTGTGAGAGACAGGCCTTGCACTGTGAGAGCTGGGAAAAAGTGACAGTGCTACCCACGAGGAGCTGGGCCAGGCCTTGGCTGCTCAGCGTGCACTGGGGTTCCATTCATTTTCAGGTGTACAGAGACAACAAAAGAGGAAATGCCTCGATTTTTTGATGCTAATTCTCTGATGTTGTTTCCTTGGTGATGGGATTCCTTAGAGATGAAACCACAGCAGAATGCGGTGTGGGAACAGAGACAGCACAGAGCCAGGCAGGGAATGGAGGCAGACTCCAGTTTACTTTAAGGATGCTTTATCCTGCTGTGAATACTCAGGGTGGCTGGGATCATAATACCAGTCTCTCTTATTTGCCAAATGATACAAAGCAGCTTTGTGTGCACAACAATCAGCCCTGGCAGTCTAGACATCTTGGAACAGAAGAATTTGGATAGGAACCATCACTCTAAGTCACAGATGGGAAAGGTCCTCAAAACCTCATCTGGAATCCACAGCAGGACAGGAAACCCACCACATGTATGATATACCCCCTCTAAAGTTCTCTATAATGTGGGAGAAGAAAGAAGAGCTTTTACCCCTTATTCCACCTGTAGCAACAGATCACACACTCACTTAGGCTGTGCTAACTACACTGGATTCACATTTCCCATGGCCAAAGGCATCTATTCAAAGTGCTTACTCTGAGAACCCAGGTGCGGATAAGCTTAACAGGGACCCTGCTACACCTCCAAGGGAAGCACCTTCACAAACTTCCGACACTGTCCCAACCACACCAGCTTCAGGAGGGCTGGAAAGAAAGGGGGGCTGCTACAGACCTTGGTCATGACACCCTGTTCAGGAGAGATCCCAGCAGCTGGGGAAAAGGCTCTGGAGCAGCCTGGGATATCTGTGGTGCAGTTCTCAGCACTGTAAATACCAGCAGGGCTGGTGCAGCAGCTCGTCCTGCCCCTTCTGTCAGCTGGCTCTGCTCGCAGCCGCTGGCAACGCCTGCTGGCTTCCCCAGCTTCCTGCTCCCAAGGACAGCCAGCATTCCACCCACAGGCACTGAGCTCGGAGGCAGCCTTGCCAAACACACACCAGCCAGGATTCTGCAGGGTGACTGCAAAAACCACATTCTTCAGATGACTGCTCCCCTCCTTCCTCCAAAGCAAGTCATTAAGAGAAAAAGCCAGCTGTGAAGTGAGCTCCAGAACAGCCCTCCTTAGCGTGCCAGTCACAGCCCAGATGGAGCCGACCTGCTGCTCAGGCACTGTTTACTGCACCTTTATCTCCCCGAAACAGGAGCTCCTGTCTGGAGAGAGCACATGCCCACTAAGCACAAGTGCTTCTTCCAGCACAGTTGAACTGGCCCCTCCTGAACAAGGATCACAAGGATCCTGTCCACAGATCCAAGAGCTAAAACAAGATCCTAAACACCGTCACAGTAACATGCAGGCAACACTGACATCCATGGAAAAGCAACAGCCTCAAGAATCTGTCAAACCCCACCATGAGCAAGTTTTAATCACCTGTTCACCCATTACAGACAGCTCTGCTTACAGACATATTAAATCAGAAAAAAAAAAATCAAACCTCCATGGATAAGAATCCAAACTCACTTCTGAAATAAAAGGTACTGTTGGAAGCCTGTGAGGAGAGATAAAGAAAGCCTAGCCTGTGCCCGAGAGGTGTAGTGCTTCCCATGGCAACAGCACTGCATCCTTTGAGTGTCACATGGCTCTGAAGGAAGCCCAGGGCACACAGGAAACTTCCCACCTCTCCAGTGTAACTTAGAGAACACAATGGGCCAGCAGGAGATGGGGATTATGAGATGACCAGTCTATATTGGCTATGACAGCCTGACAGCCACCTCGGGAGGGAATAAACACTGCCTGATTTATTTGATGTTGTTTTATTAGTGCTGGTGTTTGAAAGTTAATTAACTAACCTGCACCTGAGAGCCCCGAGCCCTCTGCAAACAGCGAGTGGGAGCAGCAAGGCTGCTTGTTCTACACAACACACCTGCCCAAATCTGACCTCAAAGTTGAGGTGTTCCTGAGAGAAGGGCTACCAAGGACATGGGCATAAAGGAAGAAGTCTCAGATTTTAGCACTTACAAGCGAGCAATGTCTTTCTCTTGAAAAATCCATGCCCAAACTCATGTGCATTTTGACAGGACTGCCTTTAGGTATGTGAAGAAAGCAGGAAATGCAGCAGGCATCCCAACACCTCTGCATTCAGCCACTCCTTAGTCATCCACCCTCTGATGGCACTGGCAGTTTGTCACATAGGGAACAAATGTGTAAGCTAACAGAACTTCCTTCTTTTTGAAACAATTTTGTGCAATGTTGGAATTACAACTGAATGACTACACTGAAGTTAAAGGGAACCACATGGTTCAATTAAAGAGGAAAAAAGTTATTTTTCATCTAACACAAACACACTTTCAGCTGGTATCTGCACAGGAGCACTTAGGAACCCACGGTAAGAACACAATAGAGTCTGAACTGTCAGAGGCCTCTTACAACTAAGGATGAAACAAGAAACAGATGGACACAGGCAGCTAATACCCCAGCAGCCAAACACCTCTCACCACTGCCAGGCTGTCCATAAAGCATTTCAAACAACTGAAGAAATGTTACAGGATTTATACTTTTACTACAGTAAATAACCTCCTAGTTCTATCTTCACCTGCATGTTCCAATATGGCTACCAGGACCTTTTTGGAAGGTTTTCAAAAGAATGTCTAAATTAGGTGGCAAAGAGGAAAAAAAAAAGCAGAACTAACTAGGTGTCAGTGTCACAGCAACAAGATCTGATTTACAGAGAGTTGAGAAGTGGGGCCACTGCTCATACCAAGCACACATCACGTAGCCTGGCACATGCTACACTGGGAAGGAGAGACTTCAAATTTGCAATTGGAAAACATGTTGGAGGCAGTTGGAGAAAACAAGAGACTGTCTGGCACACCTAGAACAGAGACACAGTGAACAGAGGAGTGTCTCAGATGTTTTGAAAACCCAAACTAGAGCATTTGCCAAAGCTGGGAGTGATGAAAGCTCCAAAACCAGAGGCCACAGTGTCCCACTGTGCCCTGGCTACAGCTGACAGAGTGCACAGAAATACAAAAGCCCCATGTCAGAGAGTGATTTCCACACCAATTTGTGAATTCCTACCCCACCTTTACAAGCCAGGGTTAAGTTAAGGTTCCCCAAACTGTTGTGAGTGTCTCAGCCTTAACAAGTTTTGCCTACTTAAACAAGGCTTTAGACAAAAAGGAAGTACTTTATCCACAGAGCATAAACATGCAGCACTGACTGCTGTCACATGTCACACAGGCCAAAGTCCAGGCAGGACTATTAAATGCAACAACAGCAACTCCTGCAGCTCAGGAGTCACTGTGTCTCAAGGAAGGATCTCTGCTCTTTCATCCCTTTTTCCTTGGCAACTGCTACGGTCACCATTAGAGATGGAAACAAACTGGACTGACTTCTCCTCTGATAAACAATGGCTGTTCTCAGTTGATGCCAGCAAGAGACAATTCCCTCCCCTGGGCACTCCCTGTAATGGGAGATGGAAACTGAAACACAAACCAGGCTGACTACAATCCTGGGGCAGATCAAAATGAACAAGGATTCATTCCCCAGTTCAAGGCTGGCCTTTCAACTGTGCCACTTTGAAACTGGACTCCAAATCTTATGGCTAATGAAGACTGATTAAATAGCAACATTTTAAGCACTTTATAGGCAAAGAAATGCCTATTTGCATCATATCTGAGCAGCCTTCCGCCCTTCCCCCTTGAAGTACAAAGCCCTGGATGACTCACCTGTCAGAATAGTCTGGAAAGCTGCTTCCACATTTGTAGAGTCTAAAGCAGACGTCTCAATAAATGACAAACCATTCTTCTCTGTGTGGACAGAAATACTGTAATTAGAGAGGTACAGCACATACCTGTTTCCCATCTGGAAAAGTTTCTGTAGCAGATAATATTTGCAGTGTTCCTGATGAGACACCCGGGTATCAAGAGAAAGTAAAACAAGCTGTGGGGTTTTCCCCCTTAAGTGATCTAAAAGTGACGCCACCCAACACCAACATTAGAATTTACAGCCACTCCCAAGCACAGGGATCAGCCCAGTGCTGTGTTACTTTACCGCACATGTTCCTGCATCACTGAAAGGGATCATCTGTTGCAGTTTCAAGAACTGTGTGAGAAAGTTTCCTAGATTTTCTTTAACCTCATCAAGTTTCTCCACCTCCCACCTGCTAATATATCACAGCAGCTTATTTAACGGGGATAGAGCAGCAGAGGGAATGACACTCCTCCAGCTGCAGGCAGGGATCCTCACTGGCCATAAACTCTGCAAGTGGATCGATGGCAAACTTTAATGTGAGGAACTCAGCTATATTCCTGGATGAAAGAAACTGGGCCTAAAACAAGGCTTACAGAAACTAGAACTACTGCTCACAGATCTTAATTATATAACGAAAGTCAGAAAACCAGTTTAATGAAAGTGTTCAGCCACAGGCACCTGTGTAGGGCTGCAGATTAGTTGGGACACAGAAGGCAAAGCTACCACCGCACAAGAAACTCAAACCTAAAGCCAGAGGCAGTTTCTGCAAGACAAACAGTGCCCAGGCAAGAGAATAAATTTGGTTTAAAATGTTCAGGTGCCTCTGGCCGGTTCTTGAAATGTCATGCATGTTCTACAAGGTCTCCTTTCTGACTGAATGTGGCATGTGACAGTGAGGGACATGACCAGCAGCAGGTTTTTTCCTCCTACCCAAACCCTCTCAGAGCCAGGTAGGCAAATCCCCAGACAGCAGCAGGGAATTCCCCTGAGTTCCCCAACCTGCGAAAGCTCTGGCCTCGTCCGTGGGGACGGCTCTGAGGTGGCGCAGGTCGCTCTTGTTGCCCACCAGCATGATGACGATGTTGCTGTCGGCGTGGTCCCGCAGCTCCTTCAGCCACCGCTCCACGTTCTCGTACGTGAGGTGCTTGGCGATGTCGTACACCAGCAGGGCCCCCACGGCTCCACGGTAGTACCTGGGGACAGGGGGATAGCCACACACGGTGAGGCTACAGGAGACCGTGCAGTAGTCACCTTCCACCTCTGATCTGCTCCTGAAAATTCTCCCCCACCCACCACTGTGGGTGCAGCACGGGCACGGCCCAGAGTGATAAGGAGACTGTAGTGACTCACTGGGTCATAAAAATGTCAGCGTGATCTACTCCCTTTATGAAAGGCCACAGCTGGCCTCCTTTTGAGTGAGAGCCACAGTAATGCATTCAAAAGGAAACAGGCTGTGTTCTCCCACCCCACAACTCCCTCCAGCTCTACTGAAATCCAGCTTTTGCTACACTGGTTTTTAACAATTAGGCAAGCACACAAGTGAGCAGTCTTTCCTGGCTGCTACAGGAAGATTTGTGCTCTTAGGTTACCACTGATAAAACGACCAGGAACACTGATATTCCTTTATCATTCGCTTCCATGGAAATGAGTCTCTCAAAGTTCTTGCATTCTAAACTTGAAATGCCCCCGGTTATGTGTCATGAGAGCACTGCAAAGTAAATCAGTCTGTGCAGGAACACACCAGATCAAGTTTCTGGCCCGAATAATATTTAACCTTCCCACCACCACATTATTGTGGGTATTACCTGACAAAACACAAACACCCCTGTTTGCAGCTAGAGAGGAACTGAAGGGCCCAAAACTGCCCTCCTCAGCCACCCAGGCTCCACTTACGCTGAGGTTATGGCTCGGTATCGCTCCTGCCCTGCTGTGTCCCAGATCTGAGCCTTTATTGTCTTCCCATCGACCTGGATGCTCCTCGTTGCAAACTCCACTCCAATGGTGCTTTTGCTTTCCAAGTTAAACTCATTGCGAGTGAATCGAGACAGAAGGTTGCTCTTCCCTACTCCAGAGTCTCCAATAAGTACAACTACAAGATAAAAATCGTATCAGAATCAGACTCCAGAGGTAGATGACACATTGAAAATCACTTACAAGAAATATTTCTTTAAAAGAATGAAGTATGAAGGAAAAGAATGGCAACACCACCATCCTTGTCATGCATTTGCTGTCCAAGTCTCAATATTTCTGGAAAACCAGAGCTGCCACATTCACCAGCATTTTGAAAAGATGTTAGACTTGACTTTTATTGGTTATATTTAAGCCTCCTTTGCACAGCATGGAAGAACATTCCTCTTTTAGGAAGAATATACATGGCTGTCACTGCAAACACTGGTGACCAGTTATATTTCCTTACACAATACTAGAACTAAAAAACAAAACAAAAACCCTACAATCACATAACTGAAATCTGCCTTGCTGAAGAAGTCCAAAACACAGGACAAGTAGCAGACTCTGCTTTCACTTAACACTCCTCATGCCTTTGCAGCATGAGGTTCCCCACTGGGGCAGAAAAATTTGTAAATTAAAAGAGAACCAAAGAACCCCCAAGATCACCATCACCCGCCAGCCAGTTTGAAATGTTTGCCGAGCCACAGCTCTCTGCCCTTCCACAGTCCCCCACGGCTGCAGTGGCTCCTGGACACATCAGGCCAGGGCTTGAAACTGCTCAAAAATGTTGCCAGGGGATCGCTGGGCCTCACAACTGGATCCACCATTCCCTGGCTCTGCTTGACTCATCCCAGCACCAGTGCCAAGCAAACTAATTGGAAGGATTCAGCTATGCTTGACAAGAGAGTGATGGAAGGTTCAAAGTCCAGTTCCTACAGGAAAAACAGCATCACGAGGATTCCCTGCAATATCCTGTAATGCTGAGTTGAAAGGTGCAAGTTTAAGTGTTACTTAAAACTCAGTACCAAGAGGCAGAACAGTGGGTGAAAATGTGTTCACAACCTGACTCACATGAACAGGAGCCTCCTGGGGTGATCCTACAGCTTTAACGATGATAAGGTTCCAAACCAGTAATGAAGGAAAGGGAAGAAAAATAAGATAAAATCTTTGAGAAGAAAGGCCAATAATGAAGTTCAGCAGTGAATCAACGCCAGTCCAAGCAAAAAAGTGCACACTCAGGTGACAAAAAACATTGTCTTTGTTTATTTAGGGAAAAACACTTACTCAGTAACACACATCATTAACAGTTAAGACACCAAAACACAGCATTAAAGTTTCTGTGTGGTACAACAAAGCAATGAGAGCACCAAACACACTCAATGACACAAACCCCCCGTGGAGCTCAGTCTAGCAGCAGAAACATTCCCATCTGCTGCTGCAGCCCTCTGCAGCTTCTCTTTGAATAATGCAGAGCAATTCTGGCAGATGGGACTTTGCTCTGACTGGAAGGGCAGAGCAGCACCTTTTAAACTCCCTCCATAAATGAAAATTGCAGCAAACGCTGGCTTCAAACACAGCCTTGTGCAGAATACTTCATCAAAATAAACATCTTCCCAGCTGCCCGTGCCAGCTGACTCAGCACACAGCCGGCCAAGCACACGAGTTGCAGAAAGCACCCTCTGTTAACCTCTTCTGTGTAGGAAGATCACAAGTGCAGGTAGGTGGCAAGGCTCCGTGCTGAATGCAAACAGGAGCCTGCTTTCCTACGTGCCAGGTCACTGCCGAACAGCTCTGCTGGCACAGAGATGCTACATCATGATAAACTCAGTGCAGGGGACAGGGCACCAATTGCATCACCACCCCTGGCAAACGGCCACAGCTTTCCTCTGCCACTGGCAAGTCATTTCTTCAACACTGTTTTGGCAGGTTTAGCCCATGGGTTTAGATGACATCATGTTTGTATTCACTGGGACACACAACAAGTTTCTAGGAGGGAAAAGTTGACAGCTCCCTTAGCACAGCTCAGTCCTGCTATCACCCAGCACTAACTCTGACAGGGGCCAGAAGCTTCTCTAAGCGAGAAAAGCAATCCACATTCACCATTTCCTTTTCCCAACAGGATGCATCATATACATGTTAAGTATTACCTCTACCCTATTTTTGTAGTTCAGTGCAAAGCCCACCTTGAAGTCATTTAACAATAGAGGGATCCCTTCAATTCCTCTGCCAGGGTTTTTTCCTTACCTTGCCTGAATCCAACACTGCTTATATTCTGAATGGTTTCCAGCACCAGATTAATGTGTCCCAATTAGAAGGGGAAAATAATACCTTCCTCCTTGAAGTCAGCTATTTCCTCTACTTAATTGGGCCACTGCAGCTCCTCTTGAACACGGACAGGAGAACAGCTTGGAATGTCAGCAGGCGCCTAAGACTTCTCACACCTTCTGCACTTCTGGCAGTCTGGGCAAGCATCACTCTTTAAATACAATCATGAACTGAAACAGCTTTAACAGCCACTCAGATTGTGTTTTTAATTTCAGTTTTGCTCTCCTTATCAAGCCACCATATTTTGATATTTTATACTACACAATGTTCCCATGTATTACATTCTTAGCATAGAAATGCAGTAGGAATGACCCTGGATGGATGAGTTCCATACTAAATATCCCAGGCAAACAGTTTCTAGGAGGGAAATGATGTTATCTAGGCCATGATAAAGCTAATTGTTCCTGCACATTGTCCCTTTCATTGGGCTTTTCTTCCAGAAATTCACTCCTAATAGTTAGAAATTGCCTTCTGATTTTCAGAAGGAATTAGTGGTCAGCTGATGGTGGTGTCCATGTGCCAGCATCCTCCATTAGCTTATTAGTGTCTTCTCCTAGCAGTGTTTACACTGAGGTACTTACAGAAAGCAACCACATCTTCTCTGGGCTTTGCTGTATTTGCTAAATACATCAACTTGTCAAATGGTTCCGTATCAACACGTTGTTCATTTCCCCAAACACCTTCCCCACAAGTTTTTCAATTTCTTTTCAGCACAGGGGGAACTGCACACATCATTCTAAGCGAGATCTCCCTGTGATGCAGACAAGACAGTTAGTATTCCCATCTAATAGCCACCCCTGGAGCTGGAATTATTTCTCCTGACCATTTCGCCTTGACAGCTCCGTCTGCCTGTCATCAGAACTAATTGTTCAGCTTTAGGTTAGAAACGTTTACCAGAGTCCAAGTCCCCAGGGATAAACCCTAACATCCCAAATCCCAGCTCATCTGGAGGACCAGAGTCCTCATCAGCACACAGCTCCTTCGGTACCCCACTTCCCCTGTCCACCCAACTTGCATCATCCATAAATTCCTTTTCTACATCAGCACTGGAAGGAGGAAGGTCTGGAGTAAACATTTTAGCAGGTTCAGCCACAAGACTCAGTCCCGAAATCCATCAATAACCAGCTTTGGAGCAGCACCTCCCTCACAGGAGCAGCACTTTAGGAAGTGGCACAACCAAGGAAAATTGTACTGGCACACCTGAAAGTCATGGAAATAATCTCCCAGCCCCAAGTGACTGATTTAGTGGTAGGACAGTTCAATACTTGCAACCACATGCTTTAAATCGATGCATTTGACTTTCTACAGCATTTACTACCCCAAATATTTAAGACAAGCATACAAGCATCTGGTGGAGAGAAAAAAAAAAGAGAGTATGAAGTCCACAATATTGTATAAATTTCCCTCTGTCATTCCAGTTTTACTTCTGTAGAAGACCAAAATAAGAATTCCATTTCCTAAGATGCATGAGAAGCTATTTAGAGAACTATGTCAAGAAAGGGTTGTTAATTTTTCACCAACATTCCAGCTCACCCACACAATTTTTATTTCTGTAAAATCTCTTAGTTTAAATTTTCAGAAAGTATTTTAATTATCTCATTAAATATGTTATTAGCAACCCAGTCAAGTTGAAAATAAGAGTGCAGCAGCACTAGCTTGTGCTGTCTACGGTAAAAGTTATTGCGCAAGTCACATATTACATGATTTAGGACAAGTACACTAGCACAAGGAAATCACAGTGTCTAAAACTTGTCTCTGCACTGAACTCTGCTGTTAAGTGACATATCAACAAAAAGCTTGAATGTGCCTTCATGATCTCCAGAAGAACATGCTGATGAACACTTCTCCCTGCCCACTTCAGCTGGAATTTGAAGGCCATGTGAAAAAAATTACTTGATCCCATACCTTTTAGGTAGCTGGTCATAAACCCAACATGGTCATGACTTGTGTTAACCTCCCTCCTCAGCTGCGCCCTGTTTCATTCACGCATTTTCTGTCACAAAGAGAACTGGCACTCCAAAGGCCCTCCGGGGCAGGGGTTGCCTGTGCACACCATCAGTAACACCTCCCAACACCGCTGCAGCCAAGGGCTGCACCAGCAGGTTTGCTGCAGCACCAAAGGGCTTCCACATCTGAGGCAATGAAAGCCAAGGGCTTCTACCCCTGTCAAACCAAGAGATGGCATGCAACCACACATTTACCTAAACACACAAGTAAAAATGTGTCTTCTTAACCCCAAACCGGCAAGGTTGTTCAGTTTCAGAGCATTTCCTCAATATCAGAGGGAGAACTTGGAGAAATTAATATGATGCAAAGAAGCAGAGAGCTAAAACTGGAGTTTTTCCTAACAATAAGCTGAATGTCACCACAAGTCAGGTCCATGACATGAGTCTGCCCTCAGATCCAGAGTTCCAGATGGTCACGGTGCAGACATAATCCTCCTGAGCTTTATCCATAGAAAACATCTTCTACAAGTGAGGGTTCCTTTGATAACTGCTCATCTACTGCAAGCACATTGATCAAAAAGAGCAAAAGGCTCCTGTACTAAAGCCAGGCTTAATTTATTAAGTAATAAAGTAATATCCTTATATCACCACTATATTTTCCTCCTATTAAAATTAGAGCAAGACTTCTACAAACTGGACTTCAAAGGCCTTGTGTTCCCTCAGCAGCCATTCTGGGAACAGCAGGCACTGCTCTCAGCCAGACCCCAAAACTATGGAAGATACAAAGATGGAATCTAGACAAGAAGAATTTAGCAGAAACTTTTTTTTTTCCAAGTGAGGGTTAGTCTTGCCTATATGCTGAAGTGTTGCAACAGAGCCAGGAGAAGGGTATTTTTAACAGGTCCCCGGATTTTACTGTACAGCAGCACAGGTGGGCTCAGCTTACACCCAGCAGCAGAGTCAGCCAGATTTCAACACACAGCTGCTGTCAGGGGCTGACAGGACAAACCCAGAGGTCTGACAAACAGAAACGTGGCAGTTCAACCCAGGAGCAGTAAAAGACAGTCAGATTAGAGAACATCACACGATTGTTTTAACCAGGTCAAACTCTGAACTCAGTCCCACCAACCTACCACGTCCCTTCATAAACCCAGAAGTGTCCTGCTGGATAAAGTGTCCTGACAGACCAACACCCAGAGTCTGACTCTGAACAACTGGTGTCCAAAACCCACGGTGTGTATCACAACAAACAGGCTAACCTCTGCCCTAGCCAGCCCCTGCATCTTCAAATGAGCAGTGCCTTCAGACTTGCTATTGTGAGCATCACACTGACATGCCCCAAGATTTTTTTGCTTCTATGAATTTGTGCAGGCTTTCAAATCCATTTATAATATGCATGGCAATGCACCACTCCAAAATTTGCATACACACCTGAGGGACTTTGTCCTCTGGCTTTCACTGGCTGCCCAATAAAAGAAGCGTTACAGATATCCACAGAAATTATGACAAACAGGAGATACTTTCTCTATTTGCCCTTATCACTCACTGTTTAAATTTTGATCAAGTTGTACATCAATTCAGTATAAGGGCTATGAATCCATTAGGTCTCTTTTCCGATTATTTTGATGCCCTTCTCCATCTTTTTAATTCTACAACATGCCTTTCAAAATGGATATGTCTGCCATGTCTACATTTCCCCTCAATTCCCAAGATGCTTATGTCTCAAATTCAAACACTGACTTAACATTGCCTCCGAGTCCCCATTTCCTTTTCCAAAAGATTTACCTACCCTTTGCCTTTTTGGCCAGCACCTGGCAAGGAGACATTCAGTTCAGAGACCTGCTTGCAATAATTTCCAGATCATTCCAGAGTGGTGACAGCTTATTTAGAACCACTATCATCTCCGGGAAGTTACAAAAGTTTCCAAAATGTGTACTACTCTGCGTTTTTATGTTATTTCAGCTGCCACATTTACCCCAGTTAAGTGACATTGCATCAACTTCCTGCAGTCCACTATAGCCTGGCAAAACCCAAATCATTCATCTTCACAACAGCATTTTCACAGCATTCCCTGCACTCCCAACAGTTTCTATAATCCAGGCTAAACAGAAAAAGCTTTAGCAAAGGCAATCAATTAAACCAGCTTTGTGCTTCTCCCTATAACTGGATCCCAACTTTATTTTTTCCCCAACTATAAAAGAAAGCAGGTTTAATTAAAGATAGGAGCTCTCCCAACAAACTCCATGTCACTGATATTCCCAGGCCTTCACAACTAAAACATTAATTACAAGCCCACTGGCAGAACTCCGTGAACAAGGGCAGTTCAAAGGCTTTGATAACCTGTACACAAGTACCTACAATAACATTGCCTCATGCCATTAAACCAGTGGTCAGCAAGGTCCTTGCCAGTGCTGCAAGCTGAGAAAAGAGCCCATTCTGGAACTTCCTGATTTGATTTCCATAGCAGTACAGATGACTGATTTATAGGTAGAAATAATGCCACTTTCCACATGCAATTGGATAAAACAGCAAACAACAAAAATAACGTAATTCCTCGAAGTTATTACAGGAGCTTAAGGGCACAGGAAAAAATATTGATGTTTTCCTTTACCTTCAAGATGACAAGCACAGGGTCTCTTACAACATAACAAGCAATGCTCTAAATTCTAAATTCAAATTAACAGTACCACATCACAATAAACAACTACATTTTTACAGTACTTTGCTTGCTTTTTCAGTGGGATTTATTTTAATATCACATTATGGGATAGTGAACTTTCAAAACATCAGCACTTCTGTACATGTTTCACAGCGGGCTATGTGAACCTGTCCAGCAGGCTGGTATTTTACTCTGCAGGGAGTGAAAATTGAGGATTTAACCACAACCTAGTTAACGTTTTAACTCAACTTGCTGCTGTACTGCACACTGGAGGGGCATCAGCCCTGTAAAACAAGGTATTCCTGCCCTTCCCTGTGGGAGCCAGGACAGATCAAGGCCAGGCTGGATGGGGCTTGGAGCAGCCTGGTCTAGTGGAAGGTGTCCCTGCCCATGGCAGGGGATGGGACTGGATGAGCTTTAAGGTCCCTTCCCACCCAAACCATTCCATGATTTTATTAGGATTTTATGATCTCTGGGTGTGTAACAGCAGGGACATTCCACTCCTCGCCAAGGGCTCTGAACACAGAACGCGGCAAGTCGTACTACTTTATTAAATTAGTGCATCATCTACCAATGCTGACCATATCTCACCCACTCTGTAGCCCTATTTAACAGCTGGAGAGCGTTGTTATGAACCTTGACGAGTCCTTATCAGCCCCGGGCATCCTTCCTGGCGATCTTTGCTCGCCACCCCGCAGACCGGCCGCCGCCTCAGCCTGTGCTCGGGGCAGCCTCGGACCAGCCCTGACACCAAATCCCCGCTGCCAAACCCTGCCCAAAGCTGACATTGTGGAGTGAGGGAAGGACACCCGAGCGGAGCCCGGCGATGCCCAGAGCAGTCCCCCGCCCGCCGGGCCCCGCGGCAGGGAGCGGCCCCGGCCCCGGCCCTGCCCGAGGGTCCCGCTGCTCTCCCGCCCGCCCGCGGGGCCCTGCCCGCCTCACCTTTGAAGAGATAATCGTACTCGTCGTCGCGGGTGCCCATGGCGGGTGGCGGAGGAGCGGGACCGGGAACGGAGCAGAGCGGAGCGGGGCCGGACCCTCCCTGCAGCCGCCGCAGCGCTTCCGCCCTCCGCGCTCCGCCCGCCCGCCCACGGGCGCTTCCGGGGCAGCGGCGCCGCCGCACGACCGCGCCCGGGGCAGCGCCGCGGCCGCGCCCTCACCGGGGTTAAAGCGAGCGGGGGTCCCGCCCGGCCCACGGGCGCCCGAGCACCGACACCCCCCAGGCACCCCCTGCAGGGAGTG
>VYXC01011201.1:571063-804465 GCA_013397175.1 Platysteira castanea | reverse complement strand
GTGACAGAGCGGTTCCATGGTGTAATGGTTAGCACTCTGGACTCTGAATCCAGCGATCCGAGTTCAAATCTCGGTGGAACCTGGTTATTTTCTTCCTCACTTTCGTTTTTTTTTCTTTCCGACTTTGTGTGCCCAAACGATTCCTGGGCATTGTCTGAGCTGCCCGAGTCCCTGTGCCCAAATGGTGGGTGGACACACTGAGCTCCCCGCACTCTTGTGCGCAAACAATACCCGGGTATTCTCCATGCAAGCTCTCCAAGCCTCCCTTCCCAAGTCATGGATGGGCACACTCCAAGCTCCTTGGGCCTCTTCACACACAGTGTGATAACCTCACCTCACCTTTTGTCTGATACCCACCAACCCTAACCCTCGGCATGGTGTGGGCGCCCTTCTCCTGCCTCCATGGGCAGGCACTGGCCTCACCCCAAAGCCACCCACAAGCACAGGAGAGCTTGGGGTGGATTGGTGGGAAACCCCCCAAGGTCTCACAGATCCCTCCTGTGAACTGGGCTGAGAAGGGCATGTGAGACCAATGGAGCTTGTGGTGGAGGTACCAGAGACGCCAACAAACCCTTTCAGCTCATGAGGTGCAGAATCCATGAGCACAGGCCCCTTTCCCACTGCCACCCTTGCCCATCCTGCGTCTCTCTTCCCAAAAGATGGTCGAGTTCCCCTTGTCTGTCCCTGTGCCATGGGAGGCACTAACTTCGTCGTCAGCTTCTCCTGGTGCAGGCTTGAGATCTAAACAACAGAGGATAAAAATAGCACTTTTGTCCAGATGATTAAACCGAATCCCTTAAAACTGCTCTTTTCCCACCAGCCTGCCTTCTGCAGCAGCATGTTTGCTGTCACTGCAGTCAGTGGCTGTGTCATCATTCCTGTGAGCAGAAAGTAACCCCCAGGCATCAGCAGCAGTGCTGTGCATCAGTTACTGTCTGCTGTAACCATAACGAGCCAGAACGTGATCCTCTGCATTTAAAAATAAGTAGTTCATGCTGCCTCAGATCTTCTGAGTGGGGAAAACAAAACATTAATAACAAAGACACCTGATGTGTGATCACAGTGTGTCCCACCACAGGAGTATGGTCCTGCTGGCAGAGGCTCTCCAGGAGCATCAGGTGAGATTGGAGTATCGAGAGCATCCCGGTCTGGGCTCACCCACATCCTGCTGCCAGCCTCTAAGGTGCCTGGCACCTCCAGCTCCTCACAGAGGGTAGTGTAGTGGTGAGGTCTGTAGGAGTCTGTGTTGTCTTTGGATTCATCCTTTTTATCTCCAGACAAACCCAGAACACACAAAATCTTGAGTCTGAAAATGCTCGTCCTGCTCCTGCCACCTTTCTCAATCCTCTGGCATTGAGTAGTACATCAAATGGTTAACAGATATTTGTCGGTGTAGAGGCTGCATATGTTTATAATTCAGGAGCTCAGGTTTCCATCTCATATCCTATTTGCACTTGTCCACTGAACTTTTTTGTTAAAAAGCTATTAATTTTCACTTGATGTTTCTCAGACCTGGTTTCATCCTCCAGAATTGCTATTAGTGCTAAAACCTCTTAAAAGAACACAGATGAAGCATTTTTGCTTATCCTCCTGTAAGACCTGTTGTCCTTTTCACACTTTGGATTTTGTTTGTGAGCCTAGAAACACCCTTTATTTACATTTTTCACGTACGCAAACACTACTCTCTTGCACCAAATTGCAGATGTTCCTCATCTGGGACCGACTTACCCTATGCAAGATTTTAGGGCATAGCGTGAGGACAGTGGCTCTTCTGGCTGAGGTAAAAATCACAGTCCTCACATTGCTGCACCACTGTCACTTGTTGAACTTCAGCCATTATAAAGCAGAGGCACTTTTACCAGTGATTTTTACCAAGATATGAAAATTTGTGCAGATTGCCATGGAGTTGAGCAGCAGCAGGGACTACTTCTAGCTAAGCCTGGTTAAATTCAATTGATCATTTAAAATCAGATTCTTCGTGGTGAAAACTGAAACAGCAGAAAGAGCTCTGTGTTTAAACAGAAATCAACAGAGCAGGACATGAGGAGAGCGTTGAACTAGCAAGAAGCTCCAGAAATTAAAGTCTTATATCCTGTTCAGTCCTGGGTTACTTTTGTTGCTGTTCAAGCCCCAGAGGAGAATATCCAAACCCTCATGAAATGTCACTGTCAGCACAGGCTGGTTTGGGCTGCTCTGCTCTTTCTCTTGTGTCCCCTCCTGGAGCGAGTCACTGCAGTGATGGGATGGCCGGGGACATCTGCCCTGTGCAGGAAACACAGCCAGAAAGCAGAGGTCAGGCCTGGAATAACAGAGACCATGTGCTCTCCAACTGACAGCTTTTAATGTGAGAACAGTCACTCAGCACTGGCATTTCTGCTGCATTAATTGCCATTAGTGTCATCCTTGCAGGAACACTAAATTCATGGCAAACCTTGAATTAGCGTGCTCTCGTAGTTCCTAACTTAGGCAGAACCATTTGCAGAGGCAGCACGTCCCAAGCAACTGGAGCAGAGACAAGGAATGATACTCAGCTGGGCCTTGGATGTTCAAGTTAGCGAAGCAAAGAAGCAAAGGTCACACTCATAACTGCGTATTTATGCGTCTGTTCTGGAAATTCATAGAGCAGCTGCCAAAAAGGGCCCAGCACCATTAGCGTGCAGATGTGTGTCAGCACTCCCAGCTCTCGGCTGTCCAGCCCCAGGCACTGCGCATCAAGCTCTCCCTGCACCCAATTCTCACTTCATTCTCTACTTCCCTCTTCCCACCAACTCCTGAGACCCCCGAGAGTAATCCTGGCCTAATAAAGTGGAAAATTTACCACCGTCTTTGATGGTTGTGGCATTCCCACAACAAGGTCAAGGTGTCTTCACAGAGCACACTGGTGGTACTTGACATGGAAATGGCAGAATGTGAAACAGGGATGCCCAGTATTTGCTGCTGGTCCCGGCTTTTCTGGCTCTGAAATCCCTGTTCACATTTTGCCAAGTCCATCTCTTCGCAGAGCTCAGAGAAGATTTGGAATTGGAAATCACAATAATTCAAATTTGTCCTTGAAGGGCTGTTGACCCAAATTCCCATTTCCCGGATAAAAGCAGCCCCTGGCTTCCCTGGGGCAGAAAGAGAAAGGACAAAAGCAAAGCCCCAGAACTCTGTTTTATCAGAGAAGAAATATTTCCTAAGGGGAAAATTCAATCAATACTTTGCAATTTCCTAACAATCCATGAATCATTGCAATTATGCAGAGATAATTCAAGCTTCCAATCCAGCTGCTAAATTAGAGAAAAGCGTACTCTTAGCACGCACTATCCCCAGTTTGACATGTCAGTCAGAAAAAAACCCTTCAAATACAAAATCCATCAACTGAAATTAAAAAAAAAAACACACCTATTTTTTAAAACCTTGGACCAATTTAAAGGGTATTCGATATACAAGGATTCTATTTTTCAGGTAGTTCTATGCCACGGGTAGGAGTGATGAAAATACATGGAGTCAATAGGAATTTTTCTGTTCGTAACTCATTTGCATTCAATCACCTGCTATGTCCTTTCTGATTTCTACAGCTCTAAGAAGAAAAGGTGTAAGGAGAAATAGACCAAATCAAAATTAATTTCTAAATTATCCTTTCCTTTCCTAACCTTGAAGTTGGAATAAAAAAAGACCTGCACCTGAACAGATTTTTTATCCAAAATCAAATCTCATTTTGGTTTTGCTGTTCTTTAGAGGTCCCTCCAGCACTGCAGAAAGAGTGGAAAGGGAACAGAAAAATTAACCATCTTCTGGAGACATTTTTCACAAGGACAATATTATGGTAAGCAGAAAGGAAGGAAAGTTTTCAGTGTGTTTTGGGAATAGGAATTGAGTGCAAGAGTCAATGACTTGGTGTTCCTTGTGATGACTGTCAAAATGAAGTCATCAGTTTCCCGAATCCATTTTGGACTCAACACTCATCTCTTTGTCTGTGTCTGCTGCCTCCAGAGACACACTAGCAAGATAACCCTGGCAGCCCCAGGATAACTGCTGGCCAAGATATAATTTCATAGAAGCATCACTCAAAATCTTCTTCCTCTCACACACCCTGGCAGAGGGGTTTATTTCCTACCTAGGAAATTTGCTTGATGCTGGAGTTGGTATCAGGCAAATGCACCGACATCACCACGGGCGTTATCACGTGGCCCATCATCTTCTAATTTGGATTCAAAAGATCAGCCCTGGGGAATGAAGAAGCAGTTTGGGTTCTGTGGCCAAGTCATTCTCTGCTGAAACAACCGGCGGGGCCGGCTGGCTGCGCTCAGCATGGCCATGTTGTTGTGGAGATGCACGAGGTACTGGGAGCCAGGCTGAGACTGTAAAACTTTGCTCATTAAGATCATTAGAGAGCTGTCAGATGGAACAACTGGGATGGCTTTGAGCTGGCAGAATACCCTTCCTCCTGTTCCTAGACCTTGGGAACCATCCAGTTTTCCATATTTTTTTTCAAGTCATTCAAACAATGCTCTTTGGGTTCTCTATAGGTTGCAATAACTTCTTCAGGCAAACTGGAGGCTGTAACAGCTATTAAAAGATTAATTTATTAAATAGAAACACTGATATTTCAGTGATTCCTCTATAAATACATTCACAGTTGGTTTTGCCAAGAAAATGACAAAATGTTGCTGATAATCCCAAAGATATTCCCTGTAAATCCACTAGGTGTCCTACTGTTTTCAAGCAATTAGGCTCAAGGTTTGTTTGGGTTTTTCCCTAGTTTTGCCAGTGAGGAATTAGTTTGAGGCTTTAGTGGAATTAAGTCTGGGTTTGCAGGTTAAAGAGATGTGTACGTGTGGTTTGTGTGACACAGCAGGACATCCGGCTCACAGCAGCAGCGCTGTCGGCAAATGCCACTAATGTTTCCCACAGAGACCAACTCAAGGTTACAGGCTGGAAGAGAAAAAGGGAAAAGAATCTGCCTTCCTCTCTTGGGAATGCTAAACAAGATCCAGCCGAGCCAAATCCTCTTTTCAGTCAACCTTGGGCATCTATTTATAGGACTGCTAAAGCGAGGCCAATGCTGACCTCAAAGGTGGTGGTAACACGCGTTAACCTTCATCAGAGCTGCTCTGCACAGGCTGCAGTTGTGACATTCCTGGTCACTGTCCCCGTCCCTGATGGGTGTCCTGCTGCTTGCCAGAGCCTGTCAGCAAAGGCCAGCACAGCACACGCTCACAAGGTGCCCTGTCACTCCCAACAGGGAGGGCATGTAAATACATACCAAGAAAAGCAAGCTGAAAAACAGCCAAAGGGTAGTTTTCTCATCTCAGAAAATACTTGGGATGGAGTGTGGCCATTGGACAGTCTCCAGCTGCTTGGCTGCTCCTCCATGGCGTGACCTGGAACACACACACCGTATCAACTGTGCTATCCAGGACATCCCTCATCTGCCTCCAGATTTGTTACTTGCACTGAGCCCCAGATATCTTCTATGTATTGAAAAAGCATCTTTTATTATTCCAGTGGTTTTCAGTGCTCACAAATGCAGTATTTCAATGAGGGACAGCTGCAGGATGATTTTTATGGTTTTGTCACTGAAGCACAAATCACATTCTGTGTAATCCTCCCAGCCTTGCCCTCCCAAACAGGGGCTGCTGCATTTGCAAACACCCCTCCTGTTCACTCTCGTTTCACAAGGCTGCCACGACTTGAATCTACCTCAGATCTATGCAAGGCAAGTGAGGAGAAAATCAGTTTTGTTTTCTAGTTTAAAAATGTCAGAGGCAGAGATGCTCTCAAACAATGAGATTGTCTCCTTTTCCAGTAGGTACTTCATGGCCAGAAGTCCTGCCTAGGGCTATTGGCCGTGCAAATAGGCACTGGGCAAGGTGTCAGCACCAGTTTAATCACAAACTGCAAGGGGAAATCAGAGGGGGAACAAGAGCCTCCTGTCCTTGGCCCACCAGGACTCCTTGCCATCAGGCATTGCGCATCACGGGAAGTGCCGAGCATCTGTCCTCTGCCATGTGTTACTGCACTGCCTCTCTTCCCTGCTATCTGTGCTCAAGGTATGGCAGTCATTTTCCTGATTACCTGCAGGAAGAAAAGGATACTCGGATCTTCCACAGTGCATATCTGTAGGTACCTGCTGCAGTCTCACCCCTGTGTAGGGTGCACCATATGCTGGCTGTGAGGGAGTTTAACCTGGTCCGGCGCCTGTGTTTGCTGTGACACACAACAAACACCTCGAGCCTTGCCATGATTCAGAGCATAATGTGTGGGAGCCATCTGGTCCCATAGCTGAAGGAGCAAACGGAAAATCTGATGAAAGCACAAACAGTCACAATGAGAGACTGAAAAGATGTGTTGATATTACAAGCAGAAGTCTCCTTCTGTGGAGGGTAATCTCATCACCCATTACCTCTTTCCTGCTCCTTCCTCTGGAAACCTGCTGTCAGCCAGGTTGCACTCCCAGCTCTGGGAGTACTCACACCTTTGGGATGCTAAAAATATGTTTCATGTGTTTGAGCAAACCTCTCGAGACAAGAATTTGCTCAGCAGCCAGCTGTGCAGTGAGCAAGATGTGCAAGATGCTTACAGCACGACACATTTTATGGAGCTTGAATTGATCCAGAACTTTGGCTGGTTTAAGACGTGCTCTCGATTGGAATTAGTCACTAATACTGTCTCACTGCTGTGCAGAATTACAGTTTATGGCTCTGACAGACTGAATGGAGTTTCACCACAGCTTGTCTAGATGTTCTCAGCCCTGGAACGGAGATGTATTTGGGAGGGACTGGAGCATCAAGGGAGGAACAAGGAACTCAGTGCAGTGGATGGGGTAGAGTTTGGGATGGCTTGGATTTGGCAGAGTTTGTGCATAACTTGTCCAGGATACTGGGTTAATAAAAGTGGTTTCATTGTATTTTGGAGTCAGTCTGGGTTTCCCTCATTCTGACCCTGGTTGCTGATGTTTGGAGGACCCAGGGAAGGCAGGGACACAGAAGATGCCTGTTTCAGTACTTCTCTTCAGGGAATGCACACATTTCAGGCAGGTACACATTTGTTTCCTCTGACACTAAATTAATGGGAATTGATGTATTGATTCTACAATTCTTCTAAAAATTGCTTCAAGTTTTGGCCTGCTTCCAAGCTGGTTAAATGCAATGTGCACATAGTTCACAACAGATATTTAATTATTCTAATATTAATATAGTTTAAAAAATTCAGTTCCCCATTAAATGCAGAAGGCATTTCTTCCATTCATCCCCGTGAAATGCAGAAGGCAATAGTGCAGAGAGCAGCCCAGAAAGGCACCATATCCTGGGTTCATCCCACAGCAAGGGCAGCAGGTGAGGGGGAGATTCTGCCCCTCTGCCCCATTCAGGTGAGACCCCACCTGCAGAGCTGCCTCCAGCCCTGGGGAACAACATCAGAAGGATTTGGAGCTGCTGGAGCAAGTCCAGAGGAGACCATGGAGATGCTTCGCGGGCTGGAGCCCCTTTGCTCTGGAGCCAGGCGGGGAGAGCTGGGGATGTTCAGTCTGGAGAAGAGAAGGCTCTGGGGAGACCTTAGAGCTCCTTCCAGTGCCTAAAGGAGCTCCAACAGAATTGGAGATGGACTTTGTACAAGGACCTGGAGGGACAAGACAAGGGGGAATGGCTTCCCACTGACAGAGGGCAGGATTAAATGGGATATTGGGAAGGAATTCTTCCCTGTGAGGGGAGTGAGGTCCTGGCACTGGTTGCCCTGAGGAGCTGTGGCTGCTCCATCCCTGGAAGTGTCCAAGGCCAGGCTGGAGGGGGCTTGGAGCAACGTGATCTGGTGGAAAGTGTCTCTGCCCACAGCAGGGGGTTGGATCTGGATGATCTTTAAAGTCCCTTCCATCCCAAACTTATCTGGGACTCTATGATTCCATTATACAATAATAACCTGAGTCAGTCATTTGTCAGTCTCAAGGGTTAAATCCACTGTCTCTATAACTATTCCTGTATTTAACTAAATAAATACTGGCAAAGTAGTCACCTCAGGTACTCTATTTGTATTTGTAGACTATGGGAACATCTCTGTGCCAGGTAGGCTCCTGCTTCTAAAAAGAGAAATAGTTTGTGTAAGAAATGGAGTAAGAGTCCTGTATTTTATTCTTTGATCATTGTGTCTCTGCTTTTGTGATCTCACTAGGACAGTTACTTGATGCTTCTGTATTTTGAGTGTCAACATGACTCCTCCAAATATTTGAAGTCATCTTTGTGTTTCATTTATTTTCTGGCAGAACAGCATCCATCTGCAGTTGAAGAATAGAACATACCAAAAAAATGTATACAACTCCAAAGCACAGAACATAGGATTTCTGGGCAAAATTCTCTTCTCAGTTACACTTATATAACTCTGGAGTAGTGCCTTCCTCTTTCTTGTTACTCTGAACCCCCTTTTCATCTCATTGTGTCAGAGCCATAGGATCTACCATACATGGCTAAATCCGATTTCATCACAACTGTTGCAATCTCCTAGACAAAATTACAATCTCAGAGGAAGTACATAAAGATGCACAGACCTCAAGATCCTAAAAATATGCTGCTGTCAGTTGTTCTCTGTTAGTAGTTTTCCATGCAAATGAAAATACTGTGGTGGTGGAGAACTGCTTAACTATCTAGAGCAGAGATTTTCTCCGCACACACAAGGAGAGAATCTGCACTATTTGGCTGAGCTCCTTTATAAAACATCATGTTCAACAGCTCTTTCTTTAAACAAAGAAAGGGTTTGCTCTAAATTGTTTGATATTTATTTTGTATAACTCTGTTCCTTGGCTGTCCGTGCTATAGAAATGCTGTTAAGGTCCAAGAAGACAGATTGCCTGGGCTGGAAGCCCCAGCCCTGATCCAGGGAAGCACATGGCTTCCTTACAATGATTATGATGAATATAATTACTATTCAGTATATGGTGCAATTGTTTTTGGTGTTTAAAACAGAACAAAACAAAACAAAACAAAACAAAACAAAACAAAACAAAACAGGTTTGGAAAGGAAAACAGAACATTAGAAAAAAAAATTGTTAAATAGGAAGTGGTTGACTTTCAGGAAGTAACTCCATATGCAGGTTCTGCTATCCAGTGTTTCCAGTCATCAGCGAATGGGAAAAAAATACAATTAAATATCCCAATGGTCCTTTAGAAAATAATGCACCTCCCTTTCTGTAGGCATAATATTTTACATCTCCTGTCCAACAGCTGGTGGTGTCAAAGGCCAAGTGAGTAGGACATGGAATGCAGAGCCTGATGTTTTTCAGCGGTTGCTGAAGGCAAAACCATCTAAAGCTGTAGCAGATGTTCACTTGCTTCCTGTCTGCTTATCAGCCCTGCAAAGGCACTTGGGTTTTGTGCTTGTTGTGCCAAGGGTAGCTATGGAGATCTCCTACAAGCTGTACAATAGTGATACGCGGAAAAGTTCTTTACGTATTTGGTTATGAATGATCAAGAAAATATTATGGTTTCCAAGAACTCGCTCAAAATTTTCCATATGTACATTAGATGTTCCCCTTGTATAACAAGAAAATAACAGTGTATAAAGTAACTTAAGAAATACATTTCTGCAGTGAAGATGTTCGTTTGGCCTCAGTGTGCTCATGTTTTAGACATTGTTTCTAGTACACCATGAAATAAAGAACGGTATATCCAAACAACTGTATTTCTCCAAGGCCTTGAAAATGCTCCAGAAGAGTTTTTAACTATCGATTTAAATATCACTGCCACTAATCCTTTTTTCTTGCACCTCAGCTGTTTTATTTCCTGTTTATATTCATTATGAGCTCCTGTAAATTATAACTTTCATATGTATGAGTATATGCAAGTGTTAAAGCGGAGCTCCATCTATTCTAGGGTTTTGAGATAGTTTAATGAGACTGATTTTTACACAGATGCATTTAAATTACTATGCATTTCCAATAGAGTCAAGACTCAAGGCAATTAAGTTCATTATTTAATAGATGGGAGTTCTTTTCCTCCATGAAATAGAAGAAATAAAGGAATTTACTTTATATAAATTCTAGCCCAGTAGTTTTGCTTTAAGGGTAGAAGAAAAGGATGGATTTGGAATGGTTCCTTTGCCCATGTTGAAACTGGAAGCCAAAAGTGACAGCTTTGACTTATCACTGGTAGACATGGTTATAGATACTCCCATGAGAAACAAAAGGTTTCAGAGGAACAGTGGCTCTGTTGGTGTTTGCCACATTTCATGTAACACTATCCAGGAAAAAGAGTACTAGTAACCATTACTGCACTTTAAAATTGTCAATAGCATTGCAAATCTGTGTAAATCTGGAAAATGCAAAAAGTGGGCACAGAGTATTCCTTCTAAGGGTGATATTCTGTGCACTGCAACATCATGACCCATGGTCCAGGAGGACCTGAAGCCCTTTGGGACAGCTGGTTCCAGGGGCAGTAGGTGTGGACATTCTTTTGAGAAAATGAGCTCCCATATGAAAGCTGGAGACCTAAAATTCAGTCACCTTCCTGTCCCCAAAGGCAAGCAACAACAAAGTAATGCATGAAACCAAAGAGAAAAGTTGTTGAAATTAAGATATGAGGACTTTATGCGAAGGACAGACTTGCAGGCAAAGGATGATCTGAAGAACGCAGCGATAGAAACTGCCTGAAACATCTGGGAAAACACCATAAGAAGCACAAAGATGAAAGAGGAAAAGAGGGGGAAAGGGGACCCAGAGATCAAATTTGCATGAGTTGGGAATGTGGAGAAGGTGAGCACAGTTCTGTGGGTGAGTTCCTGGAAGAGATGCAGTAAATATATTTTAAAAGCAACATATTGGTACTGTGACTGGGTAAGAGAGTTTTTGTTTGAAGAGTTTGAAAATTGAGGCCACAGTATTTAGACTTCGACTGTAATGGGTGGCACAGTTGGAAGCAGGATGAATGAGATGGATTAAGAGGGCTTCATTGTAGTCACATTAATTCAGTTTAAATAATCAATTCTCTTTTAAATTGACTCTACTCTGCACACTTGACATTTTGGAAAAGCTGCCATTGCCTGGCCTTCTGGTAAACGCTTTTGCATCTGTTTTCCATTGTTTCCTTCTTGAAAAAAATCCTTGTCGCTAACAGGAACCATCAGCAGCATGGAACAAATTGACTTGCCAAGGACATTTCCTCCCATCTCATTATTTATACTGGAAGTAGTCCTTTTTTTTGTATCAAGAGTCAGACTGATTTTTTAATATTGCATTTTTATTAAGGTAGTTTTGGACTGTATTATAAGTCAAATTCAAACTTGGTTACATAAACTACTTTCTGTGCATCAACATTTGGTCATACATTTTCCAGGGAGGTGATCAAGCAGTTTAATTAATGGTCAATTCACACTTCTCTCTGCCTACATAATTATGTAGAGTCCCTGACTCTTGCAGGACAGGGTGTCTCTCAGGTACGAATCAGAGCAGATACATCACTATCCCCCTTCTGCTCTTAGCACATTGATTTTGAGCCTCAAGTGGCTGAGATTGAGTGGATCTATAATATTATTTGGCACAAATTGGGTTAAACAAACAGGTTTTGTATTTTACTCTGGAGGTGATTTGTGTTCTCTCTTATATACGTTCTCAGCTCTTGGTTGTGGATCAGTTGCTAAGAAAGTGTTCATCTCCTGTAAACTCCCCCATGGAAGTGGCAAGTGCTCTATGGCAAAGGAACACAAACACAATTTTGGGGGGGGGTGTGTTGAGGTTGGGGCTCCTTCAGTTAACCTGGAGCCAACCCTCTGAGAGCTCAGCAAAGGGCAGAGCCTGGGCTGACCTACATTCCCAGTGACTCACCGTGAGATTTAATGTCGTTCCTCTGTTTTGCTGGTTTCTCAGCAGTTGCTCAGGCTTTAAACAAGGGCACTCTTACCTAACCAAATCGATGGATGAGCAGTTAAGGCTTAATCTAATAGAGCCAGTATTTGTAATAATAGAAGACCACATTCCACAGCAGTTACAGAAGGAAGGAATTTCAGATAATTAGGAGTGGAGTTGGGCAGTGATACAGATTTAAAAAGTACCCAAGATAAAATAACAGATACTAAAAATATCTGTATTGAGATTAAATCCTCATGACTCAGTACTCGAGCCAACTTCTATTCTCTAGGAATTAGAAGGAAATCATCCAAACAGGGTAGGTCGTGGTGTATTGCCTCACTCTGAGCTTACACTTACATTTCAAAGATGTATCTCACATTGAAAAAGGGCATACTGAGGTCTGACTTTTCAGGGCAATTGAAAAATTTTAAAAATATGTTCTGTAGTTGTAGTTTTTTTAAAAATTGGTGAGTTTATTTCTATCTAGAAAAAAAATCAAATAGTGAGCACTCTGGATCTTGAAAGGCAAAAGCACTGACAGCAAGACCAGAGATGCATTCTTTGTGACAAGCAGGACATCATTTTAAGTACCTGTGACTTTCTAGCGAATAACTGAGGAGTGATGAATCCATCTTGCAAATAGAAACACGAGAGCCATTTCTTCTCTTGCTTTTTGCATGAAGTGTTCTCTGACTAGATGCAAAACTTTGAAAGTATTGAAGATACGGTAAGCATTAAAAGTATTTTGAAAGAAATGAGTATTTTGAAACGTATTTTGACATGCTGTAGAATTTCAGAAAAGCAGAAATCTGTGTTAGGAGAACTTCAGCTACAATCTGGGTCAGATTTTCAGTGCAGATGTGTCAGATGCATTTCCTTGGAAACTCTCCATGACAGTTAGTGAGAAGAGTGACCCAATGTTTTCTCACCGTGCAAAATAAGCGTTCTGTTTGGTGATGTCATGTGCATGAAGTACTGCTTGGATTTCCACAGCAGAGGCCTGTTTAAGCTTGTTTGGGAGAAGAGATTTTGTCTCAGAAGAGTTTCAAACAGAGTCTAGCAAATCTCTTTGGTACATCTTGGCTGATCTCAATCAGTTTTTGGAATTTTAATGATCTGGTTTTATTTCCAGATAATGACTATTTATGTAAATGAGATGCCTTATAAATAAATATGGAAATCATTCCATAATATTAATTACAGGCTTTATGTTTCAAAGACTTATTATACTAAAAGCAAGTGGTGCTGGGGATTGTCTTTGAGTTTATTAATTTAGTTACTTTTTTCGTTTTATTTTAACTTGACTTACATATGTTGTGCAGTATTTCCTGAACTAAAACAAGGTGTATTGTGTGCCTGGACATATCAAAGGATATTGAAGAATAATAAAACTCAAAATGTATCATATAGTGGTAGTAGTAAATGGAACCCAGACTTCAGAATGTTTTTGTCTAAGAATCAAATAAATGAGTTTTACTTGGAGAATCTCAGCTTAAGTGTTGTAAGCCGTTTACCCAAAAATTAGTTTAAAATTAATTATAATCCTTAGCACTTCTATAGCTGCTTCTCTTGCGAATCTCAGTAATGTTCTACAAACATTAATTAAGCCTAATAGTACTCCTGAGAAGTGGTTAAGTGATAGATATACTTCACCCACCATGATATAAGCAATCTCTACAACAAAATACAAAACCTTGAAACAGCAGGACTACACAAGAGTTTAGAGCCTGAAGTATCACAGTCAGGCAAAACTGTGGGGAAGGTTTAGCTATGTGGAATACAATTGCTAAGCCTGGGCGTGATTCAAAGATGAATAAAAGAGCAAATAATAAGGAACTCTTCACTAGAGATCTCTAGCGAAGGAAAGTGGTTTTCTATCTTATGTGAGAGGAGATACCTACGGCCCCACAGTATCATGTGGTGTGGCTCTGGTGATGAATAGGACACTGATTCAGAGGAAAACTGCTATTTGCAGAAATCACCCCCAGATGGGCCAAAGAGCAGGCATCCACATGGAACCTTTAAGGCTGATGCATGAACAGCAGGGATAGCAGTTAAGTCCTTCTCTCACCCCTGAGGGAACAGGAGCTGCTGAAAATAGCAACAAACCAGCAGTATCGGTGTGTACATTTACAGCTCCAGACTGTTATTTTTGCTGGCGAATCTGCATGCACAATTTCCTTCCTGATATTACTCCACAAAGAGCAGCTTTTGTTATCTGGCATTACTGATGACAGCAATACTTAAAGCAGGTTAGTGTTGGCACAGACAGCAAGCTGGCTTCAGTAGATGCACTAGGATTTGGGCCATCCTCAAGCAACCCTTCTGCTGTCCCATGCTCAAAAAATGAGCTGCAAACATTTGTCTCGGAGCTGCCAGTGCCTATGGGAAGAGCCATTCCAGAAACGTGCTCCAGCTGTACCTGCTGATTACTGGCTAACGACAGAAGAGGTATGGATGGCATCATTGCTTGACACCCCAACCCACAGCAACATAGCCGAGCACAACTTAACTGTTTTCTCCCTGACTAACACCAAAGGCCATCCCCTGAGTCTCTTACCATTCCATAGCTGCTGCAGTGCCTTGTAAATAATTTTAGCAGTTGCCGAGGGAAACTTTACAATGTGCAGCCTAAGTCCTCAGATGCACACTCTGAAATCTTGAGGAAGCAAATGAGCACTGGAAAGGGAAATGATAATGAGTTTGCATCAGATTTTTATTTATAGAAATGACTTGGAAGCAATTGGATCTCCTCCTTGGGTACATTTTCATTCCTTTTTGTTTCCCAGCATTTCTGTGCTTTCGGAACCAGAAACTGTCCCATAACTATTGGCAATATATTCTTGCTGAGAAACTCTACCTGCTGGAGAAAAAATCTGCTCATTTTATCCAAGTGGAATGCCTAGATACTGCAGTTAGACAATTAGACTTTATCCTTACACATATACAGTAGCATTCTTTATTTGCATTTGTGAACTGTAATTCATGACACACGTGACTCCAATGCTTCTGCTGAGTTCAGTGGCCTTTGGATCAGGGCCTGTATTTGCTTTATTTCCCCATATTTTTAACCGCTTTTAATTACTTTACCTAGAGAAAGTTCTAAAAAAATCTTTTCTTTTTTTAAAAAATACATATATGCTATTCTATTTCCTCTTTTATAATTTATAGTCAGTAGTTTCCCTGGAGTGCAAAAAGCTTTTCAGAAATACTATACTTGAATCAGTAAAAGGAAGGGTGACTGCACTGTTGTACTGCTGCACCATAATATTTAAATACTTTATTTATTTCAAAATCTGTCCTAGAATTTAATAATTCCAAGCAGGGACAGTCTTTTTATGTCAAAAGGGATAAGCTCCAGATTTTCAAACACGCATACATGAAAAAACTCATGAAGATGTTGCTTCATTTCCAGTGTGATTCCAGCTTGCCAAAGGCTCCATTTCATTGCGCAACATTCCGGATGCAGATCCATTACTGCACCGTAAAGTGGGTTACTGGACAGGGTAAAGCAAATCATCTTCTGAAGTGCAGTCTTGTTTTGCTAGTTATGGAGTTTATAATTATCCATTGTCATTATCTTCATGGTTATTTTTACCAAGGTTCAGATAGGTCTATTTGAAAGGTATTCTGTTGGGTTCTCTTGGAGGCCCATCCTTCCCCTCGTTGAGGTAAATGAGCAGTGCACACAGCACAGTCAAGCGAGTTCAAAAGGCATAAAACTGGTGAGAAAGTGAATAGATTAAGTCACAAACTGCACACTTAAGAAACTGAACTAAAATTGTTCTGCCTATGGAAGCCAGTCTCTGCCAGGAAAAACTGGGAATAGTGATAGCTGCCTTTTTTTTTTTTTTTTTTAAGCACTGCTGAAGACCCATGAATTATAAATCATCAAAGCTCACAATCCTGGGACAAAGTCTCTTAAAATCGTGTCCTGGGACAGAAAATTTCTCCATTCTGTTCCTGACTCTGTCACTGACCATCTGCCACTTGTCCTCTGCCTTGCTTGAGTTTACCCATGTGTAAAATGCACTTAAAATAAGCTAAACCAGACTTTGAAAATTACTTCAGTGCCACAAGCTAGAAATTTGGGGTTGTAACATGGAAAAAAATTGTTCTGTGGTTGCTGGTCCAAATAAAGCCTGCGTGTCTCTCTGGCTGCACTCCGGGGGAGACTAAATCTGGCTGCCAGGGCTCCACCCTGCACTTGAGAGGCAGCAGAATCCCACATTAAGCGTTCTTGGTGCCTGCCCACCTGCACTACATGCAGTTGTTAACTTGTGGAATTAGCTTACTATGCACAACAAGAATCCGATCCAACACTAACTGGAATTAATAAACAGACTTCAGTGACTTAATGATCTTGGGCTTGGGTCTTCATGTGCAAGTAGAGCTCCTTGCTCAGAGATCCCGAAAATCCCTGGGAAGGGAAAGGCTTTGTCTGACTGACACATAGACACATCTCTGTGCAATGAGCCTGGCAGGAGCTGGGCACACAGTTAATCTGTCTCTGCCTGTACAGTAGCACTATTCACTGATGCTGCTCTTTATTCACAAATAAATACAGCACTATAGTCACAATTTTTCATAGGCCCTTTCACACGTGGCTTTAGAAGAGTCTTAAAGTGGAAAATTGATGACAAGCTAGGCAGGAAAGCTTCGCGGCGAGATTTGTTAGGAAAGGTGACTTGATAAAGGTGGTGACAAGCTAATAATGAAATGGAACATTACAATTAAATGTGCTGGTGGGGAAGAAAGTGTGCCACAGCCAAGAGCACGAGCAGCAGCTAGGTCAGGGAGAGAAAGCAGCAAAGGCTTGATGGAACAGGGTGGGAAGGAGGGGGAGATGTAGGAACAAGAAAGACAGGACAGAGATAAGCACTGTTAGTTGTGATGGCAGGATTGGGCAGAAACTACTTTGGTGTTTGTATCAAGCCATGCAGAGAGAGATTCCTGTCCCTGACCACAATTTGTTGACATTGACACACTGTGTAATTAAATGCAGATAGTCCTAGAAGGACAGAAGTGGTGGAGGGAAACAAATTAACAGCAAAACAAAGACATCTACACAAAATTTTACTTATAAAAGAGCTGAAAAGTATGAAAACTGCCAGAGACTATTTAAGAATTCTGTTTCTCTAAAATGAGTTTCCTTTAGAAATAGTCTAGAATATTTTAATAGATATGAACTTAAACCCTGCAAAGTCAGTTATTCATACATCAGTGCAGGGATTTTGCTCAGTATACAGGCAGCTGTAACAATACTCTTAGAAGTAGGAACAGACCCATTAATCTTGGATGTTATTGCTGAAGCCTAAAATTTATGCCTACAAGAAAAATGAGCAAGGGCAGAGAGCACAGAACAATTTGCATATCAAGAATTACTAACACTAGCCAGAAGGTGGACTTCACTATCGTTATTTATTTGAAAAGCATTTCCAGGATTAAAATATATCAGAAATTGAATTAGAAAAGTTTCTACCAGCACATTAAATAGTTTAAGGACACGCTACAGAACACAGAGCGTCTTGTAGTAGTGAACAGTGAGATTCTGGGTTCTTGGTCTCTCACTTACCCCACTGTGTATTGTCGGCAGAGACAAGTTCTTTACGGGTGTGGCTAGAAATGCATTTCACGAAGAAACACAAGGAATGAGCAATGTTCTCATAGTCCCTGACACATTCCTTACTCGGTTTGCTGCCTGTTGAGAAAAAAAAACGAGACAGACTCAGCTCCCAAATATCAACCCTGGCAGCGCAGAGCTGTGCCTGCATGTGGAGGCTTGCACGTGGGTGCTCCTGCCCAGGTAGACACCGGCTTGTGTCAGCCACCACATTTCCTACATGGGGGGCACAAGGAGCAGCGTTTCTGCTATAAGCAATCTAATTAAGGCATGTGGCGACAAACGGCGTTATTTTATACTTTTTTGCTTTTATATTCTCCTATTTGGTCAAATTTTCAGAGGGATGAGGTAAACCAAGAGAGTAGCTTTGAACATATCTGAGTATTTACAGTTCGGTTTTTATAAATATGCAGTATTTACAAATTCAGAATTTCATATGAATTTTATGTCTTTTACAACAAGCCACATCTAGGTCCTTCAGCCAAACATCCAGAACTGAGGTAAGCCTAAATTCAAACTCAAAATTGTATGGTTGGAGCCTATCCCTAAACAGCACTTTAGTATACAATTTGGAAACTCAGGGTTGCAGTAGACAAGGTGCCAGAAAAGTAGTATTTATTTCTGTGTTGGTACAGGCAAGAGGTCTCGTTCTGTTGCGCTCAGCAACATCTTGACACGCTGCACTAATCTTAGCTGCACGCTCTTAAAAGATTATTTTTGTCTCGGGTTCTTTTTCTAGTCTTTGATGCAACAGCCTGCTGCGGGTTACATCAAGCCTGCAGAAAATCCCTCGCTTTTCTCATCCCTTGTTTTCCAGACAGCCGGCACCTCCTCCGGGTCCAGGCGACGGGCGCCGCAGGTGAGCCAAATCCCGGCCTATTTGGGCCGAAGATTGATTTCTGTTGAAATTAAAGATGCTGTCTGGATTAAAAGGCTGAGTTGGGGGGGATGCAGAGTCGAGCCCATGGTCTGTGCGCTGTGTTTTAGCCGCTTTCGCTGAGGGCGCCCCGCTCCCCCCTTCACGGCTCGGAGCCGCGTTCCGTGAGGGGGAAGGCGGGAGCGGAGGGGCCGCGTTCCGTGAGAGGGAAGGCGGGGGCGGCGGACCCGCGGTGCAAGAAAGAGCGCTCAGAAGGGACCCGCGGAGCACGGCCGCCTCCCCCTCAGGAGCGGCGGGATCCGGCGGCTGCCGTCCCGCTCCCGCCCCGCCGCGATCACGGGCCGCCGCCCGCCTCCCCCGCCCCGTGNCCAGCCCCGGCCGGGCCCGGGGGACTCCCCCGGCGGCGGGGCCGCGGGGCGCGGGGCCGGCCGAGCCCTCGCCGCTGACCTGCCATGTTGTACGGACTGCACGCCGGCGGGCCGGGGTGGGTGCGTGTCCCCGAATCCGCGTGTGTGTGCGCGTTCCCTAAATCCCTGTGTGTGCGCTCCCTGGATCCGCGTCTGTGCGTTCCCCAAATCCCCGGGTGTGCGCGTTCCCCCGAACCGCGTGTGTCTGCGTGTCCCCCAAATCCATGTGCGGTTTTTCCGCGCAGCAGCGCTGCGTCAGCCGGAATTGCCCAGTGGTGCTCAGCCCCACAGTGCGTGTTTCTGTCCCGACTTTCCCTTCGGTAGCCTCGGTTACCCTATACCTGGATTAATGCGGCGCGCTGGACACGGTGGTGAAAATGAGCCCTGGCATTTTGATCGTCGCTCTGTCATGAGGTCTGCGTGTAGCACAAGTTGCTGGCCAGGGGATGATGGTATTCAATAACTTCCCAATGATGGTTGTTATTCCGAAGTTATTTCAAACAGGCTGCGTTTAAAAATGTGCCACTTCTCCTTTGATAAAAATGAGGTTTTAACTTGCTGCCTAGTTCTGAAACTTCATTTTTTTGAATTAACTGAGTGGAAGTGTGGTGTTCTGGACAGCTTTTTACTTCATTTCACAATTTTTTCTGGAACCGTTGCTCAACTGGAGATTTCCGAAAAAGTGTTACATTACAGTACATAATATTTCACTTTTTGAATGATTAAACACAAATATTTAATCTTGGCAAGTGTCTGGTGGTTTAGGGAAACTAATTGAGTTAGTCTAGCCAAGGAAGGTCGAGAGGGAGTAAATGGATTATTTCTGGTTTGTGTGTCTAGCATGCAAGTCTTACTTTGTAAGAGTCCTTTGCTTTTCNGCCCGCCTCCCCCGCCCCGTGACAGCCAAGATGGCGGCGGAGGGGAGGGGGGATCCCGCCTGAGCCGCCCACACGGCGGGAGGCGGCGGGGGCGAGCCGGGCTCCGCTGGGATGAGATAAGGGCGCGGGCACCGAGTACGCTGCCCCCCGAACCTCCTTCACTGCCCGCTCCTCGCCCCGGGGAGCGCGGCCCCCACCTGAGGTGAGGGCNGTCCCCGAATCCGCGTGTGTGTGCGCGTTCCCTAAATCCCTGTGTGTGCGCTCCCTGGATCCGCGTCTGTGCGTTCCCCAAATCCCCGGGTGTGCGCGTTCCCCCGAACCGCGTGTGTCTGCGTGTCCCCCAAATCCATGTGCGGTTTTTCCGCGCAGCACCGCTGCGTCAGCCGGAATTGCCCAGTGGTGCTCAGCCCCACAGTGCGTGTTTCTGTCCCGACTTTCCCTTCGGTAGCCTCGGTTACCCTATACCTGGATTAATGCGGCGCGCTGGACACGGTGGTGAAAATGAGCCCTGGCATTTTGATCGTCGCTCTGTCATGAGGTCTGCGTGTAGCACAAGTTGCTGGCCAGGGGATGATGGTATTCAATAACTTCCCAATGATGGTTGTTATTCCGAAGTTATTTCAAACAGGCTGCGTTTAAAAATGTGCCACTTCTCCTTTGATAAAAATGAGGTTTTAACTTGCTGCCTAGTTCTGAAACTTCATTTTTTTGAATTAACTGAGTGGAAGTGTGGTGTTCTGGACAGCTTTTTACTTCATTTCACAATTTTTTCTGGAACTGTTGCTCAACTGGAGATTTCCGAAAAAGTGTTACATTACAGTACATAATATTTCACTTTTTGAATGATTAAACACAAATATTTAATCTTGGCAAGTGTCTGGTGGTTTAGGGAAACTAATTGAGTTAGTCTAGCCAAGGAAGGTCGAGAGGGAGTAAATGGATTATTTCTGGTTTGTGTGTCTAGCATGCAAGTCTTACTTTGTAAGAGTCCTTTGCTTTTCTCATACTTTTTTTAAAAAGTCATCTATTTAGAGTACTGGTGAAACTTCATCTTGCTTTTTAGAGTATTGAGGAGTCTGTAAGTTTATTTAAAATGAACATTAAAGTGTAACTCTGGTAAAGAGAGCTGTTTTTTAGGGGCTATCGTGACTTGGCATTGAAATAGTTTAATTATCAAAAATAGAGCATTAGAGTTTCTGTGGTTAGCTTTTGAAGAAGGGGAAAATTGCGTGGAGCTGTAAAGACAGAACAAAAAATATTAAGCTTCTCTACAGCCTTAAGAGCTTCTGTGATGTGCATGTTTTACTTCTTGAAATGTTGGGCTCCAGCTGGATGAGTACTTTCCTCAGGTTTGAGTGGCTTCTGTTTCTTTGTAACAGGCTTTACCCAATGGCCTCTTCTAAAAAGTGAATTTATTAGAAAGTAGCACAAAATATAAGATCTGCTTCTGCAAGCAATAAGACAAAAAGCACCAGGACTATTTTCTTTAAATGGGGACTTACTTAGAAATATTTTTCCAGTATTTGAGATTTTCCTACACCTGAGTATTCATATTTTTTGTAGCCGTGTGGTTACAGGTTGGTTTTTCTGGTGAGCAGCTTGTTCTGCATGATATAACACCAGTATGGTGCTTAATGGAATTACTCTATGTGTTAATGGCAATATTGGCTGTTGTCTAGTTAATATAGCCGAAGTTAATTATTAGTTAGAAAAAGCACAAATATTGACATAGCCTGGCATACACTATAGGGCTCAGGTGAATGAAGCTGATGCAGGTCAAGCCTTAGAAACAATGTAAATAACCGGCTTCTATTTAAAATATGTGCTTGAAAGGGAAAGTAGAAAGGTGGAGAGTAAAGCCAGCTGGTCCCTGAAGGGAGTGAGGTTGTAACTAATACAACTGTTCTGTGTGACTCTTAAAAAAGAATTGTGGGCACCATCACTGCCAGAAGCCAGTCTGTCAGTTTTTAATCTGCAGGATTTTGCATTGAGGGTTTACTAAGTTCTAGGTTAATTCCTGCTGTAGTCTGTGATAGCTGGAGAAAACTGTCTTGTTTCTCCTTCAGAGAGGAAGATGATTCCTAGACCAAGCTGAATGATAATGGAGTTTAGTAACCTTGAGGTTTTAAGATGGGAAAAAGAAATTTGCAGCGTCACTTAAATATTCAACATCCTTTTTTATTTCCATCGTGCTCCCTAGCAAATGAGTTGCAGTTAGTTTTGCAAGTCATAGTAGGCTGAAATGCTTTTTATAACAGTGGCTGCAAAAACATTTGTGCTTCCTGGCCAAACATAAGCAGGTTGTGGAATGGGAATAGTACTATAGATACTTAGTCAAAAGCTTTCTCAATCTTAAATTTATCTCCTGAAATGAAGACTTGCAGGAAGCCTTCTTTCCATTTTTTGTCCTTTCCTCAACTTTGGCCTGAGTTTTTAAATATGGTGTTGGCATGACCAGAAATTTGGTGGCCAAGTGTTGCCCAATTTGTGTTGGATTAAATAATAAAAAGTGAATATAGCATTCTAATGTTGTTCAAATGTATGTTTGGGGTATTGGTGATTTCCAGCTATGTTGCTGTCTGACAGAGTGTTCCAGTAAGTGAAGGTCTTGATACACATGTAGCTGTAAAACTGAGGTATTTTTTCTGAAGTTTCCTGGAAAGAGCTGTAATACTGAATAATACTAATAATGAAAGAACCAAGAAGAAGACACCAAAATGATTTCTGTACAAATGCCTTAAAAAAGCATGATGCAATTTATGGTGATTGGTGTATTTCCAGTATGTTTATCTTGCTTGTTACAGTATTTTAATCAGGCTTCTCTGGGATATATTCAAATTTCAAACTTTTGTTAAGCTGAGTCATGAAAAAGCCAAACAAAAAAAGCTCAAAATCCAAATCAAGCTATTCCCTCCCCACATTGCAATCCTCCTCTGAAAGCAAACCTGTTAAAATGTAGGTCCTTTGAAGAAAGTTTAGGTTGAGCTTGCCCTCGTGCAAGGGTGCAGGTGTGGTTTGGGGAGCTGAGATTCTGTCCCTTGTCCTTCTGCTGTAGTTTCACTGGATGGTGCCAAGATCACAGAAAAGGTCCTTGGTCTCTCCACTTATATGTCAATTCTGAATGTAAATAATATTTGCTACTGCAGACACAAATCGTGATACAATTTTTTGCCATACTAAGAGCAGCATATCCTATGGAAGTTAAAGCCATAGTTAAAGCTATGCCTTGTTTTAATTGAGGGATGGCCAACAGGTAGGGGATGAATATGTGTAAGCTGTGAATGCTGTTCAACTATTGTTAAAAATCAGCTGTTTGTAACACTGGTACTGACCAATTAATTACTTGAAGTGAACAAGGTTCTCTGCTATATGACATAAAATAATCCTTGGATATTTTCTGCTGTCCTTCAGTTCAGGTTTAGTCTATGCTTAGTCTGAAAGTTTGGTCTGTGCCTACTCTGGAAGTAGGCTGCTGATGCTTATTAAGTGCTCCCGCAGACTCCAGAGTCAAAATTAAACCATGCAGGGAAGGCTGTGTGGGGCAGTGATGCCGAGAGGTTTGATCTATAACACTCATTTCAGTAGCAGTCTGTGATGCAGAACTAGTCACTGGCAGTTCCCTAAAGAGCTCAGAAACCGTACCAGGAAGAAATTGAGAAGTGGAAATTAAAGACTTCAGAAAGTGTTGGCTGGCCCAACTGTTTTAAATGGTATATTTTTACCTTTACAGTATATTAGATGTAAGATATATTGCATTATCTAATATATAGATGAAAAATATATATATGTCTAATGGATATATTAGATAATGGTTACTGTAGTGGCTTAAATAGAGTGAACTAAGTAATAATGGGAGGGGAGTGAAAGGAGAAGGAACTATGGTCTAAAAATAGGATGAAAAGAATAAGGAGCATGTTAGAAGTAAGTTAGCCAGTTATATCCTCCCTGTTTAATATTTACTGTAAATCTTGACTTTTAAAAATCTGGGTCAAGAAAATCATTAATGCTAATTAATAAAATTATTTCAGTTTGGCCATGTGAAATGAAAGTGAACAGGCGGTAAGTGTGATGTATAATTTTTTAAGTCCATGTATGTAAATAAAAAAGTCCCAAGAGAAAACCCCCACCTTGTGCGCAGGCTTTATGCAAACACAGAGGAGGGCTTTGTGGGCTGGACTCTTGAGTTTTGGTTTTATCTTGAGCTTCAGAAGAAACTTGTGGGCCTAAAGAATTATTCTCAGAATTCCTAACACGCCAAGATCAGGATCAGCAGTAGTTACCTTGGCATATCATTGCTCTTCAGCTGATTTACAGTGGTTTTTGGAAGGAGACCCTAATATTGTTTTCTATTGCATTGGTGGCTGGGAAACTGTCCCAGCAATGCGTGGTAGTTGATCAATACATTTGTAGCTGAGCTGATAGTGGTACTTGTACACTTATTTTTCTGTGGAATAGATGCTGAACATTTTGGGTACTGGATGTAGAGATTTGCTGGATGAGGGAGTTATAAGTGAGTGTTATCCCTCCATTAAACTTTTCCAGTGGGGTGTAGGTGATCTGCAGGCCGCAGTTACAGCCCTGCAGATGCAGCCTGTGCACGGCTGTCCCTGTCTATAATTTGCAGTGTGGTTCAGTCCAGTTTTCTCATCTTACGAAACATTTTTGCTGGCCAAAGGATAAAAATCATATAAACCATTCTAAGTCTCCAAGTGTGTTTTTAAATGTAGCAAAATGTGTTAGAAACAATCCCCACCTGTCTTTCCTTCCATCACACCGCGAATTCAAAATTTGATTTGGGTAGAGAATGGTTTCAAAACAAAACTGAGGTTGGCATGTGTGTCTGAATGTGGCAGGGTGAAAGCAGGTCACTTCTGTCACTCTTGGTTGATGCACTTTGACATTTTCAGTGACAGATTTTGAGTTTGAAGTTCAATATTGGAAGATTTTCTATTTTCATTTGCCTTTATCTACTGTGCCAAGAAAAATAGAACGTTCTGTTTGGAGGACTTCTCCTTTTAAAAAGTTGTTGTATAGTAAATAGTTGTACAAAAAACATGGATGAGCCGCCCTCCTGAACTGTGCTTCGGATGAAGTAATATTTACATTTTATAGTGCTTATTTGGGGTTTCCTCCCCCTGATTTGCTACAATTTGTTTTCTGCATCCCTCCCTACAAACACAGTTGTATTTCAGTAATCCTTTCCATTCTTTAGTGGTGCCTTTTGGCCATAAATACTGTAATCTAGTAAGAAGAGTGGAAGTTTTAAAACTGGCCCTGTTGAGATTTGTCTCTTTCCTGAATCTTGTGGGATACTTGAACATCACTTTCCTGAATTTTTGTAGGTAGGGTTGAATTTCATGGGATTTTGATGTGGCACAACTGGAATGATCACTGAAGCAGCCTGTGCCTTGCTAGGCCCTCTTAGTAAATGCTTTGATTTTATTGAGACTACAAACAGCACTGAAAAACAAGCAAATAGAACACTTGGTGAGTGAGGAAGTAAAGTGTAGAAAATGTGGGATATGCCTGATTCTCCCTCAGGATGAAATCTATTCCTTCCTGCTTTCTCTCTGCCACTTATTCTGCTTCCTCCTCTTAACTTTGATACTGTAGATAACCAGTTCTTGCTCCCTTTACTGTAGTCATCCTGCTGAATCTAGATTAGCCTTTGAATTTAGGCCTAATCTTTCTTTCTTCCTTGGTATTGCTGAACAAGTCTGCTTGTCTCTCAGTTCTTGGCTACCTTCCTATTTTCTTCTCCCAAATTCATGGTCTTTTGTTTTGTCCCTGTGCTTTTATCCAGCACTTTTCTGTTTCCCGGCACCTCTTAGACATCCTTTGTTGCCAAGTTTTCTGAACTCTCTTGATTATCTTCTCAGCTGTTTGGATCAGAGATGTAAACCATGACTTGGTACAGATAATTGTACATGGGGCTGCAAAACACTTGGTAGCATTTCCAGTCCAGTGATGCAGGGCAGAAAGATCTTAGGTTTTCTCCTGAGTTTTTTGTGGTTTTTTTTTCTTTTTTAATAAAAATTGATGCAGTGTCAAAGGGAGCTTAGTGGAGGCTGGTGGCTTCCTGTGAGTTATTGTGTTGTCTAACATCACTGAGTGCAGATGTGTGCAGTAGGGTCTAAAAATACAATTGATCACTTTAGCCCTGTTTTCTCTGTTGCTGTCGTTTGTGTAACTGTAGTAGGAAATGGGAAGGAAAAGTACAGGTGATGCCCTACTAAAAATGAAAATGGTATGAGAAGTTCTGTTCGTATTTGGGTTATAATGTAAGTCCTTTGCATCTAATTTCTTGAAGAAGTAGATCCTTCATTTGCTATGTAGAGGACCAAAAACTAGTTGTGAAAATAAGTTCTGCAAGTAATACAAAATAGAGCTGCAAGTACTTTGGCAGCAGGCTGGCTGTGTTCCTTGAGATGCCTAAATCTATATTTTTTTCTTTCATTTAAGTCTCCTCACTAGTTTTCCAGACAGTTGACTAGAAAAGAAACTATTTGAAGTGTCCATGGGGAAATTAATCATGTGTTAATGCTGCCCAATTCTTGGACTTTTTTCAGCTGTGCTTGAGGTCTGCAGGTATCCCAAAATGTATAATTTTTGGCACTCCTGGGAACTTGATATTAACGACTGGGTAGTTGGAGGAAATTATGTTGTACTACTGCTACATGATCTCTTTGTAGTCCCGTGTGAAAATACTCAGTCAGATATTGAAGGTACCTGGCTGTAATTGGTGCAGGTCCATGGTGCTGTGTGGGTTAGAGAGACCTGCACCGGGGCTGGATTCACTCTCTGGGCTGTCAGAGTAATGAACTAACAGTGCTGATTTCTCCTGCGTGATCTTGAAGAAATGGTCTTGTACATTGGGGTTATGAACTGAACCTTGAACTTTGTGATCCCAGAAATATAGTTCTGATAATCTAATTCCCCAGATTTTTCTCCTTCAGGAATGGAAGCAAATCTTTCACGGTTTGCATCAACCCTCCTGAGATGTGTTTCTTCCCAGCCTCTCTTATGTTACACTTTGTTTGCTGCAGTCTTCTCACGGTAATCTTCTGAGTGTTTCCCAAGTCTTGGGAAATAGAAACTTCCTTTAAACAAAGTTCACTTTTGACTACAGCCTTGCTGGTGCTAATGAGTTGTTCTGGGAGCCCAGAGTCTCAGTGTCTCCGATGAGGTATCCTTAGTCCCGTGGTGTAAAACTGCTGCTTCAAAATGCTCAGATGTAGCACAGGCTCTTGGGCTTGCAAGTGCCTCAGCGTAAAACACAAGCTCAAACTGTCTGTGGTGATACCAGTGTTTAAAAGTGACCATGCTGGTGTTCACCATATCTGAAGAAAAATTATATGTTGTGGCAGTAAGGGGCAAGAAGACTGTATCACCCACTGCAAGAAGAATTGGGGTAAGGTGGCCAAATAGAAGAGAGTATGTGTATTTTGCTGATTGTGGAGTAAGAAGGATCTGCTTAAATATCCAAATCTTGCAAAGAAAAATGATTTGAAGTAGACTTTGAAAGGTTCTTGGGCTGAGAGAAGAGCACTTTAATAGCTGGCTAAGACCTAGGAATGGACACAGAAAGTATTGATTGTCAGAAAATAATGGAAGAGTTGAAGTAATTTGAAGTGGCTGGCTCATCTTTGATTTATTTTGGTTTAAAGCATTAGGTGTTGTTTGCATTCTTAAAATACCCACTCTGCATAAAACTTGATATTTTGTTTCTTAGCTTTAAAGTCTGGTTTAATTTACTTTTTTAGCAAAGTGATATGTAATCTTAACTTAGCAAGGAGTCCTACAGCAATCCACAGTGTTCATTTCATGTGACTGGTGCAGTGAAGTGTGCAGAAAGTAAATTTCAACAAATGTGTACATTGTTTGATTCTTATTTTTACTGTTTCTATAGGGAATGAAACTCTAACAAGAAGTCTATGTTAAAGCCTGGCTGACAGCAAGAGAGGCAAAGTGTAGAAACAATGCCCTGATGAAAAGGTAGGGAACACATTGGTAGAGTTGGCAAAAAGCTTGTGTTCTGCCTTGGGAATTCCTGTGAAACTGGAGGGCTTCTGCTTTGTTTTCAGGATTGTTTGCTTGCTGTGAGGAACATATGGGAGGGGAAAGGCTTGTCTGACAATTTTGCTGGGCATTTTTGGCAGTACAGAGACAGGATGAAGATTTTTTCCTTGTGCAACTGCAGTTACTCACATGTCTTGAGATGTTGAACTCCCATGTGATTTCTGTGGTGTTATGTCTGCGAAATGGTTCTGAGTAGCCGCAGCAGGACTGACTGATCCAGTTAACTTCACTTTGCTCTTGCATGCCCAGCTGACACATCTCTGTGGGTTGGTTACTTCAACAGACTAATGTAGCAATACACACGAGATGCTGGGGGCTGTTAGAACTTTACTGGCAATTTTTAATACTTAGCCTCTGATTTGAGTCTCAATTCATCTGTTCTTCATGTTCCTTCAAAGGAAGTGAGTGCTTGGAATGTTATTGTGTGATGAATATTTAAAATAAATAAATATTCAGCTTTCAACTGTTTTAGAAAAGGTTGCAGAGCCCTACGCTGGTTTCTAGCCCACTCTAGGAGATATTAGTTGCTTGTTTACACATGACACATCTTTGGGGCAGGCTAACAAAGTGAAATACCACCTGGTTTACACAGCAAATGGATCTAATAAGGAACTCAAATTAATAAGCAATTTAATATTCTCAAAGAAAAATGCGGGAAGGGACGAGAATGACAGCAAGGCAGATTAGAAGATTATAAGGCAGTTGTTGTATTAGTCTGCCAGAGGTGGACTGGCAGAAACTCTTCTAGTGGAGCCAGATGGTCCTTACTGCTGTCTGGGAAAGTTGGCTCCTGGAAAGAAACTGGCATGGTTGGAGCAGTTCTTCTGGTCTGCAGCCACTTAAAAGTTACCTCTACAAAATTCTGTGGGTAGGAGCAGGTTGTAGGAATTGGGTCAGTATTTTTTCCTTGCAAGTGTTGTAGTGCATCGGTCGTAAACTCTACTTTGTGAAGCATCGTGCCTGTTCCTGCTGCACAGATGGAATATATGGCACATCCACATCAGTTCTGGTCATGTGATGGAGAAAAGCTGATGTGGGCTTTCCTCTTCTAGTATTTGAATGAGGAATGTGATCTGTTCAAAAAAGCTTGGACACTGAATGAATTACAACAGTGGCGACAAGGAGCAAAAATCTTTAATTAGTATTTCCTAGATGTTTATGAAAAAATAGGATGCTGGAAAATTACATTGAATAAACAGTGAAACTGTGTTTACCCTTTGTCTTTCAGCAAAGCAATCAAGCTAATAGTTTGTGGATCTGAGAGATTATCTGATTATTTCCCCCTTCCCATATTTTTAGAAATTACAAAAAGCCTTCTCATCTATGTCGTCATAATTTGCAGTGTGTGTGTTTAATAATATTTTTACATGTGACTTTGCTATTTGCAGGGATATTATAGTTCTCTCTGATCTTCATGATGTTTAATTTATAGTGATATTAATTATATGACATCCATTAAAAATAATTATCATGAGATGGCTCAAAGACCATATATTGCATTTATTTCTGGGGACTTTTGTGAGAGGTTATGGTTATGATCCCATGGCACTGCCTTCAAAGTGCAGCCTTTTGTCCCCACGTTACTGAACTGTAGAGAAGCAGTGAAAGCTTCTCAGTGTGGTGCTCTTAACGTTGAATTTCATCTGGAACCAGCTGCTTCAAGCAGCCCTCTTGAGCAATGTGACTTTTTCTGCTGTGTTTTTCATGTTTGTTTGGTTTCTTTTTTTCTCCTCAAAGTTGATTTGCAGTATGGTGAGATGATGTAGGCAGCATTTCTGGCCTCCCACACAATACAATCCAAGGGGTGGAGTGGGGACCCCATGGCCAGGCTCTGTTGAAACCCTTGCAAAGGAGGGAACTCTGGGACTTTCTAGCTGATAGAGCCACACAACAGCTGAAAACCAAGGGAGATAGGGAAAGTACCCTGCTGTGGAATCAGCAGCTGTGGAGAAATCTCTCTCCTTGGACTGACACATGTCCCTATCCCAGGGTTATCTCAGGTACTATCCTGGGATTCACACCCGCGAGAGACAGCCACTACTCACTGAGTAAGATGGATGACTAAAGTCACTGTGGAATAGCTTCATAGTAAGAGTTTCTACAGAAATTCTTCATCAGTTTATGTGAAATGCTCTTCACAGAATGATTATTTGTCACTGAGTTAGCTCAAAATTTATACCTTCTTTCTGGGGTCTGTTAACATAAAGTTGGCATAAATCTGCTCTCCCAGTAACCAGATGCTGAAAATTTGAGTATCACAGTAGCTCTAATAAAGTCTAAGTCAGCCTTAGACTAAAATACCACTGAAGTTTATCTTCTGCATTTTATTATGTTTTTAGCTCCAAGCCTTTGTATCAAAAGACAAAGATCATAAAATCCTCATAGAATCTCTGAATGGTTTGGGTTGGAAGGGGCCTTAAAGATTGTCTCGTTCCACTGCTTCCATGGGCAGGGACACCTTCCACTCTCCCAGGCTTCTCCAAGCCCTGTCCAACCTGGCCTTGGACACTTGCAGGTGTGGGGCAAATATGGAAGGATAATACATCATCAGCCAGGCCTTTCTTTTTCCTCTCTTCTGTAAAATCTGCATTAAATTGTGAAAGTCTTGCTGACTTGTGTATTACATGCTATAACCTTAGGAAGCAAATTTGTGTGATAGCAGGTGTTTGTATGTAGGGGATTCTAATTTTAACTGCCTCTAAATGAGGAGAGCTTGTCCCAGTTTTTCTTGAAAGTGCTTTTGGGAATAAATGCATGTTTGAATTTAAGACTTTTGGTATAAACTTTTTATGGAATAATGGTGAGGTTTAAATGGTATAAAGGTATGATTCTTCAATGTAATATATATATTTAAACACATCATTCTGTTTATTTGTAATGCTGTCTTGGCTGATTAAACTGGAGTAGTACTGTTGATACACTGCAGTTATAAGTCTTGCTTGCAGTTTTAACAGCCATCGTTTGTATAGTTTTTGATTACTAAAGTGTTAGTTTCATTTCATCCTAAAAGGCATCATGAATCACTCCAGAAATCAGTGGAGTTTTGTGAAATGGTGCTGGTGAGAAAAGGAAAAATCCTTAATGTTACAATAGCTATAATGTAGTTTTACAGAGAGTTATTAATGTAACAAAATACTTAGAACTTCAGTCATATTAGCTGAAAGAGGTCATTGTTTGGTCTTATGCTGGAGTTTAAGGATACTTTGTTAAACACCTCCTTCTCTCCATACATTTGTTCCCAGCCTGCCTGGGTTTACTGGAGCCAGATGGACAGTGAGGTAATAGGCAGCATATGGAGAGGTTGAATTTGTGTGTCTTTGAATCTATCACTCGGGGAGGAGTTTGAATTTGTAGTTACTACTTTCATATATATGCTGAGTAACATATTCCAGATGTTTTTGAAATAACTGAATTTAGGTTAAACTAAGCTCAGTTTTGTAACTGCATTCTCTCTTCAAACTCAAGCTGAACAGTTCTTTTCAAACTGTTACTCTCCTATATATTGATGATTGCTTCTCAGTAATCATGTTAGCTAAAATGTCACATAGTGCTTATTAACCATATAGAAAAATAAAAGCTGAATAATTTGGGGTTTCTTCATGGCATTTTCTAGGACAATGTAAATAAGCATAAAATAAAAATCTTTACTCATTTCCTTGCAACTTTAGAAGCTTGTCAAGCCAGTCCAGCAAAACACAACCAACCTAGAAAATAAGAGCAGGAAGAGGGAATTGCCTCTCTTGTGTTGGTGGATGAGGTTGGTAGAGGTGACATGGCACAGCCTGACATTCTTCCTGCTTGAGCTGGGCCTGGTGCTGGAAATCTGAGGCCAGCTTGGAACAATTTGATTAAATGCACATTATAAATTTGGGATATAATTTTCCAAATTACCAGTAAGAAATGTCTGAATTTATTATGTTTTAACAAAAATTCTTGGTCAAATCCAAGAATCATGATGGCATTAAGTTTGATAAGTCTTAATCCTTGCTGCCTAGAGCAAAAAATCAAGGGAGATAAAGCAGTGGGTGTAAAAGTTACATGAAAACTGAAGTCTTGTACCAACCATTCAAACTGCTTTAATTTCTGGTTGTTCAGTTTCGTAATGTCAGCAAGCTCTTGAAACTCCTGTGTGGTAACAGTTTCTCTTGCAATAAAATTTTGCACCCAAACAAAATTAATTCAACAAAAGGGAGTCTTAAATAGCTTGTCTGGTTTAAAAAGTCTGGAACTTGATGACAGTAAACTTCCTGAAGCTACTCTAGCAAGATTCCAGCACATATGGGTGACTTGGATAACCATTTTTAGCCCATTTCTCAATGTTCCATGAGAGAACAGAAAGCATTTTCTTTTTGCCTATCATGTCTGATTTTGGGCTATGATCTTCTGTTTTTAAAAATAGCCATAATTTTATCATTTCTGATCTGTATTTCTTTCTTAGCAGTTGTAACACCTTGTAATGGAAGATGGAAGACAAAGGGGCTCGTGTCGCTGACTACTTTGTTGTCGCAGGCTTAACGGATATCTCAAAACCACTGGAGGAGGAGATCCACTTCAACGATGCCTGCCATAAAATCGCCAAACCAAAAGAACCCATCACAGATGTAACAGTCCTTAATAAATCCCTGGGGGAGGAGGTTCCTCAGGGCTATAAATGCATAGATGTCACTCCCTCGGGCCTGTCTGCAGATCTCAATAACGGCAGCCTTGTAGGACCGCAGATATACCTTTGTTATCGCCGAGGGAGGGATAAGCCTCCACTCACTGATTTGGGGTGAGTGCTTTCCCTCTTCTAGTGGGTGATTTTCACAGGTTTATTTAACTAAGGAGCAGATAAGGCAAGTTTAGGGAAATGCCATACTGATTAAATACAAGGCAAAACTCTAAACAGGAAGGTATTTGTTGACTTGAGCATACTGTAACCCAGTATGAAAGGGAAAATGCATGCTGAGTGGATTTTAATGACAAGTGTAGTCCTTCCTATTTTGGAGTTTTCAAATCCATTTATGATTTTTAATGTATGTATTTTGACTGGGATAAGATGCTTAACCTATTTAATACAGATTGAAAAGAGGTAAGTTATATGACATTCTTAGGACCAGGCAATGAATCTTTAATAGAACTGAAAATAACATTATTTTGCAGTAAACAAAATGCTTAAAAGCGATTATATGTAGGAAAACAGTATAGTTTCGTCATGAAACTTTTCTGTTAGAATACAGTTGGAGATAGTGTGACCTGAACTTGTTGGTAAAAATGTTTTGCTCAGAGATGAGAGAAGAGCTGTGATTAAAACTCGAAGTGTTTTAAAAACGTGCCTTCTGACTTTTCTGCATCCCCTTTCAACCCTTTTAGGGTTTTATATGATGGAAAAGAAAGAGTAAAGCAAGGCTGTGAAATCATTCAGACCACCCCGTATGGGCGGCCTGCCAACATCAGTGGCAGTGCCTCGTCACAGCGGGTGTACATCACCTACCGCAGGGCCTCTGAGAACATGACCCAGAACACCCTGGCTGTCACAGACATCTGCATCATCATACCGAGCAAAGGAGAGACCCCTCCACATACCTTCTGCAAGGTGGACAAGAATCTTAATAACAGTATGGTAAGATTCAAAATCTAGGCTTTGAACACTTGATACTCACAGATGAGACGTTTGTGGAGTATTTGTGGCAGTTCTTGGAGTACCTGGTGAAAAATTTTGATAAGCGCTCTCCAAAGATAAATCAAATATTGTAAGAGTTGGAGGATTGCATTCTTTTGTTCCTACTTGGAATAAAGTCTTTCTGGAAGCCTTAGAGCAAATGTTTGGGTTTTTTTAGTGCTGACTCCAGCATCTTTGGATTGGTGTTATAGAACCTGTTTCATACCATGTGTGTAACCGGAGGTTTTATAGATGTGGCTGTTTCTGACACTGCTTTTACTGTTGTGGTGGGAATTCTGTATCTAGCAACCAGCTTCTGTTTTGTTTTCCAGCTCTTCCCTTCACCTACAATACTATTTTATAAATGTTATTTTCCTCAGTAGTTTCACAAACTTCTTATTTAAAGAAAGTTGTAGGTGAGTGATATTGGAAGCTGTTGACTATAATCACATTTTAATAATTAATATGGTTCCAAAGCCTGACCAGCTAAAATACAGTTCACAGCACTTTGATTTGCAGAACTGAGTATTTTGGTGTCTCCTGGTTAAATCTGCAGTCCCATGTGCTGGCTCCTGCAGGGTCCTCAGAAGTCAGTGTGCTGGGGAGGATGCTGACTGCTCTGCAAGTGGGATCATGTAAAAAAGATCATGAGGATTCATTTGTGCTTGTTTTTAAATAAATGCCTTTAGGCATTAACCAATGGATTTTTCAGTTCTTCTAGTCCCCACAATAACTGGGTTATGGAAGTGCTGTCTTATGGAAGTTGTTACACCTTTCTCCCTTCTATGAAAGCTCTGTGTTCCCTCTATGGGTGCTGGTCTTTTCTGCTCCATGGCTTTCCCTGTTCTTTATTCTCATGTCCAGAAATTGAGAATTTAAGTACTTCAAATTATCAACATAATTATATTCTGTTATGTCCCTTTGTTACATTTCATCACTTAATCAAGTAACTTCTTTTTTTTTTACAGTGGGGCTCAGCAGTATATTTATGTTATAAAAAGTCTGTGGCAAAAACCAACACCATATCATATAAAGCTGGTATGTAACTACTGTTTAGCTTTTTTAATCTTCAGTTTAGGATGTACAGGCTCATTTGTAATGTAATACATTTTGTGTGAAAGAATTGACACTATCTTGCCATTATCCAAAAAGGAATCTTTCCCTAAACAATTATTTTAAAATCATGTCCAAAAAGAAGCCTTAGAACTGGGTATCATGACCATGCTGTTTTAAAATATGTGTTTAATTGGGAAGCTCAGCTGTGTTTTGGTAAGTTCCTGCAAACCTGTGTGTCTCCCACCTGTGTTTTTGTTACTGGTAACCGTCTCTTAAGGACGTGTGTGTTATGTGTATGCAGAAGAAAATACCACAAAAATTATTTGATGTGTTTTTATGATCACTTTCTTTAAGAAACATATTGAAGAACCTGCAGAGATCTGCACTGCCTTGAGCATCACTGGCGCTGAGCTCTTTAAGTATTTGGGTATTTTTGGATTGTGTATCATCTTTATTTTATTGTTTTATTTATAAGACAGAATTAGATTTGCTATGACTGATTAAACGTGTTGGGTTTGCATTTGTTGTGTGGGGCTTTTTTTAAAGCCTGATTTTGTTTGGCATACCAGTCATGAGCATGATTCACACTTAAGCTTTAATCCACTTACATCCCTTTTAGATGCTGCTCTCTGTAAACAGGAGTTCAGGACGTACTAAAAGGTGGACAGTACATTCGTAAATAAATAAAAATTTTAAAAGGCCCCACATCTGACTTGCACAAAATTTTGATTCCTGGCATGAGGGGGAACCATTGCCATTTTTGGTTACAAGTTTTTATTGCTTATTAATGTTCCCCTTTCTGTTAGAAAAGCATGTAGCGATTGTGCTGTCTAACAGAGAGAAATCCGAAATCCTTTCATGCAGTATCCATTTGCAGTGTGGAGTCCCCTGGGCTGACAATCAGACAGGATGGATTGTCACAGCCTCTGATGTAATTGAGGACCTGTGTGCTAAAAGCCTCTGATTCAGATCTTCATGTTTTACAGCTGTGTTTAAAATTAAGTCTAAACACATTGGTCTGACAGCACAGTAGCTGAATCCTCAGCTCAGGTGGATCATAATTGATTTGATTCTATTGATATTAAAAAACTATCTAATATCTAACATACATTTTTTAGAGAATATTTGTTGGCAAGATTTAATTGGTGTCATATTGAAAACATCAGTCTTATTTCTCAATTGCTCACATTACCTTTTTTTAAACTAGATTTTAAATCTTTGCTCATACTCATGATGAATGTGGACTATTATAATAACAGGTGAGATGCACACAGACTGAAAAGAGGAAAAGAGAAATCAGTTATGAATAGTTTCTAGAATGGAAAGTAGGATTTCAGTGTAATGCTTTAGTCAGATGATTTCTCCTTAGGCCATGGGAGCATCTGCCCCTTCCAGCTATTCCTGTGCCTGATTATTCACACCTTCACTGATCTTCTGAAGTTCCTGTGTGCTCACATATGAATTTTCGGGCAATTATTTTATGGAATGAGCTATTACAAACCTGTTTCTGCTGGCTTTTCTGTAACTGCCTCTTTGCACATTCTATTTATAGGTTTAATATGCAGATATCCCGAGGAAGATTATGAATCATTCCCATTACCAGAATCTGTGCCTCTTTTTTGTCTCCCTATGGGTGCAACGATTGAATGTTGGCCATCTAACAGTAAATACCCTCTCCCAGTTTTTTCTACATTTGTACTAACTGGAGCTTCTGCAGAAAAGGTATTTTAACTTTAAAAACCGTTATTAATTTAATTGAAAAAATTTAGTTGTTTATCTGTTCAGGATGATGATAATGAATGTTTTCATAGATAAGCTTGAGTCTGTTCTCTTGGGCTTGATTCCAAGACTGCTTTGAAGAGTGACTTGCAGTAGTTCCAGTGCTGGGCTGCTGATCATAAATCTGTGCTCCTTTGCTTTCCTGTTAGCCTGTGAAACTGGAGAGCTGTAAAACTGGACTGCATATACATGCAAGTAATGCTGTTTTTATTACAAGCATGGAAACGACCTTGCATGTACCTACTTGTTCTAAAAAGTAAATTGGATGTCGGGGGATATGGCTTTGAGTTTTGTGTATAAAGGGTTCCTAAAATAGCTCTAAAGGCAATTGGAGGAGCGATTGACTGGAGTTGTACTCATTATAATAATTTTTCTCTCAAATGAATAATTTCGTAAATTACTCTTTCTCATATGACATTAAGTGTTTTAAATCAATAATAGACAGTCTGAATTTTCACAGCCATAAGAATATTCTGGAATTGAATGCTTGAGAGGATGATGCATTAATGTATCTTTTCAAACAGTAACACAGACTTGATTTTCTGTGTGTTTGGGGTTTCTTAGAGTACTTTGAAGATCAAGGCAGAATTATTGACTTCAAATCCATGATGTGTTTGCAGGTATATGGTGCTGCTATTCAGTTTTATGAAGTGTATCCTGAAGAGAACCTCACAGAGAAACAAAAATCTCAGCTGGGATTAGCAGCTGCTCTCGAGGGAAAAGATACATGCAGAACAGTGCAGACAAATAAATGCATCTGTCTGCTCTCTCACTGGCCTTTCTTTGATGCTTTCAAGAAGTTTCTTACCTTCCTCTATCGTTACTCCATTTCTGGGCCACATGTCCTTCCCATTGAGAAGTAAGTAATTTCCAAAATTCATAATAGAAATTTCAGTTGATAAGAGGGGGATTTTTTTGTTCTAAATTTCCCATAATAACCTTTTTACTTGAGTCATCAAACATTAAATATAATGGCTGCACTTATCTCCTCTGATAAATGTATCTTTACTACTTCCTGAAAAAGTCTAGATTTTTATTTGTGAGTTAAATGCCTGCAAAGGTCTCTGAAAGCTGTTTTACTTAGCTTTGCACCCTTTAGCCATAGTCATTAGAAAGAGCAGGATTATAAATCTTTTCTTAATCTTGGACACATCAGGTTAGGAGAGTTAAATGTGTAGATTTGCATTTTTTTCAAATGCCTATTTGCAGTGTAATGAGAGACGATAAAGCAGATTGAATATTTTGCACTAGTAATTATCTTCTATTTGTGATAAATAAACTTAATTTCTTTCTCACATAAAGGATTTCACATTATAAAATGCAGAGGAAATCCTTACACTAAGAAATGGTCGATACCTGTAATTGATATGTAATGCCATGTAACATTTCTAGGATAATGTAATGTTTTAATGCAACAGATTTCAAATACACTATTTACTTCTATTACACATCAGTGTTTTTTCTGCTTCAATTTGAATAATAACTTCTAGGAGACTTCGACTTTGTGGATTAAGTATTTCTTGTGATTGTTTATCCACTTCATTATTCCACTTCCCATCACTATACTTATTTGAAGATTTTGACAGTGTAAACTTCCAATGATGAAAACTTTTTTTTTTAAGCTGAGGGGTTTGGTGTTTTTCGAATGAATAAAATAAGTAAATACGAGAAATACTTTATCAGTTTGGATTTTATGGATTTATTCTAATTTCTCTGATTTGTAAACTGGTCAGTTTACTGTGGATAATTTAAATGCAGGATTCTAATGTAGTACCCAGCCTACTTCCTTTGGCTGTTTTAATGATGATGAAAGTTGTCTGTGCCGTACAGGTATTTGAACATTTTCAGTCAGCCCAGCTGCTGCAAGTAGCAACCTTCCCTTGTTGTGTGATGTGTTCCATATTTTGGCCACTGTCTTCATACAGTGGCAATAAAGAAAAACCCAGATCAATGTTCATTTTTGGATATGTCTGAATTTCTTCAAACTGTAATTGCCTGTGTTGTAATATTGGTAACATTTGTAGAAGTCCTGGTAAAATATGTACCATAGGAAGGAGTTTAGGATGGAATACCTGTTTCTTGTGAGTTTTTACTGACCCCATGTAGCTTCTTTTAATATGAAAGTGTCTGTTGTGTAGAACTACACTTCTAGAACTTGTGTAAGTTTAATCAATTCCTGAAACTGAGAACTTTGTCAAGTTCTGAAAACATTTTTTTGTATTCGTAGTATGTGGAAAAAATTTAATGTTTTTTCATGAGCAGTTTTATATAACATTTTGTATTTAGAACTGAAGAAAATGGATGAGCTTATTGATTCTCCTTGATACTCAGCCGTAAATATTTTTTTGTGAATAACCAGTTCTAGTCTCTGAGGTTTAGTGCTATTTCAAACTCTCTCAGAAGCAGGATTTTAAAATGGGACTGTGATACTCAAACATCAATATTTCTACTTAACAAACAACAAAAAAAAATCTCCCTGTAATTTTTCAATCTCACAAACCAGATTTGTATTCTGAAAGAGAATCTGCCCTCCCATTTTCTTGTGACCAGTAGAAAAATAGGTTTTCAAGGTCAGAATATTCCAATAGGATTTAGGTGCTGGGATTTTTGCTCCGTTTTCTGAATAAGTATGTGCCATTTTTATATTTACTGTCAGAAATTTTGTCTTGAGGTAAAACAGTTTAAGTTTAATTTCTAGTAAGTCAGTATTTTTCTTTTCCTCTAGACACATTTCCCATTTCATGCATAAAGTACCTTTTCCATCCCCTCAGAGGCCAAGAATTCTAGTTCAGGTAAGTGTGATTTTCTTTAATAACTGTGTCTAAGGTGAAGATAAAGCAGGTTAATAAATGGAAAACATAATTCTTGTGCTCAAAGTATTTTTGTTCAGGATTTCTTTTTCCTAAATTCATACACATAATGTGAGAAATCTGTAAAAATTCTGTTTCCAGTTTAGTTAATGACCTTAGTGAGTTATTACAAGAAGCTGTTTAGTGAGCTTAGAACTTAATTTTTTTTTTTGGAGGATATGGAAATTAGTGAAAAACTACTCCAAGTCAGCATCTGGTCTGACTTTTGCACTGTTTGCTTTTGAACAGTTTTCTTCTTTCTACTATGTGAAGGCTGAGTGTGAAATAAATAAAACTAAAACCAGATATGAAATGTGTATCTGTGATTGCCCCTCTTCCCAAAGGGCTCTGTGCTCTCCTCTCCATGATGGGGGGCTCTCCGTGAGAACTGCAAGAGCCACACCCAGTAACAGCCCCTTTATTAAACATGGGCCTTGCTCTGTCCTCCCTGCAGGACTGAGGGAGTGAAAAAATTACAAGAATTGCTACCTGGTCTTTGAAATTTCAGCTATGTCACTGTTGGTAGGAGTGAAAAAATCCTGGTCTCAAAGACTTCTGAAGCATTATTAAATCTTTTTATTTCCTCCTAAAGAGGCAAAATAGATAGAGACATGTTAAAATTTTTATTGCAGAGAAAAGAGAGCTCTCTTGCAGTCATAGTGTTCTACCAGTCGTGGTTTTGATTAAATACTAAATGATGCTATTCTCTGTTAGTTCTTGTATAACATAAAATATGGAAAGCCCTGTGCAGTTCTGAGCCTTGATTGTGTAGCCCATATGGTAGTGAAGTCTTTCAGAGCAAATACAATCCTGGGTTATGTCTTTATAGCATGTACTGAATATTGAAGATCCTCTTTAGTGTATTCTAAAGGAGTGATATTTATTACAGTTACTGAAAAGGGATTAGAGAACAGTTATACTGAAACTGTATCTGGCTCTTCTTCCCTTTTCTTATGATTTTCAACTTCAATTCAAAACCCAGCATTTTTAAATCTTGTTTTAGGTTTTTTGTATTCAAATTCAATAAAATATTTGTGCTAGGAAACACTAAACACCTATTTACAGAGATTGTAATTGAGTTCAGAGAAAATCATTTAATGCTTTTAGTCTGGAATTTTAGGGAATTTTGTCGAAGTATGTATGGGTTTATATCCTGGAACAAAGTCTGAAGATCTAGATATAAGTGATGTGAAAATTATGTCTGTTATACCTTATTTTCAAAATGTTTTCTGCATTATATTAGTACAACTTGAGGAGGTGATAATACAGATGGAGAAAACACTGCTTTTACAGTAGGCAGTGGTAATTGAGGTCTGTGAAAAAATTCTTCCTTCCAGCTGCTTCCAGGGACTTAAGTTGTGTTTGAAACTGCACTTAATAAAATCACAGGTGATTGTGCCTAAGACTTTTCCTCAAAATTACTGTGGGAAATGCCTGTATTGAAATTGGCAAGCTTTTAGGATTCCATTTCTCTCTGAAGCCTGTTAATGGAAAATGTGGTAGTCTTTTGCTAAGCAATTAAACTTTTAAGTTTCAAAGAAATTATAGCCATTAGTAAAACACTCCGGAATGTTCCTGTTTGCCAGCTTCCAGCTGCCATTGTTGAGAGGTTCCTTCTGACCTGTGATCTGCTGGACTCTGTTCTGTGTCCTACATGCCCTTATTGCACAGAGGTTGCTGTGCTAATGTATCACAACCTGCAAACTTCAACAGTGTGTGGAGTAATGTTTCTCCCTCTGGGGACTGGGGGTAATAAGTGCCCCTTCTGCCTGAGGGAGATGTGCTCCTTGAATAGATGCTTAATTGTGTTTATGTGCTTTTGCTGAAGCACAGAAGTCAGAGGACATCAGGCTGATGCTTCCTTTCAGAGGGTAGTTTATGACGGTTTGCCTCAGGCTGAAAAAATGAGTCCTCTGAATTCTTCCACTGAACAAGCTAATGGTGCTGGTGGTCCCAAGGTGACTTACTTGACAAATCCAGCATGTGGTGTGGCCATCCTCATTTGTCAGGGAGGTGGGATGTGAAATGTGCAGGGAAACATCATTATAGACACTCCTTAATTCCCTGGGTTTGGTGGGTCTCCAGGCACAGCATTAGGTGACTTTGTGCTTCTAAGTCATCAGTCTTGTCTTCTGGCTTCCATTACCTGGTCACCTGCAGTGGGTCTAAGGTGAAACACACTCAAAACCAAAATGTTACTAAAAATGGTCCGAACTTGCAGCTTAATTGTACAAGTTGCTGTGACTGAGTTACTACTGCTTTTATACAACAGAAAATGCAGGCAGGATTAAGCCAACTGGTGTCTTGTTACCCTGGATTTACTATGGCTGAAAACATCAGCTGAGCTCTGATAAACTGATTTTGTATTGCTATTCTTGTACTGACATGAGTCTTCCCATTCATGCTGAATGTGTGAATGATTTGCTCGATGCCATGTCACTATAAGAAAGAATGTGATTTAACAGGATCTTGTCCTTGCATCTTCAACTAATGCAAATTTTAAAGATTCTATCAGAGCTGAGCAGTTTCTACCAGCCAAGAGCCTAATTCTCATGTATCTTCTGAAGAAAATATGGCTTTACATTATCACCTGCCATTTCTCCCCTTCATGAATTTTTATCCCTCTCTTTACCCCTAAATCCAGACAGAATTCCCCCCAGCCCCAGAAAGCCGTGTATGAACTATGGGTCCTCACAGCCCTTGGAGTACAGAAGGCTTCATTTTTCAGCAGTTAATATATTCAGATTTTTGCAGCATTAGCTAGTTTAAAGTCCTCTTTATGAATATGCAATATATTCAGTTCTGGCCAAGAAAGGAAGAGTGTGCTTTGCCCAGTTTTTACTAAAAGATCCTGATGTATATAATTGCACAGAACTTCTTAAAGTGCTAAACAACTGGGATATACAAGATTCAGCTTAGTCTGAATTATTTTTAAGTGTTCTTTGTTATAGTTGTGTAATTTCTAACAAATATTTCCAAAGTTCAGAATAAAAATAATGTATATTAAAATCTTTTCCCAGCTATCTCCACATGATAACCTGATTCTTAGCCAGCCTGTGTCATCACCCCTCCCACTGAGGCAAGTAACAGTATCTTGTTCATTGTGAGGTGTATGTTGAATTATGTTGTGGAAAAGATTTGGTATTTTGAGTTGCAATTGTGTAATTAACTTACCTTGTCTGGTGCCTTTGGAAGCTGGTGGATCTGAAGTTTATTTGTGTGATTAGACCTGCACCCTGACAAGGATACACACTTAATTAACAGTGTATTTGGGGGGTTTTTAATAATTTCAGTAGTTCTTGAAGAAGAATATAGATTATTAGATCCTCTCTCTAGGAGTTGATATCTGAGCTCCCAGGATAGTTCAGATTTTTGTTTTAGAAGGGAGTTGAAGGAGTTCTGTCACTGTCTTAACTTCCATGTCTCTGTGCAGGAGACTGATGAAAGAAACATATGTTGTCTCCCTGTAAATTGCTTCTCAGAAAGAAAAATTGTTGTGCCTGTGTCCTGAGAATGGTCTAGACTGAGTTAAGTCTCAAGGAATCATGGTTACTGTTGGGAAGTAACCATTCCTCACAGGACAGTGAAGTGTGCCAAGTATTCTAACAAGTAATCTCTAACAGAAAGATTTGCAGATTTCCATTTACTTTATTATTGAACATTTCTTTTCTTTATTGTCCCTTGTAACTCACCGGTGTGTTTATGTCCTGTAACAGCGGTGGCAAGTTTTCTACACTACTTCAGAATTTAGGACCTGAAAATGCAGTAACTCTGCTGGTGTTTGCTGTGACGGAACATAAAATCCTCATCCACTCATTGCGACCTTCTGTCCTCACAAGTGTGACAGAGGCATTGGTCTCTGTAAGTACCAGCTTTTAGTCATACACCTGTAAAAGGAATAAAAGAATGCTTCTCAGATAAAATCTAAAATTAGTAGTAGTGCTGTTAGCCTTAAAGTTTACTTAAAAATAAGAATTAAAGATCACTAGAGAGAAAAATTACCGTTGCTGACGATACTTTCTCTTCTGTCTTCATAGGATAACTGTTTACTTATTTACTGCTTATTCTTTGTGTGTAAATATTGTAAATACATGCTTGATTATCACAGTGCACTAAAGAGTTTGATTTTCCCAACTAGACTGTATCTATTCCTGTGTATATTTAAATGCATGATTTTCCCTGCCTGTCATCACTAAGCACTGTTTGCTGCCTCTGCTGTGTGCAGTCTGTGATTCTGAAGAGCTTTTTCCTACAAATTGAATTCTAGAGAAATTAGTCCAGTTTTTAATTAATAATCTACATCTAGATTTTCAGTAATAACTATCTGCCATAATAAATAATTTTGAAGTTAGCAAAGTGTGGTTTATTCTTGCATAGACTTTACTGCACATGTTTAACCTGTGTTTTTTGTCTGCATGTTTTCCAAGATGATATTTCCCTTCCACTGGCCTTGCCCATATATTCCTCTCTGTCCCTTGGCACTGGCAGATGTGTTGAGTGCCCCGTGCCCGTTCATAGTGGGAATTGATTCCAGATACTTTGATCTCTATGACCCCCCACCTGATGTCAGCTGTGTTGACCTGGATACCAACACAATTTCTCAGTAAGTATTTATCAACAATTTTTCTTCTCTGTTAATTTTGGTTTTGCTTCCTATTTTCGAAGGCAAAACCTGGCTTTTTGGTAAAACTTGGAAGGGTATTTCTTTTAATTTTTCCTTTATTTTCTTTTCCTTCTGTCCATGCCAGTTTAAGTAATTAGAGCTCAGAACATGGCATGAGTGGTAGTTGCTGGTGCAATGACAGGTGCTTAATACCATTAATCCATCTCTGGTGAGTTGTAACTGGATTGATTTCAGTGCTGATGAGTGTGGCAGTGTAATCATCACCACAAATATGAAATATGGGGCATTGGTTGGATGGCTCGGATCAGATCTCCACACAGTAAATCAAATTTGACTTTGTTAGTTGGTTTGCAATCCTTCTCAGCCTAGTTTTAATGGAGTGAAACCTCTTTCTGTGGTGGGAGAGAACATCCTCTGAACACATTCCAGTGTATGCTTATACTTTTTTTTTCCTTTCCAGAACTGGAGACAAGAAAGCTATTGCATGGAAGATCTTACCAAAGAAACCTTGTAAAAATCTGATGAACACTTTAAATACTTTATATCAGCAACTGGCAGAATGTGAGTGGGAAAGCACATAGTAAGATTTACACTGGGAACAGTGTGCCACAAAAACAGATAAATGTAGCTAATTAAATATGTTCCAAAGTTACCAGTTCCGCTAAACATGAATGGGAAAATCTGTGCTCTAAGTCCAGAGATTAGAGAAACTGTGTAGGGACTTTTGGGACAGAGGAGCCTTCTTATATATGTGAAGGCAGTACTTAATAGATATTCCTTCCTATTAATGTTAGCCTCGTACAAAAAAAAAAGAAGCCCCAGAGCTTCTATGAGAAGGGAATAGTAAAGCAAAGCAAAGAGTAGGCCAGGACCTAATAAAGACCGGGGGTTTTTTGTCTTCAAAATCTGCTCAAAATTTGCTGATGTCTTGGCAATAGAAATTGAGATAACACTGACACTCAAGCTAATAGTACCTCACCTAAAAATTTAAGATGGAAATAAGAAGTGTTTTGTAAACATTAGAGGTTTAAATGTAAGGCACAATTACTGGACATCTCTAAGTAAAAATTGGTTGTTGATAGAATCCTCAAATATTGCAGAGCAAGGTATATTGAACCTTGATGTGAGAAGCAGAAAAAGGGATAGGGGTGGTTTTGGTGAAATTCGTTATAACAAAGTACTTTTTTGTTTAAAGGCTTTTTACACATTCCTGGCTATTGAGATCACAAGAATTTGTGTCCTGATTAGAATGTACAGAAACAGAAGTTTATTGAGATGTGCTGCACAAAGAAGTGTATAGCTGATGAAAATTATCTGATGCTTCAGAATTTTGATATATTTTACTGCGAGGGCTTTTTTAGAAAAAATTCTAAACCTTATATTCTGTATGTAAAAATGGAGTGGTAGTGATCTTAAATCTTACTACAGAGTAGATTGCTTAAAAAATGATATTGAGGTAAGGTTGGCTATAATTATATTATGTGGAAAGACGGTGATGAAACCATCCTTTCACTTTCCTGAGACATTATTAGAGTGTTACCAAACTCTGTGTGTAGCAGTGAAGTCTTAGCTAGAGTTCTGATAGCTTTAAAATGCTGATACACATGCCTAATTAAAGAATTCAGGTTTTGCTAGATCTTTAAAAAAAAAGCGAGCTTTTTGTCTGTAGCAGCATTTTGCAGTGTTGTTTTAATGGCTCCACTTTGCCTCTAAGTGGTGTTTTTCTGTGTATGTAGGTACTTAATGTGCGTTGTCTGCTTTTTGGGAGCACTTTGAAATGAAAGGCACAATTGAAAAAAATACATCCCATCCGTGTGTTTGTCCTGAAAACATGCTTCTTTAGTCAGCTTTTGTCTAAATTTTCACATGGTTTTACAAACAGTGTTCTTTGAGGGCTTTTTAAAGCTCTGTCCACGCTGGTTCTCTGTTGCTGTAGTAACATGTGCTGACAAGGCCAGTGCATCTTGCTTTTCATGTTATCCGCAGATACATGAGGTACAGAAGGTCAAGCTGAATCCATTGTCACATGTCATGATTGAATCTCTATATATTTTAATCTTTTCCAGATGTAATGGAGTTCAGTAATCACTGAATCTAGGAAGGTAAAGAGAGTATTTTTGACCAATATTGTGGGGGAAAAAAGTAAAACACTATAATATTGTTTTGTTCACAGTGCAACAGCGACCAAGAGAAGATGCATTAATGGAACTGGCAATGAATGACTATGATTTTAATTCTGGGAAGAAATTACATCTCTTAGATTTGGAGATCCAGGAAGCATTTCTCTGTTTCATGGCTTCAATCCTAAAAGGTTACAGGTCTTATCTCAGGCCAATAACAGAGGCGCCCTCTGAAACAGCCACAGATGCAAGTTCTCTGTTTGAACTACAAGGTGAAGTTATAAACTTGCTTTATGTGTATTAATTTATTATTTTTTATTCTCTCTACAGAATAAAAACATTTGCATGTTAGTGTTGTAAATGATGGGGGAAATTTAAGTGCAGACAAAATTGCACAGCAGTGGCAAGGATTGCGGAAAGCTTTTTGCACATAAATAGAACCTACACTGAGTTCTGGTGAGGGCTTTTCCATTCCAGGCATTCTGACAGTGCTGCTGATTGCACTTTGCAGGTTTCCTCAAAAGCAGAGACCGTTCCCATCAGAAATTCTACACCCTGATGACCAAAACCCAGATGTTCATTCGCTTCATTGAGGAATGTTCTTTTGTCAGTGACAAGGATGCCAGCCTTGCCTTCTTTGATGACTGTGTGGATAAAGTAAGCAAGTCTTGGTGTGCATACAGTGTTGAACTTACGCTGTTGTCCACCTCCTCTGATAAAGTACAACCAGAATGTATTTGAAATGCAAGTTTGTTTTTTCTTTTACTTCCCTATTTTCTCATCGTTGTAGCCTTCTATTTTCCTTTTTTGTAGGGCTTCATTCCATTTTTTGCTTCAAATTCCTGAATGTAAATAAAACATCATGAAAACAGAAGTCCTAATTTTCACATGTATGTAAACTTTCTGAAGTACTGGCCTGCTATAAGAAGTGCAAGAAGGAGCACTGAACCAAAACCCAGAATCTTATATCCCTACTTCTATGAATATTATAAGCAATTCCACACCTAGTTGTCATTGGCTACCTGTACCACTATTCTGGGACACTGCTGTTTAAGCAGGGTGAAGTTGTCTGGGATTTCCTGGAAAGTAGGTCACCTGCTGTTTGTTCCATGGAAGTTAATACTGAAGACTGATAGCTGCTGTTTACAGTTCCTATTTATGGCTGTTTTTCCCATGGAAGTGCAGATGAGCTAAAAGGAGCTGTTTTGAGAAGAAATCTGAAAACAGTGAAGTTTGAGAGAAATATAAAAGCATGATATAATGATATTTAATGCTCTTTATAGCTTTTGCTAGTCTCAATATTTTAGTAGTAGCAGTTTTCAAAACTCTGCTTCCCTGTTCTATAGCATGACTTGCAGGTATTCATGTGTTGTAAATTGAGTTAATTACAAACATTTCTGTAATGTTGAGTCAATCCTATAGCTCTGTTAGAAACCCTTCAACATGTAGTGCTTGCTTTGCCACGTGCCAGTTTGTGCATAAAACAGGAGCTGTCCTAGACAGGAATAGACCCCAGTGACTGAACTGCTGAGCAGCACTTGGTTTCCTTTGCACTGCAGTTTAGTTCTCTGGCTGATGTTAAATAGGATGTTTGTTCAGAATGCAATGACTGTGTAAGTGTCAAATTCTATCTGTTGCATTTCATTTTATAGAATGGTTTATGAGGGTGCTAAAGTTGATGCCCTAAGCTAAAGTTACCTTGTCTGGGAATTCAAATATCTCTTTCAAAAAAGTCATGCGTAGGTTGCTGATGTCACTGTGAGACTGCACGTAATCTGTGGAGCTGTTGGAGCTTTCACCTTTTAGAAAAGGTTAAGTAGCCATTTATACAGCTGAAACAGAGACTTGTCTGTTCTAGTGCCAGGTATTTTGCTGCTTGATGCCCTGGACAGCTTCTTACCACTATAAAAAATGTCCCTGACAGTTCAGTGAGAATAAATTTTCCAGAATGCACTTATACTTCTCCAACTTCCATTCCTGACAGTTGGGATTTTATTCAGGTTTATTAATGGGACAGCTGCTTCTGTGCCAGGGATAACTATGGGGAAACTGAGGCACTGGCATTGCTATGTTTTTAGTATTTGCCATGGCTTTAGAATTGCTTGTGGAAGTGGATAGTCACTGACATGAGGGAGCAGGTTCCTGTGTAGGATTTCTTTGAACAATGATATATTTGCCTCCTCTTTTCTTTCCTGCTTCTCCTTCCTAATTTCTCTTTATTTCTGCTACTGTTCTTACCAGTAACATACAGAGTCAAAATATTGAAGTATGCAAAGGACTGCTATACCAACTAGAGCTGTAGCCAAGACCAGATATCAAAATCGAATTGTTCCAATAAAGCCAGTATTTATATTTTAATCTTTGATAAGGTCAACCAGTACCTGATGGGGTATGTATGAAAGAGTGATGTCATGAGTTGAAAGGTGCTTTCTTATGGGTAGTTATAGACTACTGGCTTGAGGCAAATTTTATGTACTGTGGAATTAGTTATCTATAAAATATCAACTAAGCCCTGCCTTGAATGATTTGTAAGAATAGTTTAAGCTGAAGAATAATCTCTTCTATGTTATTTGGTCCTAGAGAGCAGCAGCAAATTGTAATTAATTACCCATTTTGTCGACTGAAAGATATGGTGTAATTGTCTCACAAGTTTTCATTTTTCCAGGAATTCAAAAATTACCTCAATTTGACACACATTTAAGCTGCTGGCTTTATATTTCACTGGTAAAACTTTTAGCTGTGGGGTTTTTACATCCTTAGAAGTATTTAAATTGCAAGTAAGGTTTCGTTTACTGCTGCTTCTCAGGAGCCATATGTTCTTGCTACTTGGCTGGTTCAATTTGCTAATGCTTTCCATCTGTCTCATGCAGCAAAATGTGTAATTAAGGACACCTCTTTGTATGTTTATCAAACTTTAAATATTCAAGAATTTTACTGAAACTACTTGATATATTTGCACCTCACTGGAGGGAGAGAACTGTGGAATATGCTTCTTTTTATACATTAACTCTCTGTTGCCAAACTCTTAATGCATGAAAAACATGCATTCTTGGGTTCCACAGGTTGCTTATTCCTTTCATTGAAGTGTTCAACCATTTGGCTGTCGTTTGGTTGCCATTTAAACAATTTAAGTAATTTAAATTAGAAAAACAAAGCTATGCCCCTTTAACTTCAGTAAGATCACACGTTTATATTCCATTCTCTTGGAGTGAATGTGTATTTGTGCAGTCTCTGCAAACTATCAAGACATTTGGTGCTGTGTGATTGACTGCAGGTGTGGATGGTGCTGGTAGTACCTTCTGTATGCATCAGACAATTTGATAAGTCTTGGTATTGTTTTCAGTGGTTAGAAGAGGTGGAAATAGCTCTTATTTTTCTATTAATAAATTTCAAGTTACTGCTGCAGTTGGAAGCATAGTTCTAGAAATGGTTGTGTTCAGAAGGATTAATCTCTTTATGCTACTTGGAATATTTACCTGAAAACAGACAATTCAGACTATACCATTAAACACTGATTACTGGGTTGGGTTAAAGTTCACATAACCAATTTAACACTTATTATTGTCATTATAATTTTGCAAGATGTCCTTGCTTTTAAGATGATGTTCTCTGATGCTGATGCAGACTTTGTCCTGTTGATCATACAGCTGTTAACAGCAGAAAATACAATGCTCCTGGTAACTACTTTTGCTTTTAACTTCCTTCTCCAGGTAGATATGGACAAAACTGGGGAAACACGACTTATAGAGCTGGATGAGTCCTACAAGAGTGAGCACACAGTTTTCATAACGCCACCCGAGATCCCTCATCTGCCAAATGGGGAAGAGCACCCTCTACAATACAGGTAGCCTAAGGACACAGCAGGATGCCAGCCAAAATCCTCGTAGCTGCCCTTGTAGAGTTTAACTTCTAAGTTCTTGTGAGAGTCAGGAAGTACAGATTTTTCCTGTCCCTTTATGTTGCTCAGGTAAAATGGGTGTGTAAAATGGCTGTTGTGCCAGTTCTTTTGAAGCTTTAATTTTTTGTGTGTACACACAGAAGCAATAATACTTAATAAAGCTGGCAGTGATCACATTACATTGTGCTGGCTGTTGACACCTTTTAAGCTTAAAGCTGAAATTAAAAGACCCAGTCTGTTGTCCTGCTGCTATTACTGATAACGCTACAAACTGCAGATATTCTTTGGAAAGAGAGTATGTGTCAAAGAATCATTGAAAACTAGTGTTACTAATTAGTAATTATGTCAGATGACTTTGTTGGTTTCTTCATTAATTCTGAGAAATATTTTTATATGTAATCTGATTTAATCTTTTAGATAGTTTGATATTGTTCCTATTGATTTTCATGAACCTGTCATGTGATGCTCACTGGGGACTAAGCCACACAGATTATTTTTTTATTAAATAGAATCAATACTAATACATTTGACACATTAATCAAAGAAAATGCTATGACAGTAAACAAATTGATAAATGTAAGTTGCTTACACTGAGTAACAGGTTAAGAGACTGTTTGTGCAGGTGTATGAAACCATGCTGAGGGATTAGTGAACCACTTTATCAGTGGTGTCTTTAAAGGTTTACTTTTGTTTATTCCCTGGGAAGCCTCTGGTGCAGGTGTGTAGTTGATTTCCTTTGCCATTATGTGATGTGTTTGCTTTGGAGCTGACTTACCAGAACTGACACATTTCTTTTACAGCTATAATGGATTTCCAGTATTAAAACTAGAATTGTTTGAACGACCTGAAGGATTTCTCACAGCACCAAATAACAAACTGTCCTCAAAAGCCAGTAGTCCCAACAGCCCATCACCAATGTTCAGAAGAACTAAACAGGTACTTGGAGGTATTCTTGGAGTGTGAGGTGCTTTGGAAAGGGGACAGCTTGAGTTTGACTGTAAAGCAGTCTGATGGTTCTTCAGTTCTTCGCTGATCTGGGGACTGTAGAGTCACTGCGTTAATTGTTTTCTGGGTGTGCTTCTTGCCTGCACCATATCCTACAAGGACCCCTGTACAGGTTGTTGCTGTGCTGTCCCTGTCTCTTCCCCTTTCTTCACACTCTTCTCCATGCATTTTCCAAATCCACTTTTTGATTGCTTTTAACTGTCCAGGACTTTGAGGGACTCTAACTTCAAAGTAATAGAGATTTAAAGAAATACAAGGTTTTAGCACTGGAGTATTGCACAGTGACTGGTTTTGGTATAACTCTCACTGCTTCTATATTCCTTCCCACTTTATTATACTGTTAATATTACTGTTGCCATTTCCATCGATATAATGGTACATGTTCAGTTTTTAACATGTAGCTTTGTGTGATGTAGATGTAAACACACACAAATAATCTCCATGTTTCTTTCCAGGAAATTAAATCTGCCCACAAAATTGCTAAGAAGTACTCCTCCATCCCCCAGATGTGGTCCAGGTGTTTGCTCCGTCACTGCTACGGCCTTTGGTTCATCTGCCTCCCTGCCTATGTGAAAGTCTGCCACTCCAAAGTCAGGGCTCTGAGAACTGCCTATGATGTGCTACAGAAAATGCACACCAAAAAAATAGATCCACCTGACGAGGTAAAATAACCCCAGATTCCAGAAGGGAGTGCATGGGTTTGAGGGTGGAGCAGGTGTTGGGAGCCCAGGGCTCACTGGTGTGTGTCTGCAGGTGTGCTACAGAGTCCTCATGCAGCTGTGTGGGCAGTATGGGCAGCCCGTGCTGGCAGTCAGGGTGCTCTTTGAAATGCAGAAGGCTGGCATCGACCCCAATGCCATCACCTATGGCTACTACAACAAGGTGAGTGTGTTTTAAAGAGGATGGGGGAGACAAAAATGCATTTTTGCCCAGGCAAATAGAAGGGAGAAAAATAACAAAGCAGTTCAGGTGTGATTCTGTAATTTCTTGTGAAGTGAAGAAACACAAGACAATCATTTTGTGGGTTTTGGTTCTGTAGGTTTAGAAATCTACTGTTATTACTGCCAATGTAACTCAGTTTGAAATTTAAGGTACTGTTTTCACACCTGACTGTTCCTGAAGATGACTTTACTTGATTTTGATATTTCCAAAATAGGCTGTTTTGGAAAGCACCTGGCCTTCAAGCAATCGAGGTGGCTATTTCCTCTGGATGAAAATACGAAATGTTGTGTTAGGAATAGCACAGTTTAAAAAAGCATTGAAAAAGCTACCAGCAAGCACTGCACATACGTCTGTTCCTGGTAGAGTATTCATATTCTACTATTTTTTTATTTTCATGCTGATGAGAAAATTATTCGAAAAATCTTTCTTCTGTAAGTTTGATAAAACTGTTTTAGAGAAAAAACAGTAGTTCCTGCATAATTTTTAAAAAGCAGTCTCTTCTTGCCTTTGAATCTAAAATTCATTTGTTGCTATTCATTTGTTGTATCAGCTATTCACAAGACAAATGGAGACAAAATATGAACCTGAAATTTGTGATTATTATCCTAGTTCATCCAATAACCAGTCTAATAATTGGCAGAAGCTTTTGCCCAGCCTTGCCTTTTTTTCCCCCCTTTTTTTTGATGTTAGCTAAGAGGCAGCTACAACTAGTCCTTGAGTTTGCAGTACTGATTGCAGATTCTGCGTACCACCTGCAACAGATCATGCTTGTTTTTATCTAGAATATAAGTAAAACATGTGAGGCTGTAAATTTCGTGGTTTCTTTCTTTTTCTTTCTGGTAAAGACTTGCATAATGTGAACATCACATGGTCATATTGCCATGCCTGTAATTTATATTTTTCAAAGGTACTACTTTCCATGGTATTTAGAACTTCCTGGTAGTAAAGCACGATAGTACATTGTAAAGTAGCAGCAATGTAGTTAGTTTAGTTCAAGTTGACCTTGGAAGACCTTTACAACATACTTTTACTGATGTATGTAGGTCATCTGACTCAACTTGCAAAGCCCTTCCCACCAGGGCTGTTCTTTGATTCCAAGTGTGTACAAATAAATCTTTGCCCTGACAAACAGAACAGATATGATGGCCTTATGGCTAGATTATTTCTCCTAGACTCCAGAGACTCCAGTCCTACTTCTGGCTCTATCATTAACCTTATGGATGACCTTGAACACTTATGCTTTATTTCTGCCTGTTCTTTGTGAAGCTGAACTTCCTGATAAACAGCTTTATTAAAAGCCAGCCATGCAAAGCACTGTACAGGAGCTTAGCAATGTTCGTTGCAACTCAGACCATGTAAACTAAGGAAGTGTAATTAGTCCTTAATGAAGTAACTGTCACTTATAAAATTAATAGTATTTGCTTTTGACATCATCTGATTTTTCAAGATTAGTTTGCATGAAATCTCATAGCTAGAATGTGTGCTGACTCCTCAGGAAATCCAAAAAACTCTCCCATAAATTCCAGAATATTTTCTTATCTTTACCATAGCAACAAAGTTTTTACCCTGTGTGTAGCTGTTCAGTGCAGCATCTGTAGGGAAAAGATGGAAAACTTTCCAGTGTGTTGGATCCTCTTGGTCCTGGAGAGAGACTCTGTTAATTACACCTGGGCATTGTTTTGGCTTGAGAATGACCAGATAAGTGGCTTGAATGTTTGCAGGGGTTTTTGGGGTGATGTTGGTTATTTTTATTTTAATCTAATTTTGCGGACAAACTTGTGCTTGTTGTTGCATTGTTTCAATTTTTTTACTTTCTAGAGTAAAAGCATGAGAATCACGTGTATTAACTCTGAGAAACATATTACACTGAAATGAAACTGTGTTTAGATGCCTCTTAGAGTTCTTGAAGAGATGTGATATTTTGATCAAATAAACCAGGCAACAGAATCGAAGTCAAACAGTGCTTCAGTTCAGTATTTTAAAAGAAGTGTTTCCCATTACCCATTTAATTTCATCCTCTAAAACATGGCTTCAATGTTTATACTATAGTAAACCAATCCTTTTTCTTTTTTTTTTGGTGGTAAAATGTTCACTGTTAATTGGAGTGTTCTTGATAAGAGGCCTTTGAATTACTGTTGATATTCAATTTATTCCCCTGAACAGTGTCGCACTATTAAACACCATAATTGTCTTTATTCTGATGTTGCTCTGCAATGATAGGGGGACTTTCAGACACTGGCAATAACACATCACTCAAAGAAGAAGCCAAGCAAGGGAAAACTTGTCTTCAAGACATCCAAGAACAAAAGGAGGACAAGAGAGAGAGTGACTCCAGTTCTCGTATGTATCTTGTGAATACAGATATCTGGTTCATTGGGGATAAATAAGGATTTCAGCAAAAGCTAAGTGGGACAGCTGATTCCTCACAGTGAGTGTGTGAGATAATGCCAGTTTATGCCACTGCCTAAAGTTCTTTCTCTAAATGCAATTTTCTGGATGTCTAATGGTTTCACTTTGAAAATTACAGTTCTTTTTTCTCTCCTGTTTCAAATAAGTGATAATGGTAGCATAAAGGCTTAATGATAATTATAGCCTAATGTTTTTGTCTTTTTAAAAAATGAAATTGCCTCATAGGCATAATCTACAGAAAAGCCTTTTCTACCAGTCTGGTTTCTTTATAAATCCTGTAAGAGGAGAACAGCTGAAATTTTGCAAGTCTGAGAGGTCTAAATTACCCAACTCCTTGGAATTCTCAGAGTTTGGGAAATGCTTGGGAAGGCTTTTTTTCCTCCAGGTTTTGCATCTGCTGCTCTTGATTCCCTCAACTGTAGTTGAGCAGCATCAACCTGATGCAAGAACATAGAAGATCAGATTGTGTAGTAAAATTGTACAAGTACTACAGATTCCCATGTATATTCATGGAAAATACCCTTCTTAGTAAATGTTCCCCTAGTAGTATAGTTGTTTAAATTTTTCAGTGGCCTTTCTCCTACTATTTGAGTTAACTATACCTTTGTCAAGTAATATAAAAGTCTGAGAAAATATGCAATTAGATAAGTTGCTTCAGTGTTTTCACCACGATCTTCCTTCTAGCACTAGTATTTTTTTCTTCAATTTGCTTGAAAAGTTGTTTTATCCATGATCATAAGAACATATGTGTAAGATTACAGACAAGTTATTTAGGTTTAACAAAACTTTTGAGAATGCAGAAAATGTGAATTCTTCCTAATTTATTACTTTTGACATTTGTGGCTCTCTATAATAACAGGATGTGCTAAAACACTTTGCAGTTTTGAAAAGAACTTGATAATATTAAAGTTGCCTGAAATCCCTTAGAGAGGTAATTCTCTATTTTGAGTAGTCACCTGAAATGGAATTTTTATTTCATATCTAAAAGAGTTGAATATGAATATTCACATTTACTTCATTTCTCCTGTGTAGTCCTGGGGGAAATGAGATCTGTGTGAAGCTGAGCTCTTGCAAAGGCAGGAGAAAATACTCTTACACCTCTTCTATGCAAGTGAACAAGGGTGGTCTTAATCTTCACAACCACCACATATTTTGGAATGATTTTTGGGCTCTGTGTAGAGAAGCTTATGGAACTTCCAGTTCAAAAAAAAAATGCTGGGAGTTAAATATCCATAGTGAAAACCTCTGCCCAGGCAAGTATCAGCCTGTGCATCATGGGGTGGGTGCTACATGGTGTCACTTAATCCTGTGTGAGGTGTCTGGTAGGTAACGGGGACTTGACATTTAAGGGGAGTTCCTTGGATTCTACAAAACTCTGTCCTTTTCTGTCTGCAGTGTCTGAAGTGGAGAGCACAAAAGGGAGTGGGGACTGCCTGCCTAAACTGAATTACCAGAACTCCGGGAATGACAAAGCCACTTCCAGCATCGTGCGGCTCAATGGCACTGTTGACAATACCGTGGCAGAAGGGAGCAGGGGTGAGTGGAGGGAAAATACATATATATATAAATGTATATAGTTACTAATGCACTCTAAGTAGTGTTTCTAAGTTCTGTTGTCCACTAAACTTGCAGTGTTTTATTGCTGTAATAGCAGTGGCTGATGAAATGTGGGGGAGGACATTTAGGTTGGAGTCAGCATATGCTGTGTCAGGAAGATGCATGGGAATATCCTGCATTTCCAGATTTTTTTTCTTGTTTGTTCTATTTTTTTGCTGTAGTTAACATCTGCTTATAAAATACCAAAATATTGGATTTTTTCTTATAATCTCCAGCAACTAATTAATTTCTTCAGGATGGACAAGGGGTTTCTATGCAGTGGAATTAAAAAGACACTTTCAGACATTTTCATGAGTTTTTAGTAATTTCAGATCTGGTTGTTATAATACTGTCAACTACGCTTGAAATATTATAATATACTTTGAAGTCTGTGTCTTTATGCTGTGGCAAAACAATGGAGATTTCTCTGACAATAATTCCTCTTATTGGCTCTATTTTTAATTCATTAAGTTAGAAAGTGGTGTGGTTTTTTCCATTTCCTGGATACTTGTGCTATCCTTAGCTTTCAAACCTTGTAGAAGTGTCTCCAAAAGAGGAAAGTAAATACAGCTGAGACTTTTCTTGATGTCTCTCGAAGTACTCTTGAGTTGTATGATTTTACGCCCTTTTAAGTGTTTTATTGTCTGTCCCTTCCTAAAAGTTACGACCATGGTCAGCTCAACATTTCAACTTCTAGCACAACACAGTGAATTCCATCTCTGTGTTGTAAAATGTTTGAAAGATGAGACAAATTTGCATTCTTTTGTACTTTTGTTTAGTTTACTTGTATAGCAACAAATAAAGGACCTTGTTCCATCTGTTTTTCAGAGAGTTCTGTAGGATTGCTGTTTACATCATCTTTTGAAGATGCCAATGAAGCTGAAGTTATGAAAAATAAAACCTTAAGAAAGAGACATAAAAGTGCAGTGGAAGCTGACTTAAGGGAGATTCCGTGGGAAAGCAGGAGCCGGAACCTGAGTGGAGATGGCTTGGTGGGACTCATGATAAACAGAATCAACCAGGAAGCAAACCCTGGAGAAATTGTTGAGAAACTGGGAGCTGATGCCAAAATTCTATCTAGTGCATTACAGAAAAGCATAAGACCAAAAACTCTTAATATCGGAACATCCTCTTTAGGGTCTAAGAGAGAAAGCCTGGAAAAAGAATCCAGTGATGAAGATGTAGGTTTTGATTGCAGTTTTACAGATAAAACAGAGTCTCCTGTTATCTTTGATCTGGAAGACCTGGATGCAGAACCTGAAACACCTACAGCAGTGAAAACTTCCAGTGAAAAATCTAAAAGGTTGCAAAGAAAGAGCAGCTTTCCAGTAAAGCCAGTTGAAAAGACAGATGTTGAAACTGGATTTGATCCATTGTCTCTGCTGGTTGCTGAGACAGAACAGCAGAAAGAGGATGAGGAGGAGGATGATGATAGAAGTGTTTCTACTCCATCTGCAAGAAGAGATTTAGCTGAAGAAATAGTCATGTACATGAACAACATGAGCAGCCCTTTGTCCAGTCGTGCCCCGAGCATTGAGTTGCAAAAACCCTTTGATGACAGAAATGCTAATAAAAGGAGTCCAACCATTATCCAGCCTTGTAGGAGGTCCAGCCTTCCCCCAAACTCCCCAAGGCCACCCAGTCTTACCAAATCCAAGAGCTACCATGCAAAAAATGAAGAAAGGCCAAGGGACAGGCTTTGGTCTTCCCCAGTTTATTCCCCAAACAGCCCAGCCAAGGAGCAGCCCCAGGACACAACCAGTGCATTGACACTTGTGTCATCACCATCGTTCAACTTGGACACGCTGTTAACTCCCAAGTTTGATGTTCTGAAAAGCAGCATGTTCTCTGCTGGAAAAGGGGTTGCAGAGAAAGCAAGCAAGTGGTACTCCAAATTTGCAATGTATGCTGCATCTGCAAAGGTAAATATTTATTAAGAGCCTATAAATTAAGGAAAAAACTTCGTAAAGGTTTAATTACTGACCCTCATGTGGCAAATCTCTTGCATGACCTGTGTCCTTGTAGACTATGTACATTAAGTTGTTTTAATCATGTTTGATATACCAGAACCCTAATTTTAATGTCCTGAATAAAATTTTAGTCTAGCTCAAGTTCTGTATATATTTAATGGGAGAACAGAAGTGTCTTGACAGAACAAAGACTGCTCTGGCTTCCCTTGTTAACCTAAAGAAGAAACATTTAAATAAACAAATACTGGATTTAAGTCTTTATTGCTTTTTTGAGTAAGGGGAAATCTAGTTGTATTGGTTGCCAAAGTAATTTAAAGCTAGTTTTGATCTGAGGTCATTTGTTAGAATGTTCTTTGCTGCTACCAATTCAAACCAAAACTGCTTTTGTTCCCAGTCCTTGGGAATGAAGAGAGACATTTGCCTTGTCTATCCTAATGTATTCCTACAGCTGCTGATAATTCTTGTAGCAATGGGGTGAAAAAGTATAGGATTAAAATGGTTATGATTTCACTTAATTATTTTTATTAGGAGAATCTTTAAAAAGGAATCCTGGTGTAGCTGTTTAACCCAGAGTGGGACTTGCCTTGTCTTGCATCAGTTCTGAACACAGGTCTGTGATCTTCCAAGGAGGGAGGGTCATGCCTTGAATTTACTGAGAAAATGAAAGTTGCCCCTTTTTTTCCAGAAATATTTTTGCTTTTCTTTCCTTTTTTTACTGGAACTTCTTTTCTTCTCAGGATCAAAATTCAGACCGAGCAAGTGTTTCATCTCTTGGAGCTCTGGACTCAGAATCTACTTCTCTCACTGATGAAGATGTCTGCAATGATTTTGAAAGTGCTTCTCCTCAGGAGAACACCACACCAGAAATTAAGGGAATTAGCATCAGCAAGACAAGCCTGGAAAGCTCAGCTTCCCATGATGGCTCAGCTAAACAATTTGACCAGTGTGGTAAGAGACAGCTTTTGCATGGTATTCATCAATCTGAACAAAAACATTCCAGTTTTTAAAGTTGTTCTTTCATAATTATCAGTTTAGGCTCATCCTAGTCATCAGTCCTTTTTCTGGAAGAAGTGAATTTTTCTTTTACTACCTGAAAACTCTTACTCAAATAGGAAGTCCTTTGAGTCCTTGAGTATTTATGTGAACACCTTATTTGTGTAAGCTATACAGCTCCAGAAAACATCTATAAAAACACTGGAATGGTAACTTCATTGGTCTGGTTCTATTTTCTAAAAGCAGTAAAAATACTTAAAAAAAAATCTGTTATTTTCTGTAAGCCACTGTTGAAGCTGATTATTAGACAGACTTTGTAGGTTTTTTTTTTTCCCTAATGTGTGCTGGATAATTGATCATGACTGTTGTATCAATTTCTGGTGTCATTATGGGGTACAAACATCACCTCTTGTCCTTTTCTAGTTTTTGTCCACACAGAAAATGTGGCAGTGAATTACTTAAAATTTGTTTCCAAGCTACCAACTGTTGTTAACAAAGAAAACTGAACATATGGAAATTGTTTGTTGGTAGCTTTTATTTTTGCCTTGTTTGGTGCTGGGCAGATGGCAGCCTCACACTGCACAGTTCTGTACCAGTGTATCTCATTTGTTGCACCTTCCATCACACATTTTATTATAACTGCAGTATTGTTTGAGCAGAAAAACAAGGTGCTAAAAATGCATTTTCTGAATAACTAGTACTTTGGGTTTCTTCTTCTTAACAGGTTCCCTTTCCAAGTTCCCTTTACCTGACAAATCAGAGTTGGTATCTTCCTGCAGCACAAGCAGTACCAGCGTGTTCCAGAACTATGCCATGGAGGTACAGGATGATTTACTGATTTTAATCAATTGACTAGGAGCATATGTCTTTAAATATGAATGTTTTCTGTATCTCTGGTAAAGTTCAAAGCTTAAAACTAATACACTTGAAAGACAGATGGATATTTCTGTCACAAAGTAGATTTAATTTCAAATCCCACTCTAGAAAGGTCTTTTATTTCAGTCACATCTTTTGGTCCTTAAAGTTCCAGTTCTCAAGAGTTTGCTGTTGGATGCAATTGAATTCAGGCATCTAAATCCTTTGTGGAGATAAATTTGTTCAAGTGAAAATACCAAGTCTTAAGCAGTACTGTATGTTTAAAAATACAGAAAAGAGAACTACCTACTTGTGTAACTTCTAGTAAGATCATTCTTCTTTTCATTTTTAGGCTGGTTTGGGTGGCTCTTCATTATTTTCTTTGCTTTGCCCCCTACACTGGATTTAGGTTAATGACTGTTCATTTGCATCTTCTTTTCCCCATTTCTATAATACTGACAGTCACTACAGAAGTGTGTTTAAATTCTAATCATAATTTATGTAGCTGCGTAAATATTCTTGTACTCTTATGCTTGCAGATTACAAATAACATGTTATTGTTAATAGAAATGTTATTAAATAACTGGCTGGTTTTAATGTGATAAGCAATAACAGGATGAACTTGTATGCAAGGGGGGAGGAATATTCATCAAAGGGCAAAGATTTTGGCTGCAGTTTTAAGTGCTTTGTGAAAGAAAAGTAGCTTTGAGAACATGTTCTAGTGGATTCTGTTCCTGCCATATGCAGGTCCTCATCTCGAGCTGTTCTCGGTGCCGGACTTGTGACTGTTTGGTTCATGATGAAGAAATCATGGCAGGGTGGACAGCAGATGATTCAAATCTCAACACCACGTGTCCCTTCTGTGGCAATTTATTTCTGCCTTTTTTAAGCATAGAAATCCGAGATCTTCGGCGGCCTGGACGGTAATAGTGATATTTGAATTTTCCTCAATTTTGAATACTCATCATTGGGAAGTGCTTTTTGTTTGGCATTTGGGGGTTTTGGGTTTGGGGGTTTTTTTTTGGATAATGTTCATCTTCTGCTTTCCCTGCAGGTATTTTCTGAAGTCCAGCCCTTCTACAGAAAATATGCAGTTCCCATCCCTTTTTTCCAATCAGAGTGGGAAGTCCTGTAACACCACAGGCACTGTTGGCCTCACTACATCCTTGATGTCTGTCCAAGAAGATATCCATTCAAATAGGTAAACATGCATTTCCTGCCTAGAAATTCCTCAGCTTCTCTGTGCATATGCCTGTATTTTAATCAACTGAAATAAATCTATATTCTTGAAGAGGAGAGATTGATTTGAGAGAGGATCTCTCTGCTGCCTTTCCCTTATCTCTCAGCTGGCCACATCATGCTTTCCCTGCCTGATATGCACCATTTCATCCCTGATATAAAAATTCATGTTGGCATTTGTAATTCTGCAAGTTTTGTGAACTCTTTTGAGGACGTTTGTGTTCATCATCAGTGCAAGGGGGAATAAAACTTGCACTGTAACATGAATGAGTGTGGTGGCTGACAAGGCAGAATTCAAACTGTCAGGTGCATTATTTCCAGTTTATTTCTGTCTGTCTGTGTACCTGTTGGAGCACTCAGAGTAAAACAAAAAGCTGAGAATCTTTTTTTTTCTTTTTTTAAATCTCCTCTAGTAAACCTAAGCAGCATGACAGTGTTTATGCCAGAAGTATCCAGATCCCCTCAGGACGAAGACAAAATACCTCTGGGTCAGAATGTACAAGTCACCCTGTAGCAAGGAGCATCAGTACTTTTGGTCCTTTGGAAGAAGATGAGAAGGAAAACCAGAAGATCAGCCATATCATTCCTACTGGTAGCCTGCCTGCTACTTTGCAAGGACCAACAGTGTGTAGTTTTTCTACCTTAAAAGTCATTTTTTTCATGTGTGCCATAGATTAGAGAAACGTGTAGCAGCATTAACCTTCCGAAATTACACTAAATGCTGGGTTGTTTTATTTAAACTAATGCTAGTTGCAGCTTTTAGCTGTTGGTGTGTGTCACAGAGGAAAAAAGCATTTGTAAGAACTTGTAAAGACAATTACATTCATTACATTAGTTACAACTAGTGGCATTTTTTCTTTCTTACTGCAGGATCCCTTGGGCCTGGAATGGCGCCTGCCTAGTCCTGATCCTATAACTGTTCCTTACCTCAGTCCTCTCGTGGTATGGAAAGAGCTTGAAAGCTTACTTGAAAATGAAGGGGATCATGCAATAACAGTGGCAGACTTCGTAGATCATCATCCCATCGTGTTCTGGAATTTGGTGTGGTATTTCAGGCGCTTGGACTTGCCCAGCAACTTACCAGGATTAATACTTTCTTCTGAGCACTGCAATAAGAACTCCAAGGTATGGAATCAAAGAGGAAACACTGACATATGAGAAATGGTTGTTTTCCCATATAGGAAATCATTAGATGATTCAGTAACTTGTGTCTTGCACTGTGCTGAGCCCAGTCCTGAACTGGTAAAGAATGTGTCAGCTGAAGGAAAATATTCAGAACTCTGGAATATGTGCTCAGCAGTCCTCGCTGGGGGGCCAGTGTTTAGCTCTTACTTGTCACACTAATTTGTGATCCTCAGTTTCAAGGAGGATAAGCTTCTAGTTAGTTGCTATTTGAGTAGCTAAGCAGTAGAAGGAGGAAGTTTAGATTTTAGAACTCTAGAAAATAGGCAAAACACTCATTTGCCATGTCACTGACAACTCCGTTCAGATTTAGCTTTCTGTAGTTTTAATAGCAAAGCTTTTTACCGTGAGGCCTAGAGATGTGAAGATAGATGTTAAATACAGAACTCCTTTGTCATGACTTTCTAATAAAATATCTTTGTGTGCATTCTGCTGTTCAGATTCCACGGAACTGTATGTCAGAGGACAGTAAATATGTTCTTATTCAGATGCTATGGGACAATATGAAATTGCATCAGGATCCAAGGCAGCCTCTGTATATTTTGTGGAATGCTCAGAGTAAGTTTTGTTTCTTGTGGATTTTGGTGGTATTTTTTAAGAACGATTTTCATCTTGAGCAACTGAAGCATGTGTGTTGAGAAAAGATGTCTTTGTGGATAGCTCACACAAGCTGTAATGCTGATTTTTGATCATACTGCTTTTTGTCTTGCAGGTCAAAATCGCACTCTTTTGTTTGAGAGTGAGTGTTAAGTTTGGTGTTGCTATTCTCAGTTTGGGTGACTTGTTTTGGGAGGGAGGTTGGTTCTGTGCTTAGCAGTAAACTGCTTGAACAAGTTTTAGTTTTCCAGCATTTCTGTTTCAAATCACTGACTGGTATTGCCAGTGGCTTTTTCTTCACTGGGAAGAGAGGAATGAGAGGGGAATACGTTTCATTGATGCTGTTCATCCACTTAGCTCATGTTCTTATTTTTAGAATTTGCTTGCTCGGAGTTTTGTTGCTGTTGTTGGATCACACACCTGAGAATAGCTCATGGCTCATTGCATCTGTTGAATTTTCTTATTTGCTTTTTGTGTTCTACACTGATTATTTTTTTACTTGATGTTTTGTTCACTACATACACGTCAATATTTTCAGTTACTGTAGCCTTCCACCTTTTTGTAACAACTCTGTACTTGCTATACAAAGAATCTATTCATTCTTACAGCCTTTCTAATGTTTTTCAGCCCAGAAGTACCCCATGGTCCAGTTATTGCAAAAAGATGATGACTCCTTTAACCAGGAGCTCTTGAGAAGTATGGTGAAAAGCATTAAGATGAATGATGTGTATGGACCAATGAGTCAGATATTGGAGAGGCTCAACAAGTGGCCACATATCAAAAGACAGAGGTAAGACCACCAATGTGCCTAACTGGAGCAGAATTGGGCAATAATCAGGTTATTTATGTGAATTGTATTTTCCTAGTGTGTTTTGTAAACAAAATGCAGTGTTTTTCACCAGTGTTCTCAAATTTATGACTCTGGTAAGGTTTTTTTAATGGTAACTTTCAGAAACTTAGTTTCTCCATTTTTTTTCTTTTTACTTTTTCCTCTCCCCCTCCCCTTTACAGCCACTTCTTTTTCTTACTTCTGAACAATGGGAAGTAGGGAGTGTGTATATATGTGTATATTTTGTTATTAGATGTTATTTATATATTAATGGGTGTTCTAAAATAAAACCCCTACACTTGTTTCTAGGGTGTATGGGTAGATTTCAGGTTTATTTTTAAGCCTTCAGCAGAGGACAGAAAAGGGGCTAAGAAAGGTTATGTCTCGTATTTAGGAAAGGGTTTTTTCCATTACCAGTGGAATTAGTGAACATTATTCCTATGAGTTTTCATTTCTTACCTGGATTTACTGATTAATACTAGGATATACAACAGTCTTGTCAACAGCTGGAGCACTGACAAGGTGTTGATTTGCTTGTCTGCCTGCTTTTTCAAGCTAATGTGAAAATGCAGAAAAGCAAATTCCTTGCCTGGTTAAATCTGGTAGAATTTGGTTGAGTTTTTAAGTGCATGTTTCTCTCTGCATGCACTCAGTGCAACTTCCAGGGGACCTACCATGAGTGATGTCCATATGTGGGGAATCCAGGGCATTCTCCAGAGGTCAGAAATGACGATATTTTGGAGGTATAATCAGGAATTATATTCAAAATGCATCTTTTTAATAATAAGTTATCTTTAAATGCTTCAATCCTTTTTTTAATAGAGATTGTTTTGTGGTGTATCAGTGCAGTATGTAAACTGATTGAGCTTTTTACCATTTCAGGAGCCTTTACAGAGAAATACTGTTTCTTTCACTTGTTGCCCTGGGAAGAGATAACATTGATATAGGTGAGTTCTGCCAAGTTTTAAATGAGTACAGATGATGAATTTATGCAAACTTAGTTGCTCAGCCTCCAGGAAAAAAAAATTCTGTAGATTAGATATGTGCCACTCTGATAAGTGCCAAATAAAAACGACCTTAGAGATATATTCTGCTGATAAATGCAGCTGTCCTGGCATTTGGGTGGTGTTTTTGAGCTCGGTATCTAAAGTTGTTTTTCCCTTCCTGCAGATGCTTTTGACAGAGAGTACAAAATGGCCTATGATCGTCTCACCGCTAATCAAGTGAAGAACACTCATAACTGCGATAGACCACCAAGCACTGGAGTGATGGAATGCAGAAAGATTTTTGGAGAACCATATCTTTAAATATACCTGGCTAAAGAGGTGGTGTCTATGACGTATTCCTGTGTAAAATAACCACTTCAGTCACAAGGAACATCTCAGTCTTCAGTGTTCAGGAACGTGCGTACGATGGACTGTGGCAGGAGGCCTCGGGAAATTCGGCCTGGCTACAGTTGTGGAGATGGACAGAGCAAAATGGGCCAAGTATTATTTCCCTGTCCTTTGTCCTTTCTGCAAATCGGTGTGTGGAGAGGCAGGTTCTAAACAAAATCCGTTCTCTGACTTGGGACAACATAATACAGCTCCCTTAAAAAAAAAAAAAATTAAGTAACAGGTGGACAGAAACAATGCACTGAAACTAATGTGAGCGAAGGAAATTCTTCAGAATCTATTGTTTACATAGAATATTCATGATGTTATGAAGAGCATACAAAGTTGTATTATACATATTTTAAATTGTTTATAGTAAGTTGATATTTTTTTAATTTTTTTAAATTACTGGAGTGAATTTTAAATGGACTTGCTGCAGAAGCAATACAGTGCTTATTTTTTTTGCAGTACCCTGCTATTTATAGTAACTCGTCCAGTTACTTTTTGAAGAGTGATTTGTTTTTAAAGCAGAATAGAAAATGTTAACCTTCACCTAGACAGTACTCAAGATCCAGGGTTTCTCTCATGACCACTTGGAAAAATGTGTTACCACAGCAATCAGAAGGAAGGTATGGTAAATTTTGCAAAACTCTAATGAACACACTGATGTCTCTGTGAAACACTTCTGTAGAAATCTCCTCTCCCTCTCGTGTTCCCTTCCCTCCGCACTCCCTAGGAAAGGGAAAGCATATTGAAGAGTCCTATGGATTATGTTATGGAGTTAGCCCATCTCAGTGGTTGGCATTTGTTAGTGTGGCCTCACTGCAGATGGGACACAGAGCAATGCCAGCCTGCATTGAGTTCTCCATAAACTTGCAGCACTCAGAGTCTCGGTGGTTGTGTTTGAAGCACTCTCAGTGCAACACCACACAATGCCAATCTAAAGCTTCTAACTCAAGTACATCCAGCAAACTTGCTACAGGGAGTTACAGGGAATGTAACTTATTGGGGCATATTGTGCTTAGTTAAACATGCATGGAACACTCGGTCTGTATTTCACAGGCAAAACAACCTTCTTTCTCTGAGGAAAACTGCTCTATCAGTCCTTGTGATGGAGTCATGGCTTTTGTCTCATATTTTCTTGTTCTAGACATTTAAAAAATGTTCTGTGCTCTCAGTCACATAGCAACTCCTCACCAGAAGGTAGGCTACAGAGAAAATATCAGAAGTCTTGCGTGGAGGTGGGAAAACAGACATTGAACTGTATAAAACACCCTAAACAAATTAAATCATGCTTTAACAAATAGCTTTTTTTAAGTAATCTTAATGATTTTCCAATTCTAATTTTTTAGTTGTTGCTGTTATAATACTCCCAAATATTCAACTGTTACATTAGATTTCATATTGCAGTCTGCCTACCAGTAGGTGTTTTTAAAAACATCTTTAGTTTGCAAATATAATAAACCAGCAGTATTTAGTTAGGCAGAAAGGTGATAAACTTTAGAGCTCACATTTACTTTATTAAGTGAAATAGAGCAAGTCTTAGAGGCTTAAATGAAAAGTAATGCTGCTATGAAGCTCTGTAACCTCCTCCCAGACCTCTGTAAAGCTGTAAGAAGATGCTGCCCTAAGAAGAAAGGATTTAAAATGTGTAGAGCTGCAGGTATGTGCTGATGATAATTGCAGGATGTAGTCTTGGATACAGCTTCCAATGGGTAATGCCTCTTCTCTAACATGCTGCTAATTATGTAGCTGACCTTTTTGAAAGTATCCCCCCCACCTGAGGTGGAGCGAGCAATGCTACACTTACAACATATTTCACATTTAATTTATTTTAACGATTTGTTATGCTCTTTTGTACTGCCACACTTGTACAGTATCCCTTGTGCATGAAATGGAACTCCTTCTTTCACCCAGGTACGTGGTAGAGGTACCTTCTTCATTCCTCCGAACTATTGTGAAATAAACAGGCTATTTTTGAACACATTCCCTGTAAGCACCCCTTAGTGTGCATGGCTGCTCTGCTCTGTACAGTAGGAATGCTGCATTACCATGGAAATCTTGCCTCCAGTAGTTGCTGTATTTAAGCTCACAGCTGGGTGTGCCATGGGGAAGGTCGTGTTCCCAGCTCCCTGCAGTTCTGTTTCCCATTTGCCACTGGGGCTGCCACTGTTCTATAGGACCTTCAAGCCATGAAAGGAGAGAGAGCAAGTGCTTTTTCCAGAGCTGCTGTGGAGCATTGGAGGGGCTGAGCTATGACCCAGCTTCCCGCTCCGATTCCGGGGTGGCCGAAGCACTGAGCCTGGTCCCTGTCTCCAGGACACGGCGCGTGTTAGTGCAGGTGTGGGGACAACACTGTCACACGTGGCCCTTCCTCCATCTAGTCCCAGCCTCCTTCTAAGGACTTCCAACTGCCTCCAGACTTATAAACCCAACAAGTTTTATTCCTTTCCGATATCCCCCGGTACTATCAGGTCATGGATACTGCACTGGGAACAGGATTGTCCGTGCAGCCTTCACACAATCCCTCTGTTCCTGCATCCCCGGCGTGGCACTCCTGAAGCGTTGCTGATGTTAATTTGGGTGTGCTTTTAAATTACTATATCATGTAATAGCTCATCAAGTGAAATCATTATACTTAATGAATTGTTTTATAAAGTCTGTTGCAAGTCAGTCCGCTGTAGAAATATATAAAAATAGAGCTGGAATAACAACATACTATGAGTGAGAAATTTTCCTCATTCAAGTCATAATGTTCCAAACGTGTCCTGAGGTTGATAATTTTTAAGCATCATACAATTCAATGTTGAAACAGTTTTCAAATCTCACTGTCCTTTATTAGAAAAGTAATTTGACTATATTTTCCAATACCACAAAGATGAATAAATAAAATATTTGAGACATATTTTCAATCTAAAATTTTGTATGAACTGAATTTTCTCCTTTTGTGTACTAAATAATGCTTATGTCCAAAACCTTAAACAAAGGTTTTACATTTGCAGTGCAATATGTATTTTGCTTTAATTATGGTTCCACTGGAATAATTATTGGAGATGAAATACTGAAATGTGAATAGAAATTGTGCTGTTTCTCTGACACTGCTGTGTCCCATTTGAGAAGGTTTGCTGTTGGTACAGTTACAGCCTGATGAATTTGACTTCCATTGGCAAATTAAATTATTTGTATCCCAAGAAAGAGAAAATTCCTGCATGTAAAATCTTTGTGTAACAAATGGGAGATGCAAATAGTAATAATAGAAAGGGGTATTTCTGGATATTATCTCACTGGGATTTAAAAATGGTACTTTGTTAGTCTGCAAGCAGCACTTTTTAAATGAATGGTTGTAGATTTGTAAATATGTAATGTTTAAATTTTATTTACCAAAAACCAATATGTTGGATGTTTGCTTTGGTTTGTAGTTCCTTTAAAATATACAAAGTCAATGTTCACAATGTTAAGGTTTTTTTCTGTCTCATCCAAAAAAAAGTTTTACAGTGAGTCAATAAAAAGCTTAAAATCTTTCTGGTTATTTTCATTAACATTTTATTAGATGGATGAGAGTTGCAGAAATGTCTGCAACTCTTAACCACGTTGTGTGCTCCCATGAGGTGTTAACAATAAACCTCTCCAGTTTGTTGATGTCAGTGGCATTTTTTCATCTTGTCTATTTAGAAGTCAGTGCTAACAAGAGGAATTAGTGCTGGTTAAATAATCTGTAACTGTCAGAGATGGGTGTCAGGATGAAAAAAACCCCCCCAGCAGTTCAGCTCCTTGTAGTATTTGATCCCTGGCTTTAGTTTTGATTAGAGGTAATGTGCTATTCTAACCCCTGAGCCTTTTAGTCTCGTTGCAGGAAGATGTAAATCCAGATGACATCACATTTCCACTGGTGGCCCTTTACATGAATTTTAGGCACTGCATTGCAAGATCAGGTACAGATTTGAAAGGAGCTCAGTGCAGTTTGAAGGGAGTTCTGAGCTGCAGCCTGTGTGTCCACACAGAGATTTTAAACAGAGCAGTTCCATAAGGGCCCAGCCACGTCAGTCTGATTCTCTTCCCACTGAAGTAAAATTCACTGATTTTGGGGAGTTTGAGCAGTTTACTGAGTAATTTAGAGTGTGTTCCTGAAAATTTCCTATAATGAATAAATGTTCTATGCTGAAAATCAGCTTATTTAACTTGAGGGGCGCGGCCCCAGTGAAAATTTGATACATCTAAATTGTATCAGCCTTTCCACAAGTGCTTAGATGTGTTATTTGATATTGGTCATTTCAGTATCTGTTCTGATCCTAAAGAAAAACAGTAGAGGCTGACACACCACTTGAGACTGATTTATTTTTTAGCATGTTAAAGATACCTTATTTTCAGTAAGTTTGTTACAATTCTGGTTGCTTTTTTCAGTAGAACAACTGCTACTTCAACCCCCTTTTGATGTTCCTGGATCCTCACACATCTTGAAGTGTCCACATGTCATACAGATACTGGGCAGGATATTATCTTGTCCTCTAACATCACACTGACGATCAGAAACACAAAGTAGAGAGCAAACATGGTGAGCCCCAGTAGTTTGTTCATTTTCCATTTACAGAGAGAGATGGAGATAATCACAAACAGGAGCATGAGGAAAAGGAGAACAATTGCACAAAACAAACCATTGCTGCTGACTGCCACGGGGCTGAGGCCATTGAAGATAGAAAAAAGGAACCAGGGAACTGGCAGGCTGCAAGGAAAGGAAAAGTAATTGAAATAAATGTTTTAAGGCAGTTCATTTTCTGCATCATAACTAAGCAATTTTTCCAAACTGTTACAGGGGAAAAAAAGCATGATTGTATTCAATATAGCTCAGCATAAATCTAAACTAGATATTGTTCCTGTCAAAACTGCATTTGGATAATGCTCGCACTATCATAATGCAATCCAAGAGTAAAAGGGGCTTGGAAATAATGCCTAAGAATTAAGTGCCTTGGTGTGCTGTAATAAAGAAGTGTCCTGATGGTTTAGGGTGGGAGGTCCAGGCACTGATACTGACCTTCCCCAGGAGCTGAATGTCTCTGATAAGATACCTGCCTCAGATAAGGTTCCTGCCTGTGTATCTTTGACATTAGCCAAAGATCTCTTGCAATTTTGTCTTGAAAAATTGGTAATTTTGTGTTGATTTAGAATTGGGTGAAGATAGTGGGCTGAATTATAAGAGTTTCTTTCCTGGCTGGGGTTGGGTTTCTTCAAAAGGAACTGCCCTTCATTTAACTACAGCTAAAATGAAATTAACTGAGGCATGTTTGGTTTCAAACCAGGTAATTTTGTGTTCCAGAAATGCATCTCAGCATTGACCTGCTACTCACCCAACAGTGATGTCAAAGATGTTGCTGCCCACAGAACTGGATACAGCCATGTCCCCTAAGCCTTTCCGTGCCACGATGACACTGGTGATGAGGTCAGGGATGGATGTGCCTGCCGCCAGTATGGTTAACCCCATAATTTCCTCTGATATCCCAACTGTTTCACCAACCTAATCAACACAAAGTTGGGTAGGGCTGTTAGCAATGGAACATGGAGTATACTTGCTCTGTGCAGTGTTAGGGTTTGTGCCATGTTTGAGTTAAAATATTCTGAGTCCTGTAAATGTGGCAGCATTTTCCTGCTTTATAGAATTAAAGAGTTCAATTTTACAGTGTCAGTTGATTCTGGATTTGCTCTATAGTGTAGGGAATCTGACCACAGTGATGCCAGCACTGAGCCAAGGTCAAGTTAGCTACAGCACAGTTTTCCTGTCCTCAGTCCTCGTCTTCTGGATGTTGTCTACCTTTCCAAATTTAACATCAGCTATGCAAGACCTAAGGGCCTTGGAGATGACAGTCCTTGGATTTATGGCATGATCAGATCTACTGTGCATGTGCAATATATCACTCAACACACACTGGGAGGCTGATCCTACAAGATGGAAGTATTATTTCCCAAAATACCAGGTGAACATTAAGACAAGGGGGAGTGAAGATCATTTAGCAGCTTCCAGAATCAGAACCTATATTTTCCTAGAGTTTTAATTAGGTAATGGATAATTATGTTCTGCACAGAAACATTCATCAATGAAAAGTCAGAATTAAGATAAATCTTGATGGTACTTTTCCTTTCACTGAAGCACAAACTCCCTTGGAAACTCTCAGAAAAGAATGAGTCTTTGTCAAATCAAAAAGAAGGAAATCAGAAATTCCCTTTTGGGTTGTTGATAGATGACTGCAGCTATAATTAATCAGATAAAATGCCACAGTAACACTGTTCCCTCTCTCCTTCTACTTGTTCTGAAATGGTGATTTGCAGAAAGACCATAAACCTCTCACCTGGTGAGCCCACCACACCATGAGGTAAGAGAATGCAGCAATCCAGAGGATGGATCCAAAAAATGTGATTACAAAGAATTTTTTTGATTCCTGTTGAAATCAAATTTGGAAAGAAAAAAGAGACATTTCAGGGAGTTAATAGTCCCCATTGCAAACTATTCATGTGAAATATTTCACTGCAATTGATTGCTTTAACTTGGACCCAGGTCTCTATTTGCTCTGTTTTTCAGCTTGATTAGGTGACCTGTAGTGGCTAGAATTTGTGGTTTATTAAATTAAGTCTCTGGAATGACATTACACTGCAGCCTCTCCCACTCCCTGCAGCAGTAACAGCACTTCAACTATGCAAAGACTCCAGACATGGAAAAATGGACCCAGGGACTCTTGCCCAGAGGAAATCTATAGCTCAGTTAATGACTCCAGTAGAGAAGGAAGATAGATTCTTACTGGGTTTCTGACATCAGGCAGAGTGCTCCAGAGAGGAAAGACAATGGGAAAGAGGAAAAGGTAAATTGCTTGTTTTTTCCTTGATTCTGGCCATTCCAGAGATAAGGGCTCATCGTTTTCATCACCCTCTGTGCTGTCACCATCGCTGTCCTCCTGGCTCTCAGAGCTGCTGTCGTCTGAGGTGTCACTGCTTGATGGGAGCTGTACATCAGGATAAAAAATCAAAAAGCCAATATGTTTTCACACTAACAAGGAGCTGCAGTTACTCACCATGGCCTCACCTGAGCAGAGCTCACATTTGTAACCTGCTGAGGGCAGCCACAGCGCTTGTGGGACAGGATCCAGGCCCACCCCACACCCAGCACCTGTGCATTGTTAACTAATTGGCATCCATTAACTAGAACTACCTTCTAGACACAAATTAAACATTTTATGTCCTTGAAAAACCTTTTCTCGTCAGAACTGCCGAATTACATCACCCGAAAGGGATTTGGGGAGCAAAACAGAACAGTCTCCTGGGTGAGCACAGGACAGGCACGTGCTCTTATCTTCCCTTACCCTGGAGTGCCCTCTGACCTCAGAAGTGTCATTTGAGGGGACAATACTATCCACTCTCAGTTGGTGTTGTAATTTGGACCCAGTTTTTGTTTGTTAGCCAAAATGTTTCAGCCAGCATCTTAATCACTACACACAGAGCCTATTTATAGATGCCAGTGGGTTTGGTCCTGTCCCAACAGCTCCGGAGAGGGAAGAAGGAAAGTACACATGAAGGTCAGCCTGGATGGGCACTTAGTGCCTGTGCTCCTGATTTTGATACCTGTCCGTCCTGTGGCACATCGGCCTTCTGTGTGTCTTTGCTGGGCTCAGAGTCACTGGCAGGAGTTACCTGGATGGTGCTCGGTGTTTTCTTTTCCTCTTCTGCAAAAAGCAATAAGAAGGAATGCTGGGTTCAGTCATCTTGGGTGGGTGGCCACCATATCAGGTGGTCACCTTCCCTGTGAGTAGCAGGAGCTCTGAGCTCCCCACCACAATGGTGGCATTTCAGGTTAAACACCCTGAAATTGCTTAGGTTTGTTGTGTGTCCTCCCTGACTGCTGTGGTAAATCTGGGCAGAATTTGACCCACCTAGAGTAGAATGAGACCTTGATGCTCCCCTGACCTTCCATCCAGAACTGCTGTAAGGGGCACATGTGTAACCGGGTAATGCTCATCTGCAGCTGATTAACATTTCTTGGTTTCTTTCTGGATTCTGAAGATTGTATTAAAACCATCCTTAAAACCCAGAAAGGATGTAAAGCTTTGCTTCTCAGGTCCCCCTCCACCCACCCACTCTCCCCCCCCTTTCCCAGCAGAGCATAGCATTCTTCAGGGACCTGATACTCTTCAAGACTTCTGAGAAATGACCTGGATGTGCTGCCAGACTTTAATCCCTGATCATTTGGTAGGTATTCAAAAGCAAATAGGAAAGTGCTGACACATACAAGGAAATAACTGCAATGTCCTGCTGTTCCTGCATTAACCTGCATAGCCGAGAGGAACATGGAAACCTCTGTGGGAATAGAGTAGAAATATGGATAACACAGAGCAGATGTGAGGGAATGAAGTCAGTGTGGTGCTTATAGCATGCACCAAAAATTTACTCGGGTTTTAAATAGTGTTTTTCTCAAGTTTGGGCTCATTTGCCTATGTGAGGCCCAGTGCTGGGAGGTGTTCAGGTGTACCTATGTCATGTGGAGCTGGGACCTTCCACACAGAAGTTTCTTGGTGTTTAAAATTTGCAGCCTTGCTGGTAGCACAAACCTGTGTTGTAGCACAGGCCAGTTCTGGCTCCAAGGCAGCTCAAAAGCCTGTGTGTCAGCAGTGACAGAGAAAAGCCAAAAAACCATTAAACTGACAGAGGGCAGATCTAGGTTAAATGTTAGGAAAAAATTCTTACCTGTGAGGGTGGGGAGGCCGTGGCACAGGTTGCCCAGAGAAGCTGTGGCTGCCCCTGGATCCCCTGGAAGTGTCCAAGGCCAGGTTGGATGGGGCTTGGAGCAAACTGGGATAGTGGAAAGTGTCCCTGCCTATGGCAGAGGGTGGGACTCGATGACCTTAAAGGTTCCTTCCAACCCAAACCATTGTATGATACTGTGATTCTATTAAAGGAAGGGTGCACAGGTCCTTGGAATTGATACAGACGGAGCCAGTGCAGCTTATTCCCTCTGGAGGAACCTTCTGTGCCCTTCTGCAAGTGTGTGAAGGTAATTTGTTTCAACAAACACCTCATTTGCACGGTCTACCAAAGACCAGCAGCACCCAAGTGCAGTCTGCAATAGCCTGATTTCCCTCCTGCACTGTTCCATGGCCATTTCCAGCACATCTTTGTTGCTCTCCGTGCCCGGACGCTGCCTCACTAACAGCTCCTCTGGGGATGGCTGTTCCTGCCTGTGTGCATCGATTGATTTCTGCTGCATTGTTACAGCAGCCATCTGTGACCAGTAATAGCACAAAATTTGTGTTAGACCCCAGTGTTTCCTTGCCAGCCCTTGGGCTTTGCGTGCTGGGAAGGTGAGGGCTTGCAGTGCAGAACAAAGCAAACAGCGCCGGCTCTTCCTGCACTCACCTGGCTGGGAGCCTTGTCCCTCCAGGGTCTCAGCCTTGGCCTTGGCCATGTTGCTCAGGATGTCGACCCTGTCCTTAAATTTTGCTGTGGGTGAGAAGGACACAGTCATCAGGGGCTGTCACTGCAAAGCCCCCCTTGACCTGCCTCCCCCAACACACACATGCTTTTGTCCCCTTCCTCTCACAGGGGCTGCAGCCAGCGCTGCCCCAGGAGTTGTTCTGGCTGTGACCCCAGGTTTTGGCTGCTGCTATTTGGTCATAGCTGTTGTATTCAACTGCCTAGTGCTACAGCAATTACACCAGCAATTTGCATGGAACTAACACCATCCTATTTAAAGATAATCTAGAGGAATGATAAATCCTTTCCAGGTCAGTAATACAGAGGATATCCATACTTTATAGGAAGAAAATGCAGAAAGAACAGGGGAGGAGTTTTGGTGCAATATCATTTTGTTCCCAATGGACTACTGATTTTTTCCAGGCTAGATTATGTGCAAACTAAAAATGACACCTTCCTCCTGCCACGTGGCTGCTGAAGAGGCTTTAGGGTGCTGCTTACAGCCTGGGGACCTGATGAGAATGGAAAATAAACACCTTTTACATTCCAGTTCCCTGGAAAATTATTGATTTTTCTACGTATACACAAGTGTCTCCTGCTGGACCTGATCTAAATTCCTGGTATCCAGGTTCAGTATGGTCCAGGCTGTCTGAGAGATGATCTGCACCAGCACAGGTCTGGTGCTGTATTTCTGGGACTGCTGAGGGCTTCTTCCGCTGTAAACCAACTTCTGCTCTACTCTGTTGAGCTGCTTTTTTACTGGTTTACAGTGAACTCTGAAACTGTGTGTCTCCATAGGTGTTTTTTGCTCAAATATCTTACTGCTGACTCTCAGTGAAAGTGAACAAGAATGGGCTTAAAGAAAAGCCCCATTTTGCTCTAATCTATGTCCTTCGTGGAGCTGCACACCCAGTGACTGAGGGTCACTGGGTTTGCTCATGGACAGTAACCACAAAGAATTGGCCAATGCTGTGCTTGGCTTGTGTGCAGGGCTGTAAATTAATTTCCTCTGAAAGTTTTATCACACTCATTTAATCTACCGTGCTGTTGACTATGCACCCAGAAGGTGCTGTTGTCATTTGCCTCAAGGGCAGGGCCCTGCCACTTTAATAATCACAGTGACATTGAGATAATAGAAATAGCAGGCCCAGCCATGTGGGCAGAACTACTGTTCTGAGCTGAACCTTGTGAGAATCAGTAAATTCTGGTGTATGTCCAATAACTGGGCCCAGCTCAGACCTTAAGACCTCAGGGGACAAGTCCTACTCTGGTGAGATTCCTGCTACTGTCTGACAGGAACATCTTTCACCAGCTGGGATTTCCACTGAGCACTGGAATGGCTGCACAGAGATGAAATGATCATGGAGTACCAGAATGGTTTGGGTCGGAAGGGACCTTAAAGACCATCCCATTCCAACCCCTGCCATGGGCAGGGACACCTTCCACTATCCCAGGTTGCTCCAGGGATCCAGGAGCAGCCACCGCTTCTCTGGGCAACCTGTGCCAGGGCCTCCCCACCCTCACAGGTAAGAATTTCTAATCTAAATTATAATTTCTTCTCCTTTGAAAGGCTGTCTGGGATTCATGAGCCTGACTCTTCCATCCTCCTTGTCAATACTGAAGTTCACCGGAGGGGATGTGAAGTGTTTCAATTCCTTCCCCCTGTGTTTGTGCACAAGCACATCCATCAGTGCAGGGGTGACCTTTTGCTCCCAGTCTCCTCTAAGCAGTGGCTAATGTATCCTTCTGTTTGGCTTTTCTCAGAAGCTGCTGCAAAAGCTCCTGTCAGCAGGGTCAGGGCAGTCAGGCTCAGCCTGAGATTATAGAAATTCAAGCTGCTGGCTCCCTGCCCTCAGCCAGGCCACAGGCTGGGAGTGCCGAGTGGAGCCTGGGAGCATCTCTCTGTCAGGATAAACAGATTAGGCCCAGGCCACTGTCCAGTTCTCATGAGATCAGCCTCGTTTAAAAGGGTGTTAATTCCTCTGACACACAATTCCTGCAGGAGGGACTGAGATTGGAGGCAGAGCTGGCTCTAAGCTGGCCAGGTCTGCAGGTCAGCACCGGGAGGAAGGATGTCCATGAGCTCAGTCCATGCTGTGCTGGAGTAACTGTGCAGGGCAGTGCTCCTCTCAGTCACCTGGGGCATTCACTGCTGGCAACTCTGTCCCCTGGGCTGAGAACCCACCACACAGGACACGTCTGTGTCCAATGGCTCTGAGATGGTCTCCAGGAGAATTCTTGTTCTGTGAATTGACAGCGTCCAGGATGGACTTCAGGTGGCAGCTGAGCTTCTACCTTGAATTTGGCTCTTACATTTAATTCACTCTTTGGCTTTAATATTCAATCTAACAGGATTCACAACACAACCAGCAGGGAGCATTTTTTCTTTACAATTTGGCATGAACCTGAAGGATTTGGAGATTGATTCTGCTGTCTAAAAGTGGAAGTATAAAAAAAGTCTTGTGATTCCTTTTGCCCCTTTGTATCATGATTCTCTTACAACAAATGATGGAATGCTAATGAAGCAAGGAGAAGCTGTAGCTGCCTTCAGCCTACTCTAGCCTGCAACAAGGCCCACTGCTCTGGTCTAATTTCCAAAATCATTACCTTGTTAACTGGGGCATGGTGAGGACAGGCACGTCTGACAACCTCTCTGCTGGAGCCTTTTCCTTCATTCAAAAAGAAATGTAGGCTTCTGCCTTCTTCTCTGTGTGACTAGAGTTTAAAGAGTCTGATGGTAAGGCTAGAGGTTCAGAACTGAGAGGGTTCCTGAGCATTTCCAAAATCCTCACTCCCTTTAATTCCCCAACAGTTACCTCTGGTGTCTAATGGGATGATTTCAAAAAGATCTCATGCTTTTCTTCTACTCTCTTTCACAGAAAGTGGGGAAAAGGACAAAAGCACAAACTTGCTAGAAATTCCTAATTTTAAAAAAGGCACATTGAAAGTAAAAAGTTCTATCACAAATATAAGTCAGGATTAAATGTAAATATTAGAATTTCTAAAATAAACACATGGTCTCCCTGAGACAGAGAAAAAGGCTTAAGTAATGATACCTTCCTAACACAAAAAGAAAAAAAAAACACATCCTGAACTCAATCCACTCTTCAACTGAGAAATTTTGTGTCACACAAGGGGTGTGGCAAGTTTGTGTTTCAGACTTCTTCTGTATTTCCAAGACCTCTGCCCCTGAAATTTGGTTTTGGAGGCCCAGTGCTGGCAGCTTTTCTATGTTTTGGACCTTGCTGCCCTGAAACCACTTCTGTGCTGGCCAAATAAAAAGCGAGGGCAGGAGAAAGAGGAAACCCTACAGAATCCTGATTTCAGTAGGTTCAGTGAGGAACTGCTGAGCAACTGTTGGCAACCTTTTCCTTCCGTCGAGTGTTCATTACCACAGCCTCTAAGTGCTGATGCTACAGGCCTTGGCAAGAAGGAACAAGGGCCCTTGAGGGAAGATAAATTGCTTTGGGATCCTCTTTTATGTGGCAGCCTAATTACAAAAATGTGCCTGGTGCAGACAGTGCTGCACACACAGTAAAGGGAGAGACTGTGTTGGTGATCCACAGGAACCAGGCACAGCTGGCCTTAGGGTCCCACAGGGCTGCAGGGCGGTTAACACAGGACTAGGAACTATTAACATATCAGAGCACAAGTCCTGATATGCCTTGGCAGGTTCAAATCCTTTTTCAGAGCCATCTTCGGGATGTCATTTCATTTCTTTGGCCAAGCTCCTCAAGGCACTTAGGTTTCTCAGTCCATGCACAAATTCCTTTTCTCCAGACTTTCTTTTCTTCAGGTAGGAATTTATCAGGGTCAGGAGTATCTCCTACAAGACACACTGGCTCCTTGATTTTGAGTGCTGAGTTGTTGTAATATCAGTAATTTTATTGTTATAAGGCACTGCCTCTGTTCTCACAGTCTTGAGTGGAGCAGGCACGTACGTGGGGCAGAGGTTTTGCCATTAACTCAGTGGCATTAGTAAAGTAAAGGGTCTAGGAAATAAAAACCTTCTGGAGAGGCTGTTGCAGCCCATGCCCGCACAGTCCCTGCGGTATCAGACCCAAATACACACGGCCACACTCCCATCTAGTGGCTGCCGCACCCACAGGAACTCACACCCTGCCGGGCCGCCGGCAGAGGCTTAGGTTGGATATCAGGAAAAATTTCTACACCCAAAGGGTGCTCAAGGCCTGGCAACAGGGAGTCACCAACCCCGGAGGGATTTACAGGTTGTGTAGGTGGGGCATTTGGGGACATGTGGCCTTGGCAGAGCTGGGGGAACAGTTGGACTTGATGGTCTTAAAGGTCTTTTTCAACATAAATGATTCTGTGATTCTATGCAATGAGTAGGGAAGGTCTCTTTGAGAGAAGATCCAAGCTGGTCCCCCAGTCCTGTTAATTCAGTATTCACAAGGCCTGGGAACAGCAGCCTCGTTAGCAAGGACAGGGACTTGCAACTGCATGGAAATTCCCAGCAGCCTGTTCTGGGCTGAACTGGCTGGGGCTCTCCTCGGCCTGGGCTGGCAACCTCAGCCCCCCACAACTCTCCTGCTGAGAGGTCCCAGGGTTTCACCAGGGCACCAACCTGGACCAGACAGCCAGGTGGTCTGGGGTGGAGAGATACTGCACAGAGACATTTAGAGGTGTGGGAAGGATGAGAGAGTGCTGGGAGTGGTAGCAGCCCCTCAATTCTGTCACTTTCTGATGCTCAAGGCAATGGCATATCCTCTTGGAAGGTTTCGGGTCTATCCTGGTGCTGTTAATACAACCTTTCAGGGGCACAGGAGTCAAGGAGGAAACCCTGATGAGTCTGGCTCACATTAGGCTACTGTTCATAATACATTGGGTGCCTTCACTGGAATCTGTCAAAGCAGACACTGATCTGCCTTGCTGTCCTCATCCAACCTCCTTTGTTCCCTCGATCAGTTTGTGCAGCTGGGATGCTGATCTGGAGAGTCCTCTGTAACCTCTGTGAGGGACACAAGAGGTGTTGATCTGCTTAGCTTCAATCTCTCTTTGAATGGACAGCAGATAATCTCTTTAGAACAAGTAGGGCAGTGGAGGGGTGGGGCATGTGCTGAGCTAGGAAAGAAAACCTTAAAAATGTCTTTTTTTTAACGTGCTTCACTTTCCTGGAAAATGAACCTCCATGGTGTGAATTGATTGAAGTTAATATGAAGCAATATATTAAAAGGCTGTGTACAAAGACCCTGATCTGTCTGAAGATGAGGCTTCTCTGCACCCTGAGCAGTTTAAAAGAGGTCTTGGACCTGAGCTGGCCCTTCCCTGGCCCTGGGGAGCTGCCCATTGCCTGCACGGTGCTGTGGCCATACTTTGCCACGGCAGTGATGATGGGCTTTTCGAGGTGTCGGTCTGAATCACATAGAATTGGCCTCACCATCATAATTAGAATCTCAGCTGGGATTTTAACCATTTCACAAAGACTATTCTTCAAGGGTTTTAACCTCTTTTTCTGCTGCTGTTTCCAGGCTGGGATGAGGTCTGAGCTAAGAGGAAGATGGGACATCTTGTGGAACAGAGGGAGCCTGTAACTCATGTTTGGTGACCCTGCAGTCAGAGAGACAACAGAGATGGGGTACAGGAGTGACTGTCACCACTTTCAGGGACCTCAGCAGCAGCAGCTGCCACCACAGCAGTAACCAGCTTGGCACAGGAAAGGTAGATACTTCAGGACCAAAACATGAGGTGTTTGTCCTTGCCAGCCACGCGATCAGAAAGGGCACATCCCACTGTCACAGAGCTCTCCTCACCAGACACAATCTGTGATGCTCAGCTGCATCCCAAGGGTGAGTTGCTAACCCTAAAATACTGACTGTATTCCCAGTTAAACCAGTCAGGGCTGTGAACCCACGGGCCTCTGGTGTGGAGCATCCACTCACCTTCTGCCAGGGGGTCCAGGGTGTAGATCATGAGCTGGACGATGGTGCCGCGCATCTGAGAGTTGTGCAGGGAGGCCGAGCTGCTGCCCCGCTGCAAGGCTGGCCCAGGCTGTGGGAAGGCACAAAGCCAGTCAATTCCAGCTTCCTTGTCCACTGCATCAGACAGGGCCTCTCCAGGCCATAGGGCAGCAATTCAACAGCAGCAGAGGAATGAGCTGTTCAATGTTTGCTATGAGAAAGGACAGACCCTGCCAGCCTCTGCTATGAGAGCCCAGGAGGAAATTTGGCCACAAAACCAGGTAAGACGACTCACTTTCTGAATTTCTGTATGCCTGTTTATAGCAGAGAATGAACAGTACTCTTCTGGTTAAATCCACCTGGGAAGCCTGAGCTGTCTCTTAAATTTTATAAAAATTCCTTTAAGGACAGGCCTCAGCCAGGTGTCCACTTAAGCAAACTGTGGCCATTGTGCCTGATATGATACAGGCTTTGGTCCAAGCTTCTTGACACAGGAGTTGACACCTTTATTCATTATTCATGACCTGACACGGGGAGAGATTCAAAACACAATGACTTCAGATCCCTGTGAAGTTGCTTAGACCTACCTGCAGCTTCCTCACATCTGGTGGCTTCATTTTTCCATCATCTGCAACTGCCCTGGTGCTTGTCTGCAAGCAACAAAGAACAGAAATGACCAATCACCTCTGCTGCTTCAGGATCTAATGATCCTTCAGGCTGCTGCCTGTGAGGAAGGGGGACAGCTGACACAAGTGTCCATGGATGTTACCGAAGAGCCAAAGCCATAGGCCTCCTTAAAACCACTGGCTTCTGAGAAAAAAGGGATTCTACCTACAGCTCCTCAGTGAGGATGCAGGCACCTGGGGGAAGACTCACAACTGATTCCTGTAGCTACAGACAGACCCAGACTTCATCCCCAAACACCTGTATCCTTACTCATTTTCCAGCACAGTGAAGGTGCAAAGGGGGATTTTTTTACAGTGATTAGCATTACTTTCCACCATTTATAATTTCTGTGATTTAGTTTTCCCAAGGGATAGGTTCAGCAGCTCTCTGTTCTGCTACTAAACATTAATGAGAGTTCTCTGTAAACTTCGAGTGCAGGGGTGGATTCAATTTGTGATGCTCAGTGATGTCCACAGCGATGTGTGTGTGTGACTGCAGTTTTCTTGCACGTGTTCCACTGGAATGTAACACAGGAGCTTTCAGGACTCCCAGCCATGAGCACTGGATGAACAACAAAACAGGAGTAGCAAAGAGAAGCAGCTTCTTGATTCTGCACCACTTCTACTATCCTCACTTTCCTTATCTGCTTCCTTCCTTTCCTTAAATGATGTGGAGTGCCAGGATCAGAAGGCAAAGCAAGCTTGAGGGCCAGGGACACATCTGACTAGCAGAGCATGCAGTGCCAGGGGACAGTTTGAAATCTGGTGGCATGGAATTGGGTTTGGGCACTTCAATCTGGTTGCCAAATGCTGCCCAGGAGAGCCGGCAGTGGTTGCTAGAGGCTGCCAGATGCCTCTCTGTGCTGCTGATCAGGTAATGAGTGATACCACCAGCACCCCAGCAACACATCTGGCATCAGAAAGGGAAAAGAGAATTTTCCTCCAACATCTCTCAGTTGCAAGAGGCTGGGACAGAAGCCTTTTCCCTCCTGTTTACCAGAATTGTCCAATCTTACTCCCAGACCAAGAATGTGTTCCTGCAAGTGTTCTTTCTGAAACTTCTTAACAACAACCAAGTAAGCAAAATTCCACACGTCTTTGAAAGCGCATAATCAACCACAACTGAGACCTTTAGTAATTGCACAAGTAGAACTCCCTTTTAGTGAAGTTCTCCAATTTCTTAGAATCTCTATCCAATTTCCATTTCCCTCATTTCAAAACCATAATTATTGACCAGTACCTGTATTCTGAGGTTCAAATACGTGCTTTGTGAAGGAGACGCAGTTTTTCTTTGTGGTTTACACTAGAAAACGTTATTTCCAACTTGCCCTCTGAACTCTAAGGACACCAACCTTCTGCATATGCTCTTCTGATGCTGCCTGCACAGCATTTAGCTTCTTGTTGAGCTCCTGCTTCACCCATTGCTCTAGGAACACATTCTGTTTCATGGTGAACACATACGTGGCATAGGCAGTCAGTAAAAGGAGGCTTTCCCACCAATCAATGACACTGTCTAGGAAAAACAGGATGAGCATCAGTAAGTCTACAATGTAGAATGAGATGTCTCTAAATAAGGGCCACCATGTCAGATGGAGTATCTCCCTTGAGAAGAGGGCACAGGTGCCAATGACAAAGAGGATATTAAACACTGCTGAGCCCACAATGGTACCGATGCCGACATTGCTGTGTGAGATGAAGACACCTATGAGGGAGGTGAAGAGTTCTGGTGCTGATCCACCTGCTGCCATGAAGGTGGCTCCAGCCACATCTTCAGAGATCTTCAACTTCTCAGTGATCACTCCCAAAGCAGGGACAAAATACTCATCACACACTATGGCCAAGGCCACAAAAACATACATTATGCCAAAGATGTGAAGCACAACCCACCCTTGCCTGCGGTCTTCCACACTGAATAGGTCCTGGGGATATTCTCCTTTGGACTCATAGGGTGGTTTTTCATCTGGGGAGCTTTCACTGGCATTTTCTTGCTGTGGTGTCGTACTTACTGATGTGGTGACAGGCACAGCTGGCTCAGGATCCACATAGATACAGTGCCTTATTTTGGGTGCTGTGGCATTGCCTCTTACAGCAGTCTTGTTGCTGGGTAGGTCCCTGGAGGTCACTTTGACAGGATCTGTGGGTTGGGGGGCTCTGTGTGGTGCTGGAAGGGGAGAGAGGCTGAACTGGAGCTGGTAGAAAGAGAGGACCAACACTATGGCAAGCAAGAAAAGGATTCGGTTCCTCTGTAGCCGCCTCCTCGGTGGTACATGCATTTCCTAAAGGTTCAAAACTCAGAGCTGTGTCCAGAAGCCACTGAAGACTTCACTTGGTCAGAAGTTTGCTGATCTGGAGCATCAGGATTGGAACTGCATGGCCCAAAATGGGGAATCCTGCAAAAGAAAATCTGGTGTGAAAAACAAAGTACTGCAACTTTCCACCATTTGGGCAGAAAGACTTCACTGCCTGCTTTTCTATTATTCAATAAAAAGAAAATAATTTAAATGAGTAAAGACACATCTAGATCCAGGTTTTGGTCTATTTTTTTATATATGACTGTAGGTTATGCTGATTAGTAGTCATAGGTTTGGCTTAATAGAGACGAGTTGGCTGAGACAGTCCAATCCAAGCTGAATTCTGATCCCAGCAAATGCCCATATCCAGGAGCTGTTAATGACTGTGCTTTTACTGCAGTCCAGTTGTTATTCTGTAATTATATTAACTGGGTCAGTGTCCTGCAGGAGGAGAAGATACAGCTTCTGTCAAGGAACGAACTTTAAATTGCTCAAAACGGTGCTCTGAAGACAAGAGCTGCTCAAAACTCCCTCCTAAATGGGTTCTTCATCAAAATAACCTCAGCAGGAGGATGGAACCTGGTTTAGAGTTCCTGGTTTAGAGTTCCCAGTGATGCTGCTCCATGGCTTTCCAGCCTTCCACTGCCCAGGAAACCATCCAAGGAAAGGTGAGTTTTTTCCTTCAGTTTGAGCAGAGCACGAGGAAGATGTGGTTCCAGTAAAACTGGGGGTGCTGAGCAGCCATTTGTTTCTATGACTACATCTTCTCAGGACTTTCTGTAGGAATCAGAACTGGCAAAGTGGAATCGTAATAATACCTTTTATTAGGGGGTAATTAGCATATCTTGCATAATTATGTGAACAGTATTTAGAAAGGGAGAGAAATTGTAAATGCCAGCATGATAGTGCCTGCAGCTGTGACAGCATGGAGACAGGGGTTTGGGGCTGGACAGAATTTACCCTTCAGCACTGCTTGAATATTTTACCTTAAATTGACATTCTTCATGGATTATTTTTTTCCCCAGAGTGGGCATGTTACATTATTCTTTAGCTGGATATGAATCATTGTTATCTAAACCATTCTTAGATAAGCTCTTCATGCAAGTTATCACACACTTACCCTCTTGCATAACACCCAGGGAAGTTATCAGCCTAAATTTCTTGCAAAACAGGCAATGTTAATTCAAATAGTTGGGAGGATCACTAAGGCAACAGTAATAGAGGGTCAAGGGAGTACCTAGATAAACAGATGAAACAAGCTTTGCTTTTCATATGTAAAAAGAACACAAACATGCATGTGGCAGAACTTCACAAATTGCACATTATGAGAAAATCCCTCTCCCTGACACAGATAGGAGAGTTAAAAGGATGACACAAGAACACAGATATATGCACACACTCCTATTTAAACACTGGTTTTACTTCCCCTATCCAAAACAAGCTGCTGAAAAGACTTTTTGCAAGCAGAAAGACATCTGTAGCTAGGATCAGTTCTAAGAGATCTCCAACCTTTCACAATTCCTGACCAGAGGAATTGTTTCCCTAGTCTTGTAAGCTTAGGTCAGCTCCTGACAAACTCCTGTCTCAGTCACATGAGATCCAATGCAATCAAACGAACCTCTCCAGCCTACCTTCCAAAGCTTTGTCCAGGAGGAATGGGAGTTCCAGAGGTTAAGTGTAGTGCTGGAAACTTCTTTGGTACTTAACAGCCAGATGGAAGATGCTATTGCAGAGAGAGGCAGGTGAAAATGATCCCATTTTCGCAACGTCTCCTCTGCTGGCAGAGTCCTAAAACAAGAGCAGGTCAGGTGTGAAGGACATGTTAGTGGGGGAATAGCCAATCCAATTTAATACCCGCAGCCCCTAAGAAGATTAAATAGTATTGTATAGATTTGGGTCTATCTCTGAAGCCAATACCTTTGTCTGCTACCACAGGTTATTCTCGATGTGAGGGCAGGTGATTATCCCCTTCACAAACTACAGGACTGAAGCAGCAGCCACGGACAGGGATCACTCTCACGGCACCGGCAGGGGGTAAATCACACATAGAAACACTTTTAAACAAGGCACATAGAGCTGCATTTTGAAGCATCTCCTATGGCTGACAGGCCAGATGCCAGACAAGCAGCTCTGCTGGCCTTTGCCACAGTATGTATCTACTTTGCAATGCCAGAGGGAGGTTTACGACTCATCTCCTGGAAAAATTCCTCAGGCCCTGTGTCAGGACCACTGAGGCAGAAGGAGGGAGCAGGGACCTGCTGGGCACAGCAACGTGGGGATGGTGCCCGTGACTCTTCTGTGGCACTGATAAGGTGCAGCTCCACAGGGAAAGAATTAACAACATCCCTGGCCAAGGATTTAACAGCCACAACAATCTAATAATCAGATTTATCACAGGGGAGTTACAAAATTATTATTTGATTTTGGGTTCCTCATGCCAAGAAGGACAATGAGGGGCTGGAGCGTGTCCAGGGAAGGGAACAGAGCTGGGGAAGGGGCTGGAGCACCAGGAGCAGCTGAGGGAGCTGAGGGCGGGCAGCCTGGAGAAAAGGAGGCTCAGGGGGAACCTTCTGGCTCTGCACAGCTCCCTGACAGGAGGGGACAGCTGGGGAGGGGTCGGGCTCTGCTCCCAGGGAACAGGGACAGGACAAGAGGAAATGGCCTCAGGTCGCACCAGGGGAGATTTAGGTTGGTTATTAGGGAAACTTTCTTCACTGAAAGGCTTGTCCAGCATTGGAACAGGCTGCCCAGGGCAGTGGTGGAGTCCCCATCCCTGGAGGGATTTAAAAGCTGCATGCATGTGGCACCTGGGGACATGGCTTATGGTGGCCTTGGCAGTGCTGGGGGAATAGTAGGACTTGATATCTTGGAGGGCTTTTCCAGCTAAACTATTCCGTGACTCCATGACAGTTTTAAAGCAAGCTGTTGTCTGAACACACAGTTTCAGGAATACATCAGTTTTGCACTGGAGTTTATTGCTCCTTCCCCCCCTCCCCCCCACGTGTACGGAACCAGGAGAAGGAGCCGCACTGTCCAGGGATGCTTATCTATAAATCCTTCTCCATGCATAGCGGTCTATTTTATGTGGGTACCACATTCCCACAGCACGGACATCCAACATTCCCGCTTCCCGTGCCGTGTCAGCCCTCATGGGCTGCGTGAGGCGCGGCCCTTCCCGCCCGGGCCGCGCGTTCCGGGGGGACGCTTTCCGTGACGGACGCATGGCGGCGCGGCGGGCCGGGGTTGTGCAACAGCGTTTCCCTTCCGCCGCCGTCCTCCCTGCCGGGTGCTGCCGCACAGCCCGGGCCGTCCCGGGAGCGCTCCGGGGAGAGGCCCCGCTGAGGGCGAGGGGTTGTAGGGAGGGCTGGATCCCTGCCGGACCGCCCTCGGAGCGGCGGGGCTGCGCCCTTTCCCGAGGCCCAGCACCTGCCGTCTCCAGGCCTTGCTCTGCACCCGGCTGGAAATGCTGTGTGGGGTCCACCGTGCGTTCACTTAATCTGTGCTCAGTCCCACGTTTTGAGGGGCAAAAGGGTAATTGTCGCTTCTCCACGGAGTGAGCGTGAATTGGCTCCACAACTACAGCTTTGGTAATGATTTGTGTCTTTTCCTCCCTCTGCAGGCAGGTGATCCCGTCCGATCCCGTCCGTGAGGGCGGCGGAGGAGCAGCTCGCCATGCCCACGGTGGTGGTGATGGACGTGTCGCTGTCCATGACGCGGCCGGTGTCGGTGGAGGGCTCCGAGGAGTACCAGCGCAAGCACCTGGCTGCCCACGGGCTCACCATGCTCTTCGAGCACATGGCCACCAACTACAAACTGGAGTTCACGGCCTTGGTGGTGTTTTCATCCCTCTGGGAGCTGATGGTGCCCTTCACAAGAGACTACAACACGCTCCAGGTAGGGAGTGACACAAAAGCAATAAACCGTCGACATCTAAAAAAAAAATCAGCCAATTGCACCACCAAAGCACGCTGAAACTGTGTGATTTGGTATCATCCTGTGCACAACGTCTTGAATTGAGTGAGTTTCCCTTCTTCTAAGGGTAGGTGAAATCAGTGTGTTTGAAACATTTGGCTATTTTGCAAATTGCACTTCTGCAGGTGAGCACTAGTTGGCTAGTTTGTGACTAGTTGACTTTAAGATGGGATGGAATTAAAAGTGGGGTGGAGTTAAAAGTGAGATGGAGGAAAGAGCTGCCTGATGAAGCTCTGCAAGTGGTTCTGTGATGTCCCTGTTTGTATGTGTACTTGTTGGTTTGTTCCTGTTAAACGATGCAGCTGACAAGACCACTTAGAAAGGCTTTGAGTTAAGTGATTTGGTAGAAAGAAGGAGAGAGTTGTTGAGAGTGTGGAGCAGTCAAAACAGTGCAAGTGTGAGAATAAGTGATATTCAGGCCCACAGATGTGGTGGGAGGTTGGGAGAAGGAAATGGAAAGGAGAAGGTCCAAGAGGGAAATTTCACATGAGTGCAGTAAGGCACTGGAGCCTCTGAGTCCAGTAAAAATTGTACATTTATATCTGACCCTCGTATTTAGGAGGAAGTGCCACATTGCTGTCACAGGGCACCATGGTTTAGATTTGTCCATTGGACAAAGAGATTTTAAAAGCTATTCTCTGTTATGTTTGCAGTTTAGCAGGTGAGTGGCAGTGCATCCTCTCTGATTTATTTTCACTTCCCTAAGAGTTCATTTGAGGAATTTTGCAAGCCAAGAGCCCAACCAGGCTCCTTTAGCAAGTTCATCTCACAGCTGCACGGTGGTGATGCTGTGTTAAGTGTGAGGTTTTCACTTCAAGGAGAAAAGCTGGTTTGTGGATGCAGACGCGAGTTTTGGGTTTGTTACTCTCTCTGCCAAAGAGTTTTTGTGAGACAAACTCCTTGTGGTCTCTGTGAATCTCTGAGAAGTTTGAGCTGCTCTTGCAACTGCAAGGATTTTCTCAGCTGAATGTTTCCTGTTAGATGTTGCCTCAGGTTTTCACTTTTTTAAGACATGCAGAGGTGTTTCTTCACTCTTAAAAAGCTGTGTTTATAATATTACAGTTCCTTCAAAGTCAGCTGTCATTGCTTCATGATCTCATTCATCATTTCTTACACCTTTCTCCCTTTTTTTTCCTTTGTGTCACAATGCAGTTGTAGTACCCCGCAGAGCAAAGGTGCTGCCTTAGCACAGAGCCATGAGTGACTGTTGGGTGTCTCCTGGCAGGGATATTCCCCCAGCAATGACTGTGGTGTTTGTCTTTGCAGGAAGCCCTGAGTAACATGGATGATTATGACAAAACCTGTTTGGAGTCAGCACTGCTGGGGGTTTGCAATATTGTCCAGCAGGAATGGGGGGCAGCAATTCCTTGCCAGGTATGGCTGATTTCACTGTTTTAAGTTGATTTCATATTTAGTTATCCCTGGCAGGGAGATTGGAACTTGGTGATCTTTAGGGCCCCTTCCAACTCCAACCATTCTGTGATTGATTCTATGCCTGTAAGTTGCAGAAAAAAATGTAAATGTAATTTGAAGCTTGGAATAGTCTCAGGCATGCTGGCACTGCAAAAACACAAATAATTAGTATTTTGGCTAAATCTGGAATATGAACAGAAGGTGATCTTTATAAAAATATTCAGCAGCAAAAAAAAAGAGACTGTTTCCTGCCCAACATGTTATTGTAGTGCAATGGATTATAAAACGTGGCTCAGGAGCACTGTTGTGCAGGCCTGGTGTTTGGTATGGGTGCAGTCTGCTGTCCCAGGAGCCTCACTCCATTTGCAAAGGGTGTAGTCACACATGCAGGAACCTCTCCCCTCCAGTCCTTGATGGTTTCCAGGGCTTGTACCAATTCCAGCTCTCAACCAACAGCATGGGGCTGCTGCTCAGTGTGTCTTGATCTGACTTCTTTCCCAAATGAGTCATTTGCCATGCAGCTGCTCACACACTCCATTCAGCCCTCAAAGCTCTCAGCCTTCCAAATCTGCTGCCTCTTATGGCAGAGTTTGCTTTTAACCCTCAGTTTTCTGAGACACTTGATTTAAGTTCAGTAATTTTGCAGCTCAGTGAGCTGGGAAGATGCCTGAAGCAATATTCCTTAAGGAGAAAAAGGATAGAGGTTTATTGGTTAGGCAGTGCTTCATCATCTAACACAGATAAAAGGCACCTTGGGACAGCAAAAAACGTTCAACGCAAAGAACAAGAAAGATGTGAAAACCAAGCAGAGATTAGACCTCAACGATTTGGTCTCTCATTTGTGTCATGGCTCATTTTACTGGCACTTCAGGTGCTGGGGTGAATGCACTGTGGAATGTACTGTGCAGTGTTGGAGTAGTGGAAAACAGCACTGGTGAGCAACAGTTCTGAGGAGACTGCGAGAGAGACTGAGGATGAAGAGAGAATACAAATCTGGGTGTAGCAATTACATATGGAATTTCAATTTGATTTGATTTTCCATACCTACCAGCCAGAAATCCTGCCTGCTATTGCCATGCAGCATTGGAGGAGCAGCTCTTTTACTCCTCTGGAAGTGACTGGGTCACAGCTGAGTGTAAATAATCCCATTATTTAGTGTAATCTTTCAGGTTTCCACAAGGATTGACTCTGGATGTGCGATTGAATGGCAAAGTGTGTATTCTTGGTATAGCAGTTCTGCTGCAAAATGTGAACATACTGCAGCCGTATTTGCAAAGAATGAAGATCATTAATACTACACTTTTTAAGGTTTCTGTGGCTTGTAGTGGAAGTTGAGGTGCTCTCCAGATTCTGCAGAAGAAATAGCTTTATCTTCCATCTGAAAATAAACCTGGAATCCTTGAGTCCAACAGCAACAGGATGTTTTTTGGCTGTGTAGTCGCTGTGCTCCTAGTGTACAGTTAAAAATTAATTGTGTGAAATCCAAATTTCAATGCAACTGCCTGACGCCAAGAAAATGTTTATTTACCATGCCCACAGTGTAAATAACAAGGGTGCAATCTTCAGTTTCTCATTTATGGGGGGTTTTTCTGGAAATTTTCCTCACAGTTCTTTGCCCAGGTAAGTGGAGGAAATCCAGTGGGACTGGGGATTTTCAGTAGGAACACATGCTGCAGGAAGGCTCCTGCAGTGTGTCCGTGTTCAGGTGCTCCGTGCAGCTGGAAGTGTCTCACCGGTCCCCTGTCACTGCAGGTTGTCCTGGTCACCGACGGCTGCCTGGGCATCGGCAGAGGCTCCCTGCGCCACTCCCTGGCCACTCACAGCCAGCGCAGCGAAAGCAACAGGTTCCCACTGCCCTTCCCGTTCCCATCCAAGCTCTATGTCATGTGCATGGCCAACCTGGAAGAGGTGATGTCTTATTATGATGTCTTTGTTGCATTGGATAATTGTTGGTCTTCTCTGAACTAACGACCAGGTCAGCACAAAACATGTGTTGATGTTCCTGTGCTTAAGGTTTAGTTGACATTCTGGTGCTTAGTTATTGGGTGAAAGATAATTTAAGCTATTATTAGCTTAAATATTTTAAGCAATTATTAGCTACTGCTACTGCATTATTATCGTAATCCTAATAAATCATGTCAGTTTCTCGCTGGGGAATATTACGGAATTTTAATTTCTCTGTTGATATTATTACTGCGTTAATTACATTGAATGCTTTTGGGGCTTGTCTTAATCTACAGTTAAATTCTTGAATAAATGACTTGTGTTGCAAAGATGATCAACACTTAAAACACGGTAGCTGTATGTAGAAACGTGAGAGGGCAAAACCAAAGTCTCCGAGCCAGTGTTCAAACCAGCTTCTCTTAGTTTTGAAGGAAAGGTGTCAATTTTCTTCTTCCTTTCTCTTTCTCTTGCAAATTTCAATCCCAGCTTTAAAAACCTTCACAGGAGTTAGAATTCTGCTGCATAAACACTGTTTAAAAAGAAATCTGTTTGACTAATATTCCTCAGATTAGGTTTTATTAATAGCATTGCTTTTGATTTGATACCTGTATTCTTGTGTCCTTCACAGAAGGGTTTTCTGCTTAGGCATCAATTAGATATCTCAGCTTCATGGTCTCTGTCAAGGATGATCCTTTTGATTAAGCTGATGGAATGAAGCACTGTTTATATATCAAAATAACTGGGAAAATATTTAAAATAAATCTTCTATTTCTGTTAAGTAATAAGAGAACATTGCCTGGGAGACAAAGAATGTTGGTTTATTTGGAAGGGAGAGAGAGAACAAAAAATCATGGGAGCATCCAATCAGATGCTTCTTGCTGTGTTGCGTGTATTTTCTTTAAAAATACTGGTTAGTACAAAAGAGGATAAAAAGAGCACTCAACAAAAATATTTCCCTTTACTTTTTTGCAGCTTCAAAGCACAGATTCCTTAGACTGCCTGGAACGGCTCATTGATTTAAACAATGGGGAGGGGCAGATTTTCACCATTGATGGCCCCCTGTGCCTGAAGAATGTGCAGTCCATGTTTGGGTGAGTACACTTGTAGATAACAGGCCTTTGGGAAGGTCCCCAGTCAGTATCTCGAAAGGAAAACAAATATAATAAGAAATCTGGTGATATAAGATGTTCTAATAAAACTCTTTTTTTATTATTATTTTATGATCTTGTTAACTGTAATTTCATCTTGGCCTTCACTGGTTACGGTCAATATTTATTTTAGTCATTGTAACCAAACCATAGCATCTGTTTAGCCTTGGCAGACAGAAGACAGTAATTTCCATAATTATTGTTCCTTTGCTATCAGTGGGATAATGGTGCTTTGTTTCATAATTTAGCAACACTAGAACTATTGAATTAACTGTAGTTAGAAAAGGGTTGGGAGCTAAGTTAGTGTGCTTTAGACAAACTATTTTCATTTGATATGTATTATGTTTTCCTTAATAACTGTGTTCTAGAAAGCTAATAGACCTGGCTTATACACCATTCCACGCTGTCCTCAAGTGTGGCCACTTAACATCTGATGTGCAAGTATTTCCCAGACCAGAGCCTTTCATTATAGATGAGGAAATAGACCCCATTCCTAAAGCAATTAATACAGGTAACAAATCTTTGATTGCCCTTTTACTAAAATCCATTTGATTTCTGCCCTTTCACTACCACCTCTCATCCTCTGTAGTTACTGCTTCATCCACTTTGTCTCTGCAAGGATCAGTCGCTGACTGTGTAATTTTTTGGTGTTTGTGTGACACCAGAGGACAAAAATATCATCCTACTTCATCCTTGTATACCTGGAAAAAGGACTGGAGTAGCATAGAGGCACTTTCAGATCTCAGGGTGCCAATTTCTAGGGGTAGAGACTGGAAGACAGCCACAGGCTACTTTTCATGAACACCCTCATAAGCTCCAGGGAGGAGGAATTATTTTTATAAACAACTGTGCAAAGAGAAACCTTCCCATTAGTGGACACAGCTCCCGTGAGCACCAGGTATTTGGATTTTCTCGTTTGGAATTTATAGGACAGCAATGGATTGTGTACAGTGTAAATATCAAAGTGCCTAATTCTGTAATTGTCCGGCAGCACAGCTCGTGGGCAGCAGTATGTGTGTGCTGGAAGTCATGTTCTCATCTTCAAAAGTTGTGTGTTTTATGTACTTCTAACTTATTAACACCTTTACACTCCAGTTGAGTTTGGGTTCTCTTGTGCTACCTTTAGTCATTTCTTCAGAAAACCTGGTGGTGTAAGAAGTGCTGATGTTAAAATGGCTCTGAATACATTTCAGCTATTTCCAAATATGACTTAAACTGTCTTAAATCAGATTAAAATCTGTTGTCTCCCTGCAGATCTAGAAATTGTTGGGTTTGTAGATATTGCTGACATTTCCAGCCCTCCTGTCTTGTCCAGACACTTGGTACTGCCCATTGCGCTTAACAGAGGTGAGCAAGTTGGGTTTATTTTGGCAAAAACTACTTCAAGCTTCTCTTGTAATGTGGTTTAGATTGGAAGCACTGGTTTTCTGCTTTATCAAAATACCAGATGTCATATTTGTGTGATTGTATTAAAATTAAAACCTTGACCACAAGCTCTCTTACTTTGCATACTGTGTCCTTTGGGAAGTTCATAGAGGGACCAGGGTCCTTACAGCATCATTATTAATAGAACATGCTAAACTTACAGTTCAGAGTAGTAATGAGACATGAAATACGTGGTGCAAGATGAATATTTAATGTCCTTGAGTACAATGCAGTGGAATATTTATGTATCATTATTGTGCCACTTTGCCCAAGCAGTTCATTCTGCAGTTGTTTGTTCTACAGAAGTATTAATTAACTCTTGCAGGCAGAAAGTAAAGGGTTGTGTCATGGAAACAGAGCTCATGTGTTTGAATTTATTCTCATGTTTTCTCTTTGTTTGCTTTTATTCTTCCCCAGAAGGGGATGAGGTGGGACCTGGGATCACAGATGACACTGAAGATGAGAATTCAGCTAATCAGATTGCTGGGAAAATCCCCAACTTCTGTGTTTTATTACATGGCAGCTTGAAAGTGGAAGGCATGGTGGCTCTCGTCCAGTTGGGGTATGGAGCTGGATGTCTGCCTGAAAAATCTCTTACTTTGCTCATTTAGGCTTTATTTATAAATTATGCTTATTTATATCTGTATTCAGTGCAGAACTCTGCACTGCTAGACAAAGCTGTGCGTTTTTAATTGCAGATTTGTTTCTGTCAGTACAAATTGCAAACACTGAGCCTCCACAGAGTGAGAGGGAGGCACATTCTAGGCAGAGAGGTGGAAAATTTTCAGCCTTTGTAGATTTTCTCTTTCCCACAGGCCAGAGTGGTATGGAATGCTTTATTCACAAGCTGATAGCAAGAAGAAATCAAACCTCATGATGTCACTCTTTGAACCTGGTCCTGAGCCCCTCCCATGGCTGGGGAAGATGGCACAGCTTGGCCCTATTTCAGGTAGTGGTCACACTCCTCTGAATAACTCTTACACATTCAGTGTTGTGTGAATGATCTTGCCAATTCTTAGTTGCTAAGTCTGTATTTTCTTTCTTCTCCCAGATGCAAAAGAAAATCCTTATGGGGAGGATGACAATAAGAGCCCTTTCCCTTTGCAGCCCAAGAACAAGCGCAGCTACGCTCAGAATGTCACTGTCTGGATCAAACCCAGTGGCCTCCAGGTAATGATCCAGGTTGTGCTGCTTTACCTGGAGCAGCAGGAACCATCTTAGCAGGAGTTGCAGTCTGTGCATGTCTTGTCCACTTAATGTAATTGCATTATTGCTTTTCTTTCATTTTTATAAACACTGCCTCTTTACAATGTCATGATTAAAATGCAATCAGAAAGCAGAGCTTGTTTAATGAGAGCTGTGTCTCCAGTGGAGCATCTGGCTTGGTTTATTGGATTTAGTATAATTACCAGTTATGTTTCAGCCTTTGTGAGCTGCAGTTTTGTAGCAATGGTCAGGATAATTTATCTATAAAGAGTTGGGGGTTGTTCTGCAGCTTTCTCCCAGAAGCTGCCAATATTTTTGTATTTTTTTTTCCTCTTTTCTGCAGACAGATGTACAGAAGATCTTGAGAAATGCAAGGAAACTCCCTGAAAAAACACAAACCTTCTATAAAGTGAGTAACATTCCAGGCTGGCTTAAGTTTGATCCATAATGATGGTGGTGCATTTGACAGAGGAACCACACTGTGTGGGCTTATAGTGCTCTGCAAAAACTTAAAGACTGGTTAGGTGAGACAAGGGGGTCTGATTTCCATGGTCTGCCACCACATTTTCTGGCAGGGTGGCGAGACATGTCACATTTACAAGTGCCCCTCATGACCCCTGCTACTTCCATGGTGAACTTTTATGCTGTTTTCCAGGCAGAAGTAAACTGAGGGATCAGAGAGGAATAAGCAGATGTTATTCTGAGTCTGAAAATGTCTCCTCCATTTTATCTACAAATGAAGCAGAGAAACACAAAACTCCAGGCACATTTGGCCACACCATTATAATCCATAACTAGACTGTGGCTGGAGGTAATTATTCCTCTTGCACGCTTAGTGCTGAAGCAGTTTGGTATTGCAGCCCTCAGAGACCTGAAGAATGAATACCCTGCCTAAGTGCACATAAAAACTGTTTGGTTTATAGGGAAAAAAAATCAATGTATCTACATTTTACTGGACACTGTGGTTAAAGGCAGCTGTCAGTCAGTGAAGCCTAAGCTGGAGCCCTGCTGGGACACAGACAAAGCAGGCAGGTACAATAGCTGAATGCACAAAAGGAAGAAGTGGAGATTTATAGGAAAGGATCAAGAGGAAACCACTGTTCAGTTGTGCCACTATCACGATCTTCAGCCCTGAAGCATTTTCTGTCTGTGAGCAGCTGGGCAGTTTCCAGCAGCAGCACTGTAACATCACCTTTGCAAACAGATACAAGAAACCCACGTTTGATGTCAAGGCTTGAAGTGGCTTTAAAAGGGGGTTTGTGTCTTTGCAGGAGCTGAATCGTTTACGCAAGGCAGCTCTGGCCTTTGGCTTCCTGGAGCTGCTGAAGGGCGTGGCAGACATGCTGGAGCGGGAGTGCACGCTGCTCCCCGACACCGCGCACCCCGACGCCGCCTTCCAGCTCACGCACGCGGCCCAGCAGCTCAAAGTGGCAAGTACTGGAGCCTCAGAATACGCTGCCTATGATCATAACATTGCTCCTCTGCCGACAGACTTTTCCAGTAGCAGCACTGAGAGAATGTGAAGTCTCCATTTTGGAAGCTTCTCTAGATTAAGGCTCAAGTGGTTCAAATTTTCTTCTGTTTACTTTTTAGGGCCTGTTCAATCACTGTTTGAAGAACTTCCTATTTAAACAGGGAAGTTTTGCATCAGTGCTCTCTAAACAAACGTAGCTCGTTTGTGGTGGCTTTAGTCAGACCTGGAAACTGTGGAAAGTGTCCCAAAGCCAGTGATGGTGTTGGATGATGGGTGGAAGTTATTTGGTACATGTGAGGAGAGAAAAAAAATGCCACTACAGGCAGCTCTTGGCTTTTGGCCTCCCCAAAATGCAGTTACTATGTAACTGAACTCACTGGTAAAAGTATCCTTAAAGGCAGCTACTACACTTGAAACATCAACTTCAGTAGTCCAAAGAAAAGGTGTGAGAAGCACCCTGCAAGATCGCATACAGAGCTGACATTGGGGTGCTGGCCCTGACTTTATGCCGAACTTGACAGACAGTCTGTTCTGAGCATTATCACTTGCATTGCAGTGCTTATGCTTGTGAAAGTAACTTAATCTTGGGACACATGGTTTTTTATTTGCATAATACAAATAAAGAGTAATTCTTCATGAAAATTAAAGTTGGATTTGTTCCATTTTCATAGCAACCAGGCTGTGTGGCCCAAACACTGACCTGATGAAGGCTCAGCTCCCAGCTGTTTATTGCAAGTGAAATATCAAATTATAGAAATTCTCAGAAAGTTGTATAATTTGAAGGAACAAACAACTGAACTAAAGCAAAATTTGGTTGTAAATCTTTATTAATAGAAACACATTCTTTCTGAAGGACTAAAATTCAGTAGTGTAAGATCATGATAGCTTGCACTAGGTACCACAATTTCACTGATGAATACATACAGATTTCATAACAGAAATTTAAATGCCCAGCGGAGAAATTAAAGTATAAAAGTGATCCTTGCTGTTCTGTTACTCAGCTAATTCAACCCTTTGAACATACTTCAAACATAGGTACAGTATGTGCTAAGTGAAATATTGTGTAAATAGTGCTCAACGCTCCTGAGTAAAGTAGGCTGTGCTTCTCCCAAAGAGAAGTTATATCACGGCTCTTGTTGACAGAACACAATTTGTGAAATGCAACATGGAGCTTGTACTGCTTCTTTGTTAAAGTCTCCTTACAACACCATTTCCTTTACAGTAACAAGCACTGGGTCCATATCACAAACCTTCTGCTGTTTGTTACTTATAATATATATAAAATAATTTTTGGAGGGTTCATATTGTTTTACAGTAGAAAAAGATAAATAGTAACATGGCACTAAACTAATCCCCGCTTCAGTGTCTGTTCCGGATTGCTGGCATTGCTCTGCAGTTCCCTGGAGCAGTGGCAGTTGGGAAACACCTGTTCATAACCACAGTACAGTTCAGAGTAAACTTTCTGTACATTTCTAAACTGGATTAAAGAGGCCAGAGGAATCTAGGATTAGCTGCGGGGGGATCGGTGTGAAGAAGGACATGCTGAAATAAAGTCAACTGAGCCAAAGGTTTCCAGGTGAGACAGCAGGTGACCTGAAATGTGGGGGGAACTTCTCTTTGTTGGTGGTGGTGGTGTTTAAAGCAAGCAAAGAGAAAAGGGTCCTTCAAACCCTGTGTGGGATCTCCCGTACTAAGACTTGATATGTGCCATCTAAACAATACAGTTTATTTGCCCCACTGTTCCATCCCACCAAACCATACACACCAACTTCTCTGCTGCACCACAAAATGCAGGTAGAAAAGTGATTCTGCTGCCTCGCTGAAGGCTATAAGTACAGGAGCCACAGCCCTGCCAGGATGGATCAGAGAGGCCCCATCTCCTATGAGAGTTCCACATTCTCCCTCTGCATGGGTGGGATGGAGTTCTGTTGGGATTCACATGCCAGGGGAAAGCTGGTACCTATGTTCCCTTGTTTTGTTACGTTTCAGTGCTTGCTCTACCAACCAGGAAAGCATTTCTGCCCTCAGTGGCAGTTTCCCTTCCCTAATGAGTGGACAGATGTGTTGCTACAGGAATACACATTGCTATTATATCCACACAGAGCTCCTATTCTGTTAAGGCTCAACTAGAAACAGACTAAGTTGGTAGCACTTAAATCAGCATTAGCTACTTCCAGTTAATTCTACACCATTAATAATGCTGCAGAAGAAAACGGGGGTTATGTGCTGAGCAAGTTTATCCCAGTGGTTGATAAACACCCAAACTCTGCAGTGGTCTTAGACTGTGCCTCCTCCTGCCATCAAGATGCATCCCAGGAACAGCACAGGCCAGCTAAGAGCATATCCCAACATCAGAAGCCCTATCTGCATGCAATATTGAAAGAGCAAGTCTCCAATTAAAAGATAAAACACTATTTCTAGTTAGTGCTGCTCCACTGATTATAAGCATATCATATGCAGATAATAGGATTTCTTTCTAATATGCTGGTTGACAGGATACAAGTTTAAATGTCCAATGGTAAATGCCATGCATAGATGATGGAAAGGGAACAAAATCCAGTATAAGGGAATGTTACCTGAATTCACTATGAAATCATGAAATCTAGTGTGGTCATTTCATTTTACAAAATTCTTTGCATTACAGTGGGTAAAACCATAAGAATTAGAGGCTTATCTTGTCCTCAAGTGAGATAAGAAAGCTTTGCAGTCCGCCTTCACTTCATCTTTCTTTTCTTTGGTCCAAGGTGTTGTTTCCTTTGCTTGTAGAGGTGACGGAAGTTTACAAATATCCCTGGAAAAGAAGGAAGTGTTTAGGTAGGACGTCATTGCATCTTCTTATTGCTAAATGGCTGTACCGGATTTAAAAAAACAGTAACAGAACCCAACCATCACACAACAAAATAAATTATTTAGGGGTGTATATAGTACTACAGAAAGCTCCTGCAAGTGTTTTCTTGCTAGGTGAGGCAGGAATTGCTGCACAGGCTGTTTGGTAAAGGACTGCTCAGAAGGTTGGTTTGTCACCTTTAAGAAGTTGTGACACCAGCTGTGCAGAGCTAAGGAGAATGAACCAGGTATTTCAGGGTGAAACTCGATTGAAGGGTGGTTTTAAGCAATGTCTGTGAGCAGGAGAAATCTAGTGAAGAAGGCTCAGTTTAAAATTCCAGGTTAGCTTGTGATGAGTTGTGGATACCCAGAGTACTGGGTGTGGGCACAAGGAAGTTAAATTGTATTTACAACTTGTGCTTACAAATGTAACACCAAAAACCACTTATGTATCAAGCAGCTTTTCTTCTTTAGACACTTCTATATTGTTTCCTGGAAAAACATGACTTCATGTTGCATTTGTGATTATACTTCAATGTTTAACTAAATTGCTTTAATTTGATATTTTGTTTAGATTGCCACTAAATAATTCCAAAGCTCAAACACACCATTAAAGGTGAAACTAAGTATACTATGGTTATAAATGCATATAAAAATTACTCTTTTAACCCAAGTTTATGCTGCTAATTTGTTACCAAGATCACCTTTTTGGAGGGCTAATCGGAGCTCATTGGAGGTGTGTTCCCCTCCATCACTGACAAATTTACCTGAACGATCCACAAGGATAATGCTTAACTTCAAGCAATTTTGTGTTGCCATGGTTCCCAAGATGCAGGAATTTAATTTTCTTTGAAAAATCAAGTTATTCAGGGGAAACTGGCCTTTTTATATCAATACTGAGAAATAAAATTGAACACTTACCTAAAAACAAGGCTATAAGATATATTTGAAGCACAAATGGAAACTGGATTGTGACGTTCAGTGGATTTGGTAATCCCAGACTAAATTTCCCTGTTTCACTGAAGATTGGAATGGACTGAACGATACAGACAGCTGAAAGCAGAAGGTCACCATCATTACCAAGCACAGATAAAATATACAATTACCCAGCCCACACCAACTATTTCAGCATAGTCCCTTCTTATTTGCCAGCGCTGATTAATGACAGCAATTTTGAAGGTGTTGAACATGCAATAGGGTGGGAAGCACCTGGCTGAGGGGGTGCAGCAGTGAACCTGCCTGGTGAGACACTGTTCTCACGCACAGCTGCAGCCCCAGGGCCTGTGCCAGCAGTATTTGCCACCCAGAAATACCCCCAGCAATGAAACAGGCACAGTCCTCCCCCTGCTCAGCATTGGGCAATGCCCAAAGCTCCTCCTGGCTCACAGACATGGGTTTGCAACACAGGAATAAGCCCCTGCCTGTCCTCTGCAGTGATTCACAAGATAATATCAAGACCTGGGAACTGGTGTGAACCCAGGCCAGGCTGCGCAAGTCAGGCCCAGCAGACAAAGCTTTGCATCAGCAGAGGGAAGTGAGCACTGGCATCCTGTGCAGCTTGTTCTTGTTCCATTTGTTCGTGCAGCCTTTTGTTGCCTTTACTTCCCCCTCCAGAAAGAGAGTTTCTCCTCCAAAAGGAAAACTTCTTTTCATGTTAAATTGAAAATAATATTTGATTGAGTGTGAATGACAAAATGCTTGTATTTGGTTCACCTCAAAGCAAATCTATTTATCTGTTGTTCTATTTTACTATTTTAAGTCCAGCTGCCAAAAAAAGAGATTGAGTTATTTGCCCAGCCTCAAATTCATTATTTAGTAAACTGTGTTTGAAGGAGATACCTTCTGCCAAGCCCCCTAAGGGGTAGAGAGGGATCCAGACAGTGTAACGGAGCCAGGTGAGTGGTTTCCATTCAATTCCAATGCAGGAAAGCATGTAATAGGGGTACCTAGAGCCAGTGCAGTGTGAGGAGAAACAAACACTTTAAAATGGAAACTACTACTAGAATTATTCTTGTGTATATACACTGTGTGGCCAACACAATTCCCAAATGACACAAGAATATTCAAGACATTGTCCCTGTGGATGACAATGGACACAGGGTTGTTGGGCAGTTTACAGAGCTCAGGCCATTATTTTGAACACACGGATGAAGGCAACTGCCTGGCTGCCTAATAAACCTTTCAAAATAACTTATTTTCAAAGATAAAGACCTCATTTAACAGTGGAAATTCAAAGCAACAAACCCCTCAAGAAATAAAGCAATCGGGCAGTATTAGTTTCAGACTCCAGCCCTGCTTCAGCTTTTGGCACATCAAGGAAGGCTACGACAGTCCATGACTTAAGGAGCTTTTACCCTCTGGGGCCAATGCACCGGTGCCACTCTTCCAAAAACTACAAAGATCAAAATCTGCTTTACAGAGTTCTTGGGAACAACCACTTTGTTCTGTGCACACCTGGTAGGAGGAAAATCCTACCAACCTGAACAGCTCAGTGATACTCCAGAAATAAAATACGAAGAACACCACAGGTTTGCTCTGCATTTCCTCCAAGCTTCCAAGGATAACAAACAAAACAAAGTTTCTTCCAAACACCTGTTAAAGAAAAACATATTAAGGAACATTCACTCTTCATCAAAAGAAAGGGAAAGTCCTTGCTGTCAGAAACATAGCTACTCTTCACACATCTGAGCACACAACTAACTCACAGCTGAGCTGTGACCTGCTTCTCACGAGTAGGCATCTTGCTCTGTATTTAGGTACAATCCAAGGGACCCAGTCTTAAATCATCCATCCTCATTTTTATGCACAACAACCACAACCAGGATAAAAAGGGCACTGGCACCAAATCAAAATCATGTACTTTTCATCAACTTCTTGCTTTTGCTGTCCTGCACTCCCTTGCCCAGGTGATGGAAGGAGACAGACAGCCTGCCACAGCCAAGACTGGCAAGCATGGATTCCTGCCTCTTGAATAAGAAATCCTCTAGTCCAGTGCCAGTGAGGTTGCATCACTTATTTTAAGAGAGTCTCAACACTTGTGTAAAATAAACATTTACTTTAAACATAGCAGCAAGAAGAAGAATTAAAAAATATTACCTGCACTACAGCAGGTATCAACGGTGATCTGACCAGTCCTATTAGTGAATTCATGATCTCCATTAATGCCAGGGTCTGACAGAAATACATCATATCAGAAATAGTGTGAAATGTGTCATAGAAAGAATCTGTAAGACACAGGAAACCAACCATTTTAGAGAACAAATGAATTTCCATGCTCAGGAAGCTGGTGCAGCAGCACAGCTTGTGATAACAGGATTCTAGCTGTATTTGAGAAAAACATGATGCATAATTACATAAGTTCTTTATAGGCCTTATCTTGAACTCACAGCAGTTGGGCCAGAAACACTGCTCCATTTCACACACAGAAGGATCAAGAGTTATTTCAGTAATTGCTTTACCAAAAAAGCAACAGTGCTGTACCTAAACAGAATGGATTGTTCTTGCTTCAAAAACAAAATATTCTGTCCAGATCATTTTCAGAAACATTAACATTGCAGTGAGCAAGACATTTTGCTTCAGCTGATTTTGTTAGAAGTGATCCTGGCAGAGCACAAGTATCATTCACAGAGTGCACAGCTGTGATTTACAAGGGGACAGTATTTTCCTGCCCTTGACACTTTGATGACCTTTGAAAGGCTTTCATTGTGCTCTTTGGCAATGCATTTATGGTTTTGTGCCTAAATATGTCTCCTTTTAGATTCTGCTATTTAGAAAGTCTTAAAAACAACATTGAAAACCAACTCAAACCCTCCAATATAAATAAAATAGTGCTCATTACTTGCCTTTTCCTAAGATGAACAGTCGTACTGTCATGTTCACAAAAATCCAAGAGAATCCCAAAAACTGTACAAGGTTATACATGATTAAGTATCCCTTCTTCAGGTGTTTGAAAGCTAGAATCAATAATAAACACATCAGGTGAGCAGAGTACAACGGTAATAGAGCTGCAAACCAGGCTTTCTGAGAATAAAGGTTACAAGGAAAAGGGAAACTATTGATTGTGATAAAAGGATTGTTGGGTGCACTGAGGATACTGCTTTTGCCATCATCTGCCAGAACTCAATTCTTGCCAGTCAGATTTTTGACATTCCTTGGAAACTTCATTCCATTTTTATTAAATTTCTAATAGCTCACAATACAAAGATCCCCCTCCAAGATGCACCAAGCCACTCAAAACTGTTCTTTAAGAGCTGAGGTTCACAAAGAGTGAACAAACTTTCTAAATCCCACTTTACCCACTAAAAAGATGCAGTTACTTACGGTCCTTTGGGACTCTGGATTCTATTTTCATTTTGTTAATCTTTTCTTCTTCCTTAAGATGAAGGATAAGGTTTTAAAGACTTACTGTAATTAGCAAGTGATTTGTTAACTATACTGCTGCAAAGCTGGTAGGTTTAAAACACAGCCAAGCAGCCAGCAGCTAGAAGGTTTAAACTTTCACCAGCATAAAACAGCACCTTCATCACCTAGAAATTATAGTACAGTAAAAGCCAGAGGGTGTTAACCAGTTATCCTGCCCTCACCATGTGTTTTGTTGCAGTAATTAGATGCTTTTGTTGAAAAAGCCTCTGCTTTCTGTGTTAATTCTCAGTTATTACTGTGCTGTTTCTTACATGACCCACCAGCGACCTGAAGGGAACAGAGAACATCCAGCCCAGCCTCTCTGCCTAAACTTCCCACTGCTCCTGGCTCCTGGCACTGCAGTGCCCCTCTCTGCTCCGTGCTAAGCTGATGGCTGCAGAGGGGAACAGGGCAGTGTTTGTTGTAAAAGGGATTTGCAGGAATGTGGTCTGTTCAAGTCTTTTCCAAGTCAGTCTTGCACCTCCCCACTGCACTAAGCTGCTCAAGCTCACTAGATGGTGTGAATGCACCAGCAAGGCCAGCCCAGTGGCTCAAGAGAGCCTTAGAAATCCCTTCTTCCCAGACAGACAATGCCCAGGACTCACTCCTTTGGGATCCACACCGCAGTGACACGATCCCCTGTGGATCAGGACACTGGGCAAGGGGTACATGCAAGGAGCCAGCACACAGCCTCCAATTCTAACCAGAAGCAGTTCCAATTCTAACCAGAAACGTCCCACTTTCCAAATTCCTACTCACAATTTGAACCACTTAACCAACTCTATAGAGAACAGCAATAACAATCAGCCTGCCAGGCAACTCCTGGTAAATGAAGAATGCAGGCTCAGGCCCAGGAGAACAGCTATCCTTGCTTTGTAACTGGCAGCACAAGCCACAGGTGCCCACAGGACTGACCTTCTCCTTCAGCTCCATTTCAGCATCCGATTCGTCCAACCAGCGGTCGAAGTCAGGTGCCAGGAAGAGCGGGCGCTTCTCTTGCTTGGTGAGCCTCTCCCACCAGTTGCTCTCTTTCTTCTGCACAGTGATGTTCAGCTGCCTTTGGGTCACCCTGCACACAGGCTGGGGGCAGACACAGGAGCACACATCAGCAAAAGTCCTGAGAAACGAGCTCTGAGACCGAGTTGATACCCAAGTTCCCCTTATTAAGGAGTCAGGGATGACACAACTGCTGCAGCACAAACATCTCTCTGCCACTTAAGGCACGGAAGCAAAGGGCAGTCCACTTGAAGATGGCAGCTGTGATGGTTACAGGACTTGATGAGCACCCTGCCCATATCACAGCACCACTGCATCCCACCACAGGGCTAGCAGAGATCTCAGCACCAGCCTTCCCAGGCAGAATTCCTGATCTTGGCTTTAGACCTTTTGCACTTAGGACTTACTGTGAGCCACCCAGCCCCTCTAGCCAGCAGTAAAAATAACACTGCCAGCAGCCATAGGTACATGTCTAAACAGGGGACCCCATGTGACACCCGCTGGAGCGAGAGGAGGAGCTAAGAGTCTTAGGAAACACCTGGAGACAAGGTGAGCTGATGGACTGGGCAGTGGTCCTGACTCCAGTCATTGCCCCCCCACAAGGCCTCTCCAGCTGCCTAGTGGCAGCCCAGAACCTCTCCATCCTTACAGCCCACAGCACTGTCACCTTGGATCCCACCCTTCTGCAACCACCGCAGCTGCTCCATATGGCACTGCCCCTCAGACCAGCTGGAACTGCTGCATGAGCTGCACTCCTAACTGAGCACGTTACACCAGCTCTGCTCTGTCAAGGCCGGCTGGATGCTCCTCAGACATCTGAAGGCTGCAGCTGTAATTTACAGCTACTACACCTCATCCTTGTCTTCCAGAGGCTCTGTCTCTCAATGCTGGCCAGCCTGGCACCAGCAAGGGGAACTCATGGGCGCACATCAAAACTGTGATAATTCCTGGGCCTGACCATCTGTAGTTACACAGCGTTCAGTCTGTTCTCCAGTCCCTCCACAGTGACTCAGAGTGATGACTTTTGGAAAGAGGCTGCTCTGCAGAGGCAAAGATTTGCCTTCCAGGCCTGGCTCACAGCACAGCCTGTCTCTGCCAGCAGAAGAGATAGGCACAGGCAGAGACAGACACCTCTCCCACACTGAGGGCCAGGCAGATGACAAGGCAGTGACCAGAGCCTGGAACCAAGAGCTGTTCAGCATCTGCCACTCCACACCTGGCAGGAGCCACACCAGAAACGTGCCTGCAGACAGAGCCTGGAAATTCACCCTCCGATGGTCTCCTTCCCTGTCAAAGAGCAGAGGTGAAGGGTGGCTCCTGGTCTGACTGTAGCTATCACAAATTCAGCCAGGAATAAGCAGCACAAATCCTGCCCCAGAAGCAAAGCCCAAGTTCTCCTGTGCCACTAACAGCTCTGAGAGATAGGGACAGACCTCACAGCCACCTGTGAGTAACAGAGGAATGGCTCTTCGAGCCAAGCTCTTTCCACTCAGACTGCAACAGGAATTAAGGAAAGACTTCTACAACAGGAGCCACAACATATCACAACCTAAGAAATCTGCACCTGTCAGAAACATGAACTCTCCTGACTCTTTCCTTTTGTCCAGCTACAGAAGAAGCCAGGAAATGTCTCACTTGACTGCACAATGTTCTCCTGATCTCCAGTCAAGGTTGCATCAAACAGTGTGTTGCCAGATTCTCCCCTTTTTGCTGCTTTAAATCCTTTAAAACTTTACAACTGCTGTGTAACAAGTGATACAAGCAAGTGTCAACTAAAGCTGGTCCATGGGAGCACCAGCTCCAGTGAGGTGATTTGCATGAAGACAAGATAATGGCATAGAGGACTGCCACAGAGCTGGCTGTTACAGAGCTTACCAGGAAAATTTAAACAGTATATTGTGAAGTTTATGCACAGCCATTTTCCTTTCAAGTTTTTCAAAAATTACTTTTTTTTTTGCAAGAATTAGAAAAGTAAAAATACCTACTTTAGGCTCGACAGGCTCAAGGAACTCAATCTCAAATTCGTAGATGTTGTCTCCTTTGGCACCATGACCCTGGGCTAAAAGACAAGAATTGACAGCCAGTGTGAGTTTCCACACATTCCACCTGCAAAGGACACTTTGTACACAGAAATATTCAGCACTTATTCACAGCACTTTCTTCCTGCCTTCCTGGGAGGCAAGAGGAAACCACACAATAATGGGGAAAACACCAAAACATGGCAGGAGTCAGCAGTTAAAGCTGCTGCAAGTCTGCACCACGCTGGAAAAGGGTCCCTGCTGCAGGAATGCAGCGTGTCAAATTCCCAAAACAGGCTCAAAAGCCTGCTCATGGATAACTCAAATCCAGCTGAAAATCTCCTGCCTTTGGGGGATTCAGCCTCTGCACGATGGAGCACCCAGGGAGATGGCCACTGCTGAGTGTGTAGGAGGGTGATGTGGGTAGTCCCTCCCAACAGCAAGAGGGCACTTATCAGGGTTCATTTATCATCTCCCACATTGATCCTGTCCCCGGAAGGGCTCCAAAACCCTGCACACTGTGTTTAATTCCCTCTCTTCCACACCGTAAACTGATCCCGATCGAGAACACCATGTGCAACACCCTCCTATCAAATGGCCTGGCTGCGGCTCACCAGGGAGGCAGCTCCTAATGAGGCATCTAAAAAAAATCCACCAAAAAAGGAGAAGACCCAATAAAACCTGTGACAGCAGATACTCAGCACTACCCGGTCATGCCAACCAGCACCAGCTCCGTGGTGCTGGAATGTGCAGCTGTCCAGCTGCAAAAAACCCATCTTTCAGGGCGAGATCTGCTTTAGTTTCCAAATGAAGCACTAGTTCCTGATGTGGAGGCTCAATAACAAGTGCACACAAGGTCTTTGTGAAAGGAAAAATTTCTGTGAGTTATCTCCAGGGTTTGGCTGGCCCGGGATGGGAAGGATATATGGAAATTCCACTGGTATTTAAATATGGGGAGGTTGGGGTTTTCTTGTTAGATAAGATAGGGCCTGTTGTGGTTACCAGGGCTGGAACACAGAGGGCTGTGGGTGGGAGTGTGGCGGATCTGAACATGCCCAGCACGGTGGCTCCTGCCACTGACGGGAATCAGGCTCCCCACGGTGGGGACAACTGGGACAGCAGCAGCCATCCCCGCGATGGAGCCCCTACCTCTGAAGTGCAGGACATTGTCGGTGATGGTGATGTCCGGGTTCTGCGGAGAGAGAACATGCATTCGTTGGCAGCTCACACACCCGCGGGGGTCAGTGCACCCACCCGGGGGCTCCCGCCGGCCCCACGCCTGCGCAGCCCTCCCCGGACCCCCGCGCCCCGCTGCTGCTGCCCCCGAGGGAATCCGCAGGTGACTTCCCCTCGGAGGTCCCGCAAGTGAGTCTTTCCAGGGGTCCTGCAGGTGATTTCCCTCCGGCGGTCCCCCAGGTGAGTCTCCCCCCCACATCCAATCCCCCACGGGCGTCCCCGCCCGGCGTCCCCCAGGTGTCACGGCCCGGGTGTCCGCAGGTGTNCGCTGGGGGCGGGCGGGGCGGCCAGGCCGAGCCCCCTCAGGGCGTCTGTCGGCCTTATCGCTGAGAGTCCTTGGGCCAGAGCGTCGGCTGGGGTCGGAAAGCCCTCCAGGATCCATTGTAACCATTCCCTGGCACTGCCGAGGCCACCGCATCCCCGCGGCTTTGAAATCCCTCCAGTATTGGGATTCCACCACTGCCGCGGGCAGCCTGTGCCAGTGTTCAACAACACTTTCTGTGAAGTTTTCGCTAATATCCGAACTAAACGTCTCCTGGCGCAACTTAAGGCCGTTTCCCTTGTCCTGTGGCCTGTTACCTGGTGGAAGAGACCAACCCCATCTCAGCCATGACAGGAGAAGCTGAGAAGAATTTAGAAAATACCAGTCCTAAAGCCATGAGGCCCACCCAACCTGTTAACATTTTTACTCTGTCATTATTACGTGGCCCAGGACCTTTTGCTGTCCAAGCACTGGCACAGGTTGTCCACAGGAGCTGTGTCTGCCTTATCCTTATACGTGTCTAAGGCCAGGTTGGATGGGCTTGGAGCAACCTGATTTAGGTGGCCCTGCCTATGGTTGGAACTGGATAAGCTTTAAAGTTTCTTCCAACCTACACCATTCCATGATTCTATGATAATAAGACTAAAAAAGGATAGCATTGACTTCAGTATTGTTTCCCAAAAAGCCGTCCCTCACCAGCTTCCACAAGGGCCCCCCGCCCATGGCCATCGTCATTCCAACAGCAAATTCGTCCTCCCTCCAACCCATCTTGGCAGGACCTCTCTCTCCCAGCCTCAGAGTTTTCCATGTGAATCTCTGTGTGGAGACACCAGGTCCATGCCCCAGCCTGCCCCTGGATGGAGGATTCCCAACCTCTACCAGCCCCTGGTGCTGTGAAGCTACCGCAGAAGGTCAGGTGAGCCGTAGCAATGGTCCCCAGGAGGCTTTATTTCAGAACACAAACCCCACGATCCCTTTGGGAAAGCGTGTGGGGAAAACCAGCCCTCAGGTCCCAGTGTGCCCCGGAGTTTCCACCTGCACAGGCATTTAAGAGGGAGCACCTGCAGAAAAGTTATTTTTTCTGATTTCTAGGGGGTCAAAAAAGATCTTCCTTTGAAAAAAGGGACTGTGCTTTGCAAAAGGAAATTCAGGGGTATAGAAACATTTGGCTGGGGGCACACAGCTCTGGAGCCTGGGGGGTTTGAGGGGTTCACTGCACTGGAGCCTGGGTGTGCCCTGGGTTTAACACTCATTATGACAGCTGGGAATTTCTTTCTGCTTTGGAAAGCATATCAGTGTGGAGGTGGTAGCACTTTTTGGGGAGGAAAAAAAAGCGCGATTTTTGAAACTGCAGGGTCCTTGTGCGCCGGGGGGTTGCATGACCTGACCCTCGTGCATGGTGTAGTGTGTGTGTTTGTCCCAGTCCCTGTGCAAGGGGTCCTTGTGTCTCGTGTCCCAGTCCCCGTGCCCGAGTGGGTGTCGCACCCTCGCCTTTGGTCCTCCCAGCCGACAGGCGGCGCCCTCGCCGGTACGGCGCGATGCCCGTGGTCCGTCCTGGGAGCGGAAGCGGAAGCGGCAGCAGCGGCCCGGCGGGGCGATTCGGCAGCAGCGCCGCCGCGGAGCGCCGTGAGTACCGGGGGAATGCCAGGGGCCGGGCAGGGGGCTCCGCTCCGGGGAGGACCCCTGGGGGCGTTGGGACTCCTGAGGTGGGCGCGAGGAGGGGGCTTGACCCGGGGCAGCCGGGCCTTCCGCCCCCAGTCTAGCCTGGCCGCCGCCCCGGCCGTGGAGGGAACCCCGGGATCTGCCTGCCGCCACCCCAGGATCTGTCCCTGGCCTTGGGGGCGCCCCGGCATCTGCCCCTGGCCGTGGAGGCTCCCCCGGGATCTGCCTCTGGCCAGGGAGAGCCCACCGCGATCTGCTCTCGGCCGTGGAGGGACCCTCGAGGTCCGCACCCGGCTGTGGAGGGTCCCCTGGGGTCTGTCCCCGGTCGTGGAGGAACCCCCGAGATCTGACCGGCCGTGGAGGGACCCCCGGGATCTGCCCACCGCCCCCCGCACAGGATCTGCCCCCGGCCGTGGAGAAACCCCCGGGAGCATCACCCTGGGCTGCTGACATTCCCTTGCCGGGTGGCCGTTCCCGCTGCTGTTGGCGCGTTAACGTCTGCTGCTCTTCGGTTTTTATCCCTTTTCCTGCGAGAAGTAGGTCGGGTTAAGAAATAGCAGCATCTGGGGGTAGGTGGGGAAGGGAGGTTTTTTCTTTGTTGGAATTCTGCAGATTAAACGAGATTTGTGGTTCAGATTTGAAGGTTCATTGTCAGTTATTGACGCTGTCTCGAGCACAGCACTGCTCGGTGCATGCCTTGGACCCTCCTTCCAGTTGGACAGGGCTCTTTTGTTCTGGATTTTTGTGCTGTAAATAGTGTGGGCAGAAGAAAGACCTGTGTTTATTGGGTTTGTGTTGCCAAAGGTGAAACTAAGCTATTTGTGTTAAGATGGGTTTGTGTCAAGGTGCAGATCATGTATTTTTCACTCCTCTGGGGAGATGTCTCAGCTGCTCTGTAGAGCCATGGGAGAGCCGGTCCATCAAAGAGCTCTGCCAGCTGCCCAAGCCTTTGCCTTGAGCTCCAGTGATCCTTCAGTGCCTGTTTGCTCGAAGGAAATGTTTTATTTAGGCTGTATTAATGTTTTGTCAGGCTCAGGCCAACATGCTCTGCCCCAGCAGTGCACACAACACTTGTGCAGCCTTTCCATGCTATATATAGACACCCCCTCTGTCCCTTTGAGGATTGACAATCCTACACCTTGAGCTCTCCAGGAATTAACTATATGACAGGAGTTTATAGCTTGGATCCTTTTGGAGCTGCCCGCAGCTCTGGGATTTACAGTGGAAGAACTTGGTTTTCTCTTGCCAGATGTCTGGGCTGATAATTTCAGCTCAGATACACTTTGTAAAGCACAGCTGACTGCAGGAAGAGATATCTGCTGAATTGATAACCTGTTGGGCAGATAAGACTTGTGTTACAGATAAATCTGTTTGGGAAATGCTTTTTTCACTGTGTCCCCTTCTGGTACTTGTAATTGGGACGATATAATAGCGTTGATCACTGCTAGACCCTTCTGGGCTTAGTTTGAAAGGAGATACAAACAAACCCGAGGAGTTATGGGAGAATAATGGGAATAAGGACATGATAAGCCTAAGTCTGCCTAAGCCTGTTGTGTGTCCTGATGGTTCCAAATCAGCTACCAGTGTTACTTCTTCTAAGCAGTTGTCTGTCCCAGCTCTTCCTCCACTCCTAATTATCACCTGTTCTGATATCAGTGTAGTGAGGTGATATTTGTGCAGGTCTTGTGGGCAAAGAAGCAGGTAGGAACTTACAGGGGAAGAATTTATTCCCTTCATGAACTGAGTGGTTGGTATGTGTGGGCATGGGAAACACAACAACAAATCTGTGGCTCCATGAAGTCTTTAATCCCATTCTGAAAGACTGAGTGGTACCAGCCTGTTTTCCAGAGCAGAAATATCTTTCCTCGTCCTTTTCCTTCTGCTGTGGGTTTTATTCCCCACATGAAATGATGGTTTTCTTAAAGCAATTTTTCTGTAGGGTGTGTTCAGAGTATGCAGTGAGGGTTTGCTGGAGCTGAAGCTCTGCTGTCCTGTTTTTTCTAGAAACATGCAACATGGCAGCAGCCATGGAAACTGAACAGCCGGGCCTGGAAATATTTGAGACTGCAGGTCGTGAGGAGCAGGTCCCGAGAGAGGAGCAGCCGAAACTGGAACCTTTCTATGTAGAGAGGCACTCCTGGAGCCAGCTTCGGAAACTGCTCACAGATACACGGAAATATCATGGATACATGATGGCAAAAGCCCCTCATGACTTCACATTTGTGAAGAAAAATGATCCCGAAGGACCTCATTCCGATAGGATCTACTATCTGGGTAAGCTGGCTGTGACAGTGTCACTGCAGGGCTGTTTGGGATTGACTGTTCCTGACAGCTGGGTGTTCCTGGCAGTTAAATCAAGAGGGATTCCAGGCCACACTGGCTGGTCAAAAGTCATGATTGTGATCGTAATATCTCATTAAAACTTATGATGTAATCTCCCATGGGAGTGGCATGATTGGAGGTGACCCGTTAGACCTGGAAAAGAACTGGGAAGTGTCCTTTGGGGCATGTTCCCAAGCTGGAAGTGTGTTCAGTCCCTTTTCTCTCACCCCAAGTATATACTCTCTCCAAAAGCTATGCAGATTTATCTCCATTCTCTTATTACAGCTGTTGGGTGGAATCTTGTTCTCCTTCAAAGTTTCCTTCCAAAACAGAGATTTTAAGTGTAATTTTGAAAGTCCTTTGTTGCTCAGTTGCCAATAGAACAGGTTTTCCAGGAATTCTATGGGGAATAAATAGCAGCGTAGGTCAGGGGCAGCTTAGAGAGTAAACACTTTTCTTAACACTTTTGGTCTTAATAATAAAAACCTTTATGTAGTTTGTTGTTCTTGGATTCAGTGCCTCACTTGTGCATTGTTTTGCTAATTAATATTCACTTGATAGAAGTGATTTGGCACCATAAGTGATACTGTGAGCAACCCTGTGAGTGGCTTTTTGGAGCAGGCCTTGTGATAGAGGAATGCTTTTGTCGAGAGCTGCAGTAGCTGAACATAAATCCATGAAAACCTGGATTAGGGAGAGAAGCAATGGCTGAAGCAGAGACCTAGGAGCCAGAGCCATGTCATAACCCCAATTCTTGCCACTTAGGCTACTTGCTTAAGCTCAGGTTTGTGATTCACAGTCTTTGCATGTGCTGTGCAGTGACATACTCAGAAAACTGCTGCTCTTTTTCCCCTTTTCAGGGGATGGGGGTCATAATCCTTGGATGATGCTGAGTTCAAGCACATCATGGGTGGGGTTGAGGTTGATTCCCCTGGGATGAGCTCTGGTTTCCCAAGTGCCACTTCCTGAGCTATAGATCAGGCTTGGCCTTTCCTGGAGCACACCGGGCTCCATCTGGGCTGATCCCTATGTGCCTGGGCAGGAGCCTTCAGAAACCTGAATAGCACTGAGGGAGAGGAGCAGGAAAGGGGTGTTCAAACCTCCCTAAAGGTCCATTACCTTTGAAACACAGGCAGTGTATCCCAGACAGGGGAACTGGCACAAAAGCCCTCCTTGATTTATAAAGCTTATGGAATAAGAGGGCAATAAGAAAACACAGAGTGCCTCAGGCAGCATGGGGTAAGCCCGGGTGTCATTGTTCTCTGCCTTCTCTGTGACTTGCGTTTCTGTGAAGCAGGGAACTCCCATAGCGAGGCTGCAGTGCAGAGACCATCAGTACTTCCTCTGGTAGGAAGGGCCTGTGAAACTGTTCCTGAGCATCTTTTGAGAGTGTTTGGATTAGTAACAGAAAGCTAATACATTTTTTTTTCTCCTCACGTTCACAATAGCAATGTCTGGGGAGAACCGGGAGAACACACTCTTCTATTCTGAAATTCCCAAAACCATAAACAAAGCTGCTGTCCTGCTGCTTTCCTGGAAGCCTCTTCTAGATCTTTTTCCGGTGGGTCCTGATTATTTTCTTACTTCAAGCATGTGAGGTTTGGGGTTTTCATCCTGAAAATTTGAAGTTTATTGTCTTAAAAATGTTAAGATTCTTCTCGTACATGCCAGCCCTGCAGTCATCCCAAAATTAAGCACAGCTTTCTCCTCAGTGTTTGGAGTTCTGTCCTCTCTGTGTGCTGGATGATTCCGTTGCTGGCAGAGATGGCAAGTGCTAATTTACATCAGGTTCTATGCTGTGAGATCCTGGGGATTGCTGAAGGAGCCTGGAGTCTCCAATCACTTCCCTGCTGTCTTGCAGGGGAAGTGATGATTCCCCCGAGGATCAGTCAGTGGCTCTGTGACTCATGCTGGAGCAGAGGATCCCTTTCCCACTCACTGGGATGTGGATTCCCTTTTCCCTGCTGCACATAGCAAGCCTGCACCATCCCATCCCATGCACCATGGCAGGCTGGAGGAGGTGGGACAAACCCCACATGGAATGAGGTGTATTTTTCCCTGCGTTATTTCCCAGGGCTGTCAGCCAGACATAAAACTCCGGCTGTGCTCTCCTCCCACCAGACCAGTCACTGAATGTCTGGGAAAGTGAGCAAAGCCTCTCCTGCTCATTCTAGAAATAACAGACTCTCGGTCTGAGCTTTCTTATTCCAGGGAATATTGGGAATAATGCTAGCCTTGCTATGGGCGGAGTGGCTATCAGTTTACAGTTGTGTGGGATCTGATCATGGCCTGCACCTACGAGTGCTGATGACAGAGGCAAAGCAGGAGCGGGCATCCAGCTGGCAGCAGGATTCTGGAGGAGGAGGATGTCTGCTCAGCCATCTGCTCCTGGAAGCAGAGTAAAGCATGCAGAACAGAGGTGTTGATTGGGCTTCTCTGCCTGTTTTCAGGCCATCCTGGACTATGGGATGTACTCCCGAGAAGAGGAGTTGCTGCGGGAGAGGAAGCGGATTGGAACTGTTGGGATTGCCTCCTATGATTACCACCGAGAGAGCGGCACTTTCCTGTTCCAGGCGGGGAGTGGGATTTATCATGTGAAAGATGGAGGCCCCCATGGATTCACTGTGAGTTTAGTCTTCTCCTGTCTCTCTGAAGGACTTTGCTCTGGCAAGAACCTCCTTTGGCTTATAGTGAGAGCAGAGAGCTGATTATTAGCAGTTACTGCACTAGCACAGGAAATGACCTTGATAACACTGGAAATGGGGTTATCCACAAGGGTGTGTTTCCATGATTGTAGAAACTCAGATGCAGGGTTACAACAAGTGGTAAAATGGTGGCAGCAAGGCAGGAAACCAGATTTGTTTGAATTTTCACTATTTTCCAATTTTATGGACTAGCAGTGTCCATAAAAAGCAACAAAAGGCTCCATGCTCTTCCACAGAGTCAGACTTCACATCAGAAACAACTTTTATCCCCAGGCTGCAGTTTCCAGATCACTGTTCCGTGGTCAGTGCTGGATGTGTTACACCATATTTACACCATTTGACTGTACAACTTGCAGAACAAGCAGCCTTCACTCTGCTGGTGCTGAAGCTGGCCTTCAAAGCTGAAAAAATTTATTATTATTATAATAGATACCTGGTGTTTGTCTAACCCTATTGTGAGGGTTAATTTGCTGTATCTTGAGTTGCTTTTGGAGGACAAGGTTGCAAGTTCTGCCAGCCCCTTTTAGGGTGCTGTTTTTAAGAGTATGCCAGGCTTCTCTACACAAGCTGCCCTCTGATTTGGGGCTGATCTTCAGTTCTGGGGAAAGAGGCCTGGTGGAATGTTGGTAGAGGCACAACTTTCCCTGTAAAATATCTGCATGGTATTTTTCTGTGTGTAAAGTGGATAGACTCCTCTCTAAACATGTATTTGAAGTCAGTGTCCACACTGCTGTGGTCTTCTGAAAATCCAGGTTACTCAGTGGATGTGTTCCTGTGTTGTATCTTACTGTGCTTCTTTTTTTTTTTTTTTTTAATTCCAAACAGCAACAGCCTTTAAGACCTGTTCTGGTAGAGACCAGTTGTCCAAATATCCGGATGGATCCCAAGCTTTGTCCAGCTGATCCAAATTGGATTGCATTCATCCATTGCAATGACATCTGGATATCTAATATAGAATCCAGGGAAGAAAGGAGGCTGACATTTGTGCACAATGGTAATGCATCCTGAATTAAATTCCTGTACCTCCTCTGCACTTGTTCTTGCTAGACTGCATTAAGCAATGGCACTAAAGGTTCTCCTGAAATGGGGGTAATGGTCACTGTTTATTCCACCTTGTTTGTCACATTCTGTATATGTCCTGTAGTGCAGATACGGGATGATTCTTTTCCCTGCACTGTGCAATCTGGCAGAATGCGTTGTTTGTTGGATACATATGGAAGGGCTCTTCTGAAACACAGCACATTGCTTTTTCTATGGAACAGCCCTTTTTGTGTGGAGGAGCTGTGGGTGGAATAGAGCTGGAGGAAAGTTTCTGTCAGCGAAATCAGGCTGCAGAGACTTTTAGAAACAATTTAGGCAGTTTCTGAATAACACTGGGGCTTCTGCTGGCCCCTTATACTCAAAAACTTAGATTCTCACTTCTTACCCTCTCCAACTCTTTTTAGGCATTTATCCTGTAAGAAAGAAAATGGGAAATTGTGGATAAAACACTTTAAAAATCAATTGCACTTTGTATTTAAACTACATAACCTAAATTTTAGTCAGTTGAAATTTCTGACACTTTATAATAATGCTTTAGACTATTTAAATGCTAAATATTAAAATATTATGTAAGTACAGTAAAAATAAACTGTAGCAATGACTCCTTCTCAGATGATAATTATTTATGGAGCGCTGCTAAGTTACCTCCAGGGTAACAGGAAAAATGTTGAAGCCCTATGGATATGTCATCATGTTGAGATGTTATGTAAGTCTGTTACTCTTGGTTTGTACAGTGAATGAAATACTGATGCTTTCATTTTTCTGAATCTTCATGTTTTCAGTTTCAGTTGTTCAGAAAGGTTTGAGGTTTTGATTTTCTTAGAAGTTGTAGTTCCAATTCACTGAACTCACGTAGAGAGAACGTTTTCTTTCTTTGACTAATTGAGAGCCTGATTAGGTACAAGTAAGAAGAGAGAATGGCTTTCCTTTCCTAAAAGAAGCTACCACGTCAGAGAGGATTAAATCCTCCCTAAGTATATGAACAGAGAAGGCTGGAAGCAGAAAGCAAATCTGCTGAGAAGTCAGATTTACTATCGTGTAATTGTTCCCTGAGGGTGAACTTGGGCTGTGTTTGGGATAATGCAGAACTGGTTTGGTTCTGCAGCACATCATGAACTAATTCTTTGGTGTCTTTTTTTAGAACTGGCCAATATTGAGGAGGATCCAAAATCTGCAGGTGTGGCTACTTTTGTGCTGCAGGAGGAGTTTGACAGATACACTGGCTACTGGTGGTGTCCAAAAGCACAGCCAAGTAAGTGTGGGGATCCAGCGTGTCTGACAGGCCCTGTCCAGTGCAGAGCTCTCTCTTCCTCCTACTTATCTTTATGCAAATGAGGAATGGCCTCCTTTGGAACTGTCTGCAGCAGGGGGCAGGTTACAGGGGCCTTGTGAGCACTGGGGAGAGAGATTTCCCTTCCCACAACAGTGGTGGGAGTTGTAAGAGTCTCAGTTTTTTCCTTAGTGAAACATGAATCACAGGCTTTGTTGAATTTTTCTTCATCCTTCCAATCTGCTTGTGCTCCTGAGAGAATATTGATGCCTGCAATAACTGATAATTCTGTTCTGTAATTTTGTAATGTTAATTCATTTACAGCACTGGATGGGGGTAAAGTTCTTCAGATTCTTTATGAAGAAAATGATGAGTCAGAGGTAGAGATTATCCACGTCACATCACCCATGCTGGAGACAAGACGAACAGATTCCTTCCGGTACCCCAAAACTGGTGAGACCCTGAAACCTTACGTGCCTGTTTCTGGAAGACACCTGTTTTATTCCATGTGCCTGGCAGCAGTGACTCTGCAAGCTTAGAGCAGAGAGGTGTTGAGTAATCTTTGAACTGCTGTCCAGGTGGTGCAAGTGTGTTTGGGGAAGCTGCTCTGGAGGCTGGATGAGTCACTGGTGACTGTGCTGATACTGCAGCCATGTGGTTACTGAGGGCTCTGGGGTCAGGAGCTGGCAGAAGCCCTCTCTCACTGTCACTGTTTGAGCCACTCTCTGGGATCCTGGCAGACCTGAGTTGCTGAGGAGTTAATTCTCATTACAGCCTTGTGTTTCTGAGGGAACAGCTCCAGAATTACAGCCCTTTGAGGTTTTGGGAGGGTTTCTGTTTAGCTGCTGGCACTGCCCTGGCAGTTTAAGTTCTGGAGGACTCTGATCTCCAGGATTGCTCTTGGACTTTGAACAGCAAACCTGTCCTGCTGCAGCCTGCCAGGAAAACCACCTGTGGTCACATTTGCAAATGATGATCTGCAGGCTTCAGCAGTGAATGGCTGAGGGCAGGCTTGGAGTGCCACTGGAAGCAGGGAAGTGGGATTTAAGCAGACCTGCTGAGGGCTGATTCACTGTCAGGTGTGGGACAAGTTTGAAGAGTTCAACCTTTCTGAGATGTCCCTGCTGTCACAGCAGGACACATTGCTCCGGTAACAGTGGTTTGCTCTCGTTCCTCACTCCTGAAATCCTCAGTTTTTGGAGAAATATCTTCTGTTTGGCTGACGTTCTCAAGCTGCAGAATTCATTCAGATCTTGTAGATTCCCCAATCCACTGGAAAAGCTTTCTGCTTTTCCTGGTTTACTACTTGCATCTAGGAGAGAGAAGGGCTCAGTGTGAGGCTGGGAAGAAAGGTGACACCTTGTGGATTTTGGTGCTTGTGAACACTCAGATTTCTGAGAGTATTTTGCTGTGGCTCTGTTCAATGCACAGAAAACAAGCTAACGAAAGCCCAAATCCCTTAAACAATATGTAGCTTTATTATCATAATGGCATTAATGATGGCAATAGGTTTTTAGGTGTTTCATTTTCACAGATGCTCTTTAGCACTGGATCACTTTCTGTGTACCACCTTGAAATAACAGCCAAACAGTGAACCAAAGCTTACTTTGCTATTCCATTCACTCCTGAGCATTTACTTCCACCCTGTAAGTGCATCCACTGATTGTGGGAGAGAAGACTGACTGTTACAGCAGCGTGGCTCTTGGTCTGTTTGCAGGATTACATCCTCTAAATCTCCTCACGTTTGCAGGGGTTTTTTTTGCCTGCCTGATTCTGTGCTGTCTCTCACACATACAGGGAGGCTATTTGATCAAAGAGCATTCTGCTGTTTGCCTTTTCCAGTCCTGTATGAATAACACCACAATAATGCACCGCAAACAATTGGTGCCTGACTGCTAACATCTGTTTTTATAGGTACAGCAAATCCAAAGGTCACTTTCAAGATCTCTGAAGTGACAATCAATGCAGAAGGCAGAGTAAGTCTATGTTCTGTTTGTTTGCCAAATACATATAATTGCTATGATTTTTTTCTTTTTTTGTAAAATTCATTTTCCAGTTCTGTACAAAGAAACTTTCCTGGTTGTAATGGCTTCCTGGCTTCTCTGGAGGCAGTGCCCTTGGCTCATTCCTGTGCAGATACTCAGTGTGCAGCAGTATTTCTCAAGGCTGTGCTTTCCTTTGCTACCACTGGTGTGTGAACTCAGCTGCAGAGCAGAGTATTGTAGGTGTGGATGGTTAGACCTTCCTCTGTGACTGATCTCTTGATTGGCTGCAGATATTGGGAAAATTGGATTGCAAATACAATATATCACCTTACAAAAGCATGAACATATGGAAAGAGATGAACTTTGCTTTTGCCCTGGGATTTTTTAAACAGATGGATAAATTTCCACAGCCCAGTCCAAGATCTTTGGACAGATGGGAAATTAATCTTATCAAACAGACACATTAACAGCCGTAAATTATTGGAATTCTCCCAACTCTTGAGCTACTTCAGCCATCAGCAGTCACCTGCTGGGATGGTGATGCTGGTGTCAGCCAGCAAAGGCAGGGAAAGCCTTCAGGATGCTTTGGGTACCACTGGGACTTGTTCCCAGTCCCAGCAGGGACAGACTGCAGCACTGCATATCATGGATTAGAACCACATTGATAACTGGGTGTCATGCAGGATGTTGAGCACTTACCCACGAAAATCCTACAAAACAGCTCGGTACAAATCATCTCCCCTTTACAGGGGGGAACTGAGAGTTCAAATAAGTTGTGTGAGATTAATGATGGGTTTTTGAGCAGCACCCAGATTTCTCTGGTCCCAGCCGTGGCTCTGCTGGCAGTGTGCAGCTCTCCTGCTGTGCTGGGGTCTGGCTGCAGACAGGGTTCAGTCCCCTGTGTTGCAAAGGCTGAACAATCTAAATTGCATGAGCTGCACAGAAGAAGTCTTCTGTGTCCAGGCTCTCATCGTGCATGAAAAACTGGTCGTGGGGGTTCATCTCAGTGTCACTGAATTGCTGCTTTGTCAACAGATTGCAGATGTTGTGGATAAAGAGCTAGTTCAGCCCTTCGAGATCCTCTTTGAAGGAGTAGAGTACATTGCTAGAGCTGGGTGGACGCCAGAAGGAAAATAGTGCGTATGTTAATCCTGTCTCTGCTCAGATGGTTTGGGGTCATACAGTCAGAAGCAGATTGTAGTGGTCTCTGTCTTCTTCCAGCTTAAGCCTGCTTTCACTTTTACATTGCTACCAACTTGTTTGTGCAAAGGGGACCATTTTTCCAAAAGCCAAACCAGAGCCCTCCTTGTGTCTTTCTCTGCTACCTGGCCCTACTGCTTTGGGTTTGGGCACTCGCAGCCTTTGATGTGTGTGTCCTCTCAGCATCCCTGTGAGAGAGAGTGCAGTGCTATTATCCCCATTTTACAGATGGGGAACTGAAGCCCAGAGAGGTTAAGTGCCTTGCCATGGTCACGCAGGAAGTCTGTGGCTGAGGAGAGAAATGAGCCCAGGTCCCCCAGGCCCTAGGCTAGCGCCCTAACCACTGGACCATCCTTGCTGACCAGACTTACTGATCAGAAAACCTGCTGTAAGTGCTACTTACATTTGCATGTCATTTTAACCCTGTAGATGATGTAGTACAGTGTTTCTAACTCACCAGAAGCTTGTCCGAAAGGGTATTTCACTGGAAGGGTTGTCCAGCCCTGGCACAGGCTGCCCAGGGCAGTGGTGGAATCACCATCCCTGGAGGGACTTCAAAGCTGTGTAGATGTGGCACTTGGGGACATGGTTAGTGGTGGGCTTGGGCTTGCAGTGCTGGAGGAATGGTTGGACTCGATGATCTTAAGGGTCTTTTCCAACCCAAATGATTCCATGGTTTTCCAGAAATGCACTCCTCCAGTTCTTGAATCTAAAGATGGCTTTCACCTTTTTAATTTCTTTCCCATCCAAATGTGGAAGAAATCCAGGGACACATTTGCTACTTTATCCTGCTTTTTGGAGGATTATTGTTGGAGCTACATGTAAAGCCATCAGAATATGGCAGGGGCTGCTGCTGGTCTCTTTAGGTGCCAGTGTTATCCTCTGCCAGGTGTAGATCTAAAAATAGTATTTTCACGAGCATCCTGAAATTTCAATTGAAATTTTTCTGCTTCATTATTCCTTCTGATTTTTCTCTTCTCTTTCTCCCTTGAAGCACAATTCAAATCAGGGAGAACAGAATGAGTTAAACTTTTGAACTTGCAGTGCTTATGCAATATTAAAATGAAGCGAAATAGGTTCCTGTGTTATGGAAGAAATTTGTTTATGTGGGTGAAATTCTGCACATGACTTAATCTGCAATTGAATATTCTTGACTCCCTCAAAATGCCTGGTGCTAGAGTTTCTGCTGAGATTTTCAGACTTGTGTCATACTCATGGTTGCATGTTATTTTCTCTAATATCTGTGTCCTCAACAGCATCTGGTCCATCTTGCTGGATCGCTCCCAAACTCGGCTTCAGATAGTCCTGATCCCTCCTGCATTATTCATCCCCACAGAAGATGATGCAATGGAAAGACAGAAACTTATTGATGCTGTACCAGATTCTGTTACACCTTTCATTATTTATGAAGAAACGACAGACATCTGGATAAATGTAAGAATTAGAATTTCAGCCTTCTTTGACAGTTTGTAGCACTCAAGCAATGTTGGTGTTACTGTGCTGTCAAGGAGAGTGATCCCATCGTGCAAGTTCTGTGCATATTCAGTGCTTCCTGCTGTAAAAAGCAGGATGTAGAGAACAGATTTGGGTTGTGAAAACAGAGCTGCTTTGCTTGAGTCTATGCAGTGCTCAGAGCCAGGAGCAGAGCCCAGGGCTCTGATGTTCCCAGGCAGCCCCTTGCCCACAGCGTCACTGACACTCTTCAGCTTCTTGGTGCCAATTTTTAGCCCCAGTAGTGCCATCAGATGAAATATTCTTCAGGCAACAAAGATATATCAAGATGACACTGGGTGAACAAGTCCTGAGAGTCAGCTAATAGGCACTGAACCCCTCCTGAACTACATCTGATCTGGTGAAACAGATTAAGAGTGTGATGTTCTAGGAGGTGAACTGCAGGGCCTGTGCTGGGAGCACTCATGGGTGTGCCTGGTCACCGCTGTAAGCTGTGCCTCCCCTCACACTGCTGCACATAAAGATCCGTGTCTCTGCAGTGACATCCCGCTGGAGGTGTGCCTGGGAGCATCAATCACTGGCACATAGTTGGATCTTTCAGCAGAGAATATTTGCACAAAAACTTCCAGTGAGTGGTCCTTATACAGCAAGTGCTCTCTATGATACCATATTCCTTAGTAAGTGTTTGGTTTCAGGATGGTGCAGTGAGTTTCCCTTTCTCCATTATTTTTACTGGCTGAAGTGGTTTTTGACTGGCAGCTCATACTGTGAAGATAAATGCTCCCAAGTCCTCCAAAGACTGTCCCTTAAAGCAAGAGCCAACATGTTGATGAGTGGGAAGATGATGTCAGCTCATCCTTTAAATAATCCTTCACTTGCAGGCAGCACAGGACAGACGTCTGCAGAGTTGGACCCATCTCTGTGTCTAAGATAGAAGGGCAGGTGCAGAAAAGCTTAATTAGTTTGGTGACCAGGATATAGAGTTAGACTGGCAGAAAGCTGGAGCTGTGGGGATGTGGCACTGGCTGCAGACCCCCCTGGCTCCAAGTGTAACTGGTTCTCCCAGTAAGGGACAGTGCTGCACCCAGTTAGCCTGGACTGTGTGGTCTGCAAGAGCACAAGGTCTTGCAAGCAGCAAGAGGAACATATTTTGTGTGACTGCAGTGCCAGAGTCCCGCTGATAACAGTGATCTACTGCTCTGTCTCCTCAGATCCATGATATCTTCCATGTCTTCCCTCAAACCCATGAAGATGAGATAGAGTTCATTTTTGCCTCCGAGTGCAAAACGGGTTTCCGGCACCTGTACAAGGTCACCTCGGTTCTGAAGGAGAGCAAATACAAACGGTCCTGTGGAGGCCTCCCTGCTCCGAGTAAGGGGAATTATTCTTGTGCTTTAATTGGACATTTGTTGCTGACCAGTGAGGAAATAAATGTCCTTCCAGCTGGCAGGAATTATTGTCTTATTGGAAACTTCTGCTGTTGTCCAGGAAAGCACTTCAGTGTACAGTCATTCCTCTGGAAATTGTACAGGGGTTATTCTGTTTTCAGCATGGCTTAATTTTAACCTCGATCCTTCCTTATGGACTAGAGGGAAAGGTTTCCAAAAACCAGATGGGAAACAAGCTCCCTGTGATACCATGAGACATACTTGGCTTTTCCTCCTTACTGCTGGGACTTGGTCTTGCTCAGATGCAGGAAATCACTGTGTGCAAAGCTCCCAGAGTGGTTTTTTCCACAGCATGTGTTCTTTAATTCACAATTTCATGCTGTGATACTTAATTTACTTGGTGTGTGTTAAAGGCACCTTCTGAACTCTGTATGCCCAGAAAGTACACCTAATTTTACTAGAGGTCCTAGTTCCATGCAACTGTTGTGGGTCTTTTTTCCACATAGCATTATATATGGGGTTGATTAGATTTCTCTGAATGCATCTGACTTCTTTTTCTTGCTAAATCTCCCTTCTTCTAAGGGAAGTGAAATAATCTTATAAAAGCAGAGTTCTTGCAAAATTTTCCATTTCTGATACCTCATATTTACATTGCCTGCCTATTGTTCAGTATAAAACCTTTATTTCTATGCGAGTGAAAAAATACTTTTAGAAATAAAAATCTCTGTATGTTGGCTATTTGCAGGTGACTTCAAGTGCCTCATCAAAGAGGAGATAGCAATTACCAGTGGGGAATGGGAGGTGCTTGGCAGACATGGATCCAATGTAAGTCTTGGTCTTGTTTCATGGATATCCTGCCACACACACAGAGAGATGGTCCCTTGGAGGGTTCAGCATAAACCTAATAATCCAGTATGGTTTTAGCCAAAATACACTGTATTTCTGTTTTGAGTAACTTGTGAGCTTGCACAAGGAGGGAAGGAATGGTCCCCAAACTGCTGCTCTTCTAGCTCTGAGCTGGATAAATCCTTTGATCATTTGAAGTAAACTGACAGAGTTGTGGACGGTAAGAGCAGTTCTTTGGTTTATCCCTTGCAAATTGCTGGGCTCCAACTCAGCATTATAGAAGTGGGGCAAGAGGGGTATGGGGGAGACTTTGAGGCGGTAGAACTGGATATTGAGGGATATGCTGTTTGTTTTGTTCCTGACAGATCTATGTGGATGAAGCCAAAAAACTGGTGTACTTCCAAGGCACAAAAGACTCCCCTCTGGAGCATCACTTGTACGTTGTTAACTACGAGAACCCCGGGGAAGTGAAGCGTCTGACAGAGCGCGGTTACTCGCATGCCTGCTGTGTCAGCCAGGTACCTGTGCCTGCCAGGGCTGGCTGGGCTGCTCTGCCTTAGCCCAGGCTTATCCTGTCACTCAGCAGACAGGGCAGTATTTATATATAACAAAAGCAGATTTTAGGCTGTGTTGTGCCCTCCTGTATGTTGCACAGTCAGTGTGTAAAACCACCCTGGGAATCAGACTTGACCTCCCAGTTCCGTTGCTCTCCAGCTCACTTCAGGCAAAAGGAGCTGGGATGAATTGTTTGAAACTCCTTGAGCCTCACTGTCTGCCTGCAGTGGACTAGAGAGCAATCACCAGAGGAGATGAGCCTGGGCAGCATTGGGTGGAGTTCCAGGAATCCAGCTGGGAATTCATGACCCAGAAGAAGGTGTGTGACAAGCTCCTCATGCCACTCTTGGATTTGCAGGTGTATCTTTGGGTTTGGAGTGTTAAGGACTGTGGTGTTTCAGAAGCAAAAGTGCTCAGTTTTCTGGTTTAATTTGGTCCATAAGCATCTTCTCAAAGAACTAAATGCAAAAAGAAATGATCACTTGCTTGTGCCTCTGCACTGAGGAGTTCAGGGTGTGTTCTTTTTCTCCCCAGGACTGTGACATGTTCATCAGCAAGTACAGTAATCAGAAGAACCCCCACTGTGTGTCACTGTACAGGCTGACAGGATCGGAAGATGATGCAGCTCATAGGACTAAGGAATTCTGGGCTACCATTTTAGATTCAGCAGGTAATGGCATGGATGAGGAACAGGAAAAGGACAAGCAGGGTCAATGGATGAAAGATATCCCAGCGTATGCTTGCTTGAGATCTGCTGTTTTGGCTGACCAGACTTGTCTCTGAAACTCAGGCTTGTGTGAGGAGTTCTGTGAAGTACAGGAGGGACATTTTCAGCTCAGCAACAAATGGATATAAACAGACCATGAAGGAATTTAGAGTAGATATTACTAAGTTTCTCCTGCCAGTTTTAGCTCAGTGAGGGGTTTAAGTGCACTCACTTGCTCTGTATGATGTGCCTGCTGAAGAGTGTGTTCCTGGGGAGGGAGGTGCACTTCTTAAATAGTGTTTGCTGCTGCCTACTCGTGTCTTTGTGAGACAGCTCTTGGGCTATAATCTTCCACTGGATTTCTGTTCCCTTTCATTTCTCCTTACCTGAGGCATACTCCATGTCCTGTGCTTTCCATGTGGTAATGTAATGAGTCCTAAGTGGGATTAGGAAGGGATGGGACATCCATAATGCTTGCGTCAGGGGAGAAGAGTTACTGTTGTTCACAGGAGAGCAGGGATGGGAATGTGATAGGGCTCAGAACGCTCACCTAGGGCTGGAGCATTCCCAGTCTCTGCCTGGATCCAGCCACATCCACTAGAAAGTGTGGGAGAGACCTCCACTGGGATTGCAGTGAGACTGGTGACAGAGCACTGGTGAAGCAGAGCTGTTACTCATCCATTCCTGTTTAAACCAGGCTCTCTGTTCCCTCCCATGGCAGGTCCTCTTCCCGATTACATTCCCCCTCAAGTGTTCTCCTTTGAGAGCTCCACGGGGTTTACACTGTATGGAATGATGTACAAACCCCACAACCTGCAGCCTGGGAAGAAGTACCCCACGGTGCTCTTCATCTATGGAGGCCCTCAGGTGAGTTGGTGAGCAGTGGGGTGGGCTGGCAGGGATCACTCCTCTGCTCTCCTGCAGGAACAGTTCCTGCTCTGTGCTGAGGGCAGCAGGTGGCATTTTGCCTGTTTGGTGAGTAGGTGCTTGGCCAAAGGTGCTGTAAGGATTCGTGATCTCCAGGTCCTGAATCCAGGCACTGCCACTTGTCTGAGGACAGGTATGGAGTAGCAGAGCTGGAACTGGGAGAAAAGGGAATCAGGTAGTCCTTATTCTTAGTTCTGTCTCCTCCTCCTCTCCAGTTGCCTCATTCGACCTCAGTTCAGCTCTTCATGCCCATGACACAGAATGGCTTGTTTTACTGGGAGAAGAGTTTATTGTATAGCAGGGAGAGGGAATCTTACAGCACGGAGTAGGGATCTTGAAAACTTTACATTATAAAATTGTATAAAGCATTTAAAGGTAAATATGAATAAAATCTGAAATTGGATTAAGGGCTGACCTCTGGATTCTGTGCTGCTCTTGTATTCCAGGTACAGCTGGTGAACAACCGGTTTAAAGGAATCAAGTACTTCCGGCTGAACACTTTGGCCTCTTTAGGCTATGTTGTCGTTGTCATTGACAATAGGGGCTCCTGCCACCGAGGGCTGAAGTTTGAAGGAGCCTTTAAATACAAAATGGTAAGTGGACTCTGAGTCTGGCTCTGTTCTCAGCCAGAGATGGGTTTGAGTCCCAGTGTTACAAGTGCTGAACCAGTGTTTCGGCACAGGTGCCCAGCACTGCCTGTGTGACACTTCCAGGGTTTGGGGACAGGAAGTGTATATAGGTGAGAGTTGAGGGAGGAAAGATGCTTGATGTGGGAGAGATAAAATGTCATGGTTTGAGGTTGTGAACCAGCTCCAGCCTGACACAGGGAAGTTCATAATGAGGCTGTGATGACTCAAAGATGAAATCTGTAGCTCACATGAAGCAGGACAGTTGCATTCTGAGCATGGATCACTCTTGAGCACCAAAGCTCTGAAGGTGGTTACCTTGGGCAACGTAACTTTGGCCTGTAACTAACAGAACTTACCTTTGTCTCTGCCCTCCCAGGGACAGATAGAAATAGATGACCAGGTGGAAGGGCTGCAGTATTTGGCATCGCAGTACGACTTCATCGACTTGGAGCGTGTGGGCATTCACGGCTGGTCCTATGGAGGCTACCTCTCCCTAATGGCTTTAACACAGAGGTCAGATATCTTCAGGGTATGTTCATGCATTGAGTACTTACTCTGGTGGTGCAGATGGAATTTTTCCTTTAATAGTGTGACTTCCAAGGGTGATCACAGCACAAAGACCTGATAGCTTGCTCTAGAGAAGTTAGGACACAGTGCAATGGCTGTTTTCTTCAAGACTCTTCTATTTGGGGGACTTCAGAGAGAAGTTGCTTTTCTAGCAACTGTTGGACTGTTGAGCTTGCAATGACTTAACTGTGCTGGTGTAGCTCTACCTATCTCAGGTCACCTGTGCTGAAGGTACCTTAGGTAGTGTTAGCTGCTGCCCACTTTGTGCCAGCTGAACTCTTTGTGATGTGAACCAGGTAAGGGAAACAATCCTGGTGAAAAACAACACCTCCTTCTCATTCTCCCTCTTTTTGGCCCTGAGAGAGTAGTTCCTTTGCAGACTGATCTATTCCCAGATCAAATTGCCCACGCTGCTGCATTGCAGTGTGTTCTAAAGCAGCCAGGAGGGCAGTCTGGGGATGGGGAGAGGTACTGGAAAGAGGTTCTTGTGCCTGCCTGACTTTAGACCACTGTAATAAACAGCCAGACTGCCTTTGGGTAGAGATGTGGGAAGAGCTGGTTATTGCCCTTGGAGATGTGTTTTGTTCTTTGTGGCTACTCTTGCTTTCCTTAAATCCAACCTTAATAATACTGGGGGGTTTAACAATTATTTGTCCCAATCCTTAACAATTGTTGTATTTCTACCTTTACAAACACCTGCCTTGAAAAGGGGTTTGGGGTGTTTTTGTGGTGTTTTTTTTTCCTTAAGGGTCTTTTTTCCACAAGCCTTTCTGCAAGCTGGTGGTAGCTATGCAGGGTAGCTTGCTGAGTACTAGGGAGCTGTTTCTGTTAGACATGCAAATGGACCCAAACCCACAAAACCCCACAGAATGCACTTCCCTCACTCAGCGGCCCTTGCAGGTGGTGTGTTTAGAGCTGCTTCCAATTTGCCTGTAGGCTCTTCCTGCTTTCCAGCACGTGTGTGTCATAGCTGAGCTGTGCTGTGTGTGAACTGGGGCAGGGACAGAGAGGATTGCTTTGCTTGCTCCACAGTTACAGTGGGGTGAAGGTGTGGGAGGGAGGGACGTGGCCAGGTCAGGGGGCACTGTTGTCATTCCCCTCTCTGTGGCACTGGCAGGTGGCCATAGCCGGAGCCCCCGTCACGCTGTGGATTTTCTACGACACGGGGTACACGGAGCGCTACATGGGCCACCCGGAGCACAACGAGCAGGGCTACTACCTGGGATCTGTGGCCATGCAGGCGGAGAAGTTTCCTTCTGAGTAAGTTTGCTTCTAGCTCTTGTCTTCTGTTTTTCCTACCGGGAAAGTTCAAGCCCCATAGACACATTTTTATCTCCCTGTTCTTGGTATTTCTGGAAAAACAGATGCTGGCATTACATAATAATTTTTCAAAAACCCAATACCCAACACTAATAAACTTAATACTCAAATGAACATTTGCATAATTACAGACCATTTCATGTAAGCCCTTTTATAGTAGTTGTAATTAAAGACTATCTTTTATGTCTAAAGAAATTACAAACATATCTTCAATTTGATTAGCACTTTAGAGCCACATCAAGATAAACAAAAATTAGTTGATTGGGATATTTTTTGTGTGTTCTGAGGCTCTCTCAACACAGCAGAGCAAGCTGGGCCAAGGGCTTTCTCGCCAAAGACCTTACAATCAGCAAGGTTTAAGGCCTTGTATTGTCCAAGATAGGAAGCATTGCTGAGAATAACTAAGATACTCAGATAAAAGATCTGACTGTAATATGCATGTGCAGGAAGAACTTTCAGAGGAGGAAGGAACAGGTTTGAGAAATGTGTCTATCCAGAGCAGTTTACAACTGAAATCACTGCCTTCAATGCAAATATTTTTTTCTGAGGAGTGTTTTTGTAGGGATGTATGTGGACTGTGAAATGAGTGGGATGCTGTCTAGAACTGTTTGTCTCTTGCTTTTCCCAGACCAAACCGTTTGCTGCTGCTACATGGATTCCTGGATGAGAACGTTCACTTTGCACACACCAGTATTTTGCTCAGCTTTTTGGTGAGAGCTGGGAAACCCTATGACCTACAGGTAAGGCCAGAACAGGGTGTAAAGGTAACGTGTCTGTCTTGGAGGAGTCCAGAATGGGAACTTGTACCATGGCTATGCTGGACAGCTTGGAATTCTAGGATAAAATTGTAGCATTTGAGCCAAGCATTTTTTTAAATGTTAATATTTTATGAATTAACAAAAAGAAAAAGTGGGCAAATAAGCAGTTAAGGCTGTTCCTGAGGAGATCGGCAGCTGGAAGGCAGTGCAGCAGCATTCATACAGCATGGAACAGGGTTCTGCATTTAATTAAACCCTGCTGGCTCAGTGCAGGTGGAGCCCAGGGATCCCACACCACACTGCAGAACTGGGAATGTGCTCTGGCCAGGAGCTGCCTCTGCTCAGCCAGGCTGATCTCCTCCAGCACATCTGGATCACAGTGGGTTCTCCTGTGTTTGGGCAATGGAAGATGAGGAGTGTTAGTTCAGGTGCAGAGTTAATGCAGGGACATTCCATGGACATTTGGAATGTTGCTCTGGGACTGGTTTAAATGTTGGTGCCTGCAGCTCCTGGGGATATTTATGACTTTATTTTATTTCAGATCTACCCTCAGGAGAGACACAGCATCAGGGTCCCTGAGTCGGGGGAGCACTACGAACTGCACCTGCTGTATTACCTGCAGGAGAACCTGGGCTCTCGCATTGCTGCCATGAAGGCCATGTGACTGACCTCAGAACTCTGCTCCACAGCTGCTCTCCGGACAGGGAGGTGTAGGAAACTAGACAAAGTAGGATGGAACATAGCTTTCTGGTGCCTGCCACATGTACACACCCGTACACACCCTCACAGACACTTTTTTAAAAGTAAATTTGGTGCCATACAGGAAATTAAAGTACGGTGATCTAATAACTTTAGGTTTAAGCTGTAAATAAAATCCAATGTCTGTGGTATAATACTGTACCATGGGTGTTCTCTTGGGGGACGAGCTGAAACTGAAAACAACGTACTTCTACAGCACCAGATCTTCACTTTTTAAAAGCTTTATGGCATAATTGATGTATTTTTACAGTGTGTTCCTTGGTATCTTATTACGTAATACTGGATGATTTACTCACTACACAGAAAGAGTTTACCTGAATGGTTACAACTTTTATTAATTTTAAATGCTATCATATAGCTTTTATGCTTCGTAAAAGGGATGTGTCTCACTCCTTAGAAGCTGGTCACCAGTTGGACACATCCCTCGTCTAGATGTTAATTGTTTTTTAAGAAGAAAGACTTTTAAGCTGCCTCTTAACATATTTAAAGTTTGGATTCAGATCAGTTGATGCCAGGTTCTTTGATTCCTTCTCCCCTAGGATAAATCATTCTCTTTTCTTCCAGCAGCTTGAGAACCTATCCTGATTGTACTTGATTTCAGTGGAGAAGTGAATTGATACTTTACTGTGATATGGGCATAACAATCTTTCATTCTGAGATGCAAACTAACTTAAGTTAAAATGCTGAAACTAAACTTTCAAACAGGCTTCAAAGTGCATCCCATTGAGATTTTTCCCTGATGTTCACTCTGGAGCTGGGTTTGCAATACTCCTTCCTTATCCTCACATCAGCATGATATAGGCATATGCATCCTGTTACAATTTAGAAATTCAATACTCTAATTCCAAGATCTGCAGAGGATGTGTGGGGAGACCTTATATGTGAGGCAATATGAACTGTTCTCCTGAATTTCCTCATGTATGAGGGGCTCGTGCCCTGTTGAGTCCCCTGTTCCTGGGTCCTTTCTAGCACTACTGTGCATGATGATGCTGATGCTGATGATGCTGTCTTTGAGAACCCCCTTCTGTACAGCTTCAGGTAACCCTCAAGGAATTGCAGTCCCAGTTGTGTTTTTGCTACTGAGGTTTTAACTAAGCAGCAGGCTTGGCTGAAAAGCATAAGTGTGTGAAGGCACTTTTAACTGGCAACAGGTAATTTAGGATAGAAATCCATAGAAAATTATTCTCTTTAATCCAGAAGATTCTCCCCTTGGGACTTGCCTCTGAGACTCTGATAAGAGTTTTCTTAGAAACCCAAGAACTTCCTTTTCTTTCTGTTTTGGTGCTAGAGAGAAGCAGAGCACGATTTTCTTTTCATCTGCTGAAAGTCTGGAATCACTCTCAGTGTTTACGCTCTTAGAACTCCACATGTTGTAACCTTGTACTTTCCCTGATTTTGTAATGTTTAGCTTGATCCCAGAGCTCTGGGATTTAACAGTCTGGCTGTATCGGATCAAACCGCATCGTTTTTCAGTTAAACTGCTGGGCATGTGCACCAAAGCGAGGGGAGCTGGGGCAGTTACACGGTTATAAAAGCCGTGTGTGAGAGCAGGATCCGGTTTTTGGGATACACAAAGGAGCCAAAGCCAACAGGCGTGCAGGGAGTGTTTCCTCCGCAGTGGGGAGCCTTGGTTCGGGCTGTTCCTTGGTTTTCAGATCGCAGTGATTACAAATGGATCAGTTAAAACACCATTAGCAGGTCAATAACGGGTTGATTTTGGGAAGGGCGTGGCACGGAAGGAGTCCAGCTCCAGGGATGTCTTCTCTTAGCGGTTAATTGTGGCTGAAGCAAAGGCAGCATCCCTGGGAACTGTGTTACAGTCAGCACCGAGAGAGGAGCACGTGTGCAGCACAACAGTGGGTAGAGACAAAAGTAAGCTGTTCCTCTGGAATTCCATTGTGTTCCCAACGTGTTTATGCTGTATTATATATACATATATCTATATCTGTTCATATATACATATATGTATAAAATTACCCATGGATAGTATTCACCTTTTCCAAGGTTGTTTATATTCTGTTCAATATTAAATTAACTTGCTTTTTTGGGGTGTTTTTATTCTTTTTCTAGAGGTGATTACCCTTGAATGTAAATGTATATGATTTTTAAGATGGAATTGATCCTTTTGTTTAAAAAACAGAACAAAAATGGCCTTCATCAAACAGTGCTTTTTTTGAGAACTGAAGAGCTAAACCTTACGTGAGTAAACCAGGCTGGGTTTGGATTTGAGGCAGGATGTGATTATAAGTGCTGACATATAATTCTTAATAATGCATCCTTTCACTGTTTTAAATATACACATCAAAAAGCTATGAAAGTACAACATACTGTAACAGCTCTGTTTTGCAACATAAATTAGAGATTCTTTCTTTCCTACCATTTTCTTTTCTTTTTACTGTAGTTAAGCACTTTAAGACCCTGTGCTCTCTTATCCTGTGGAAGTGCTGGAAGGATTTATCACCAGAGTTTTGTAGTTCTTGCAAAAGAGATGCCTTAGATGAAGTCTGAGTCCAGCTAAATTCCCAGTGAAGAAAGGCAAAACCGTGTTGTGATCGAGACTGCAGAGGTAGGAAGGTGTTAGTGCTGAGGGACTTTGCATCGTTATTTTTTGGGGGGAGTGGTATTCCTGCACCTTGTATGGTGAAGTGTTGGTCTGGCCAAGGACCAGGACAAGGCTGTACCCTACAGTCCTGGAGATGGGAATGTCACTCGAGGAGGTTTCCAGCCTGTTTGATATTTGGGATTGTACTTTGTCCCTTCCTGCATGTTAAAAAACCTCTTGGTTAACGTGAGTTTTGAGAAGAACTAGTGAGATCCTGGGGGAGCAGGGGAGGTTGTGGAGCAAAAAGGTGCGAGGAGGAGCCTTTGCTGTAGCTTCCAAACCAGAGGTTGGGATGTCCCTATGGAAGCTCCTCTGCCTTCCAGGGGTGTTGTGCCCAGCAGGAGCCCTGCTCTGAGCAGGAGCAGGACTGAGCCTTCCCTGTGTGGTGGATATTTAGTTGCACAGGTGTCTTTGAGATGAATGTTTTCATATGTTTAAGAATACATATGAAATATGGGGATCTAAGTGCTGAGATACCGAAGTTGTTGTGTGTTGGTGCCAGCAGTTTCTTTTGAGGTGGTTGGGATTGGTTGTGCTTGTTTCTGGTGAAAGCACATTCTTTCACCCCCTTTTAATGCAGCTTCCTGTGATGCCTCGTTAGTGTGGGATGTGCAAAGCTGTTGGGTTTCACCCCCACCTCCCTTTGTTCTCCGTGATCTCTTTTTATTCAGAACACAGTAAAATTAGCGTATACCCAGAACTGCTTAATTTTTACAAACTGAATGGAAAAATGAGCTCTAAGCACCAAGTGAAGTTTTGAAAATAACTAACTTCATTATATTAGAATGGAAAATGCATTCCCTACTTAGTAGTGGCATTTGGAAATAGGCTATGGAAAAACTTTCTAAGTGGGATGGTGTAGTAATGCTTTAACCCTGGAGCACCTGCATCTGAACCTGGGTAGGAAATTATGGAGAGTTGTCATACTCTGAGTTCCAGCCCATATTCCCTGCCAGGAGAAGTGGGTTGTGTTCCTGCTCTGTGTGTCCGTGTGTCCGGTTGTTCTGCTGCTGCCGTGACACCCAACCCCTGCCGAGGCAGTAACAGAGTCTAAGTAAGTGAAACATCAGCCAGGTGAGGCCCCTGCCTTGGGCTGCCTATTCACTTGAGTGCCAGAACCCTGCAGAGACTTTCCGTGTGCCCCTTCAGAAGGGGAAGAGAGCTCTTCCTGCGGTTTGTACTCGGCTGTTCTGCGCAGTAGAAGTTCAGGTGTTTAATTTGAGAACATGAAGTGCCTGCTGTTTGTGTTAACAAAATTGCATGTCTCACTCCAGTGGGTTTATTGGGCTCCCTCCCTCCCCCCTTCCGAGCTCCATGGCTTTTAATCATGTAAAGTGGAGACATTAGTTTTGCTGCGTTTTATTACAAAACCTTTGTTGCAATAAAGATGCTGCTAAATAAATTGAATTAAATGTTGGGTTTTTTTCCACCCTATTTTCAACTGTCTCTCTCTTTGATTTAGGAGAGCTTGTGTGTAATTAAATCTCTGCCCTCATTGCGCTGTGGAAAGCAGCAGTGATGTGTATTTGATGCACGTCGGGTGTTCCGCAAAAGCATCTGCCATGTTTCCTGTCCCTTGTGGTTTGGGAGATGGATACCATCAGGAGAATCAGGCATTTCCTTGGCACAGCGATGTTCCCTCTCCTGAGCGTTTCCATGTGAATGCTGTTAGCAGCCCTTGGCAGCCACCAGCCGGAGCTGTCGCACTGGGGACTGCAGGACACGGTGCAGGACAGGACACAACCTCGCCGAGGTGGGACAAGTGCCACGGGGGAGGAGGTGGCCCTGGTGCCCCGGCAGAGTAACCTGTGTGAATGGAATGGGCAGTGCAAGAGAAGATATGTCCCTTCATACAGTCACCTTGTGCTCAGCCTCCTGTTTGTCTCTCTGAGCAGAATGGGCTTTGCAGGCACCCCAGTCCCATGTAGTGCTATCCCAGAAGGTCTGGGGTGGGGCTCAAGGCAGATACGATTCATGTTTTTAGTCACTTCTGATTTTTCACCCACAGAGAAGCACCCTCTGTTCAGGAAGGAGGGAAAGCATTGGCCTGTGCTCTGCCCTGTTCCTATACAAGGTTCCCAGTTTGCAATCCTTTGTGTGCATCCATGGAGGCTTCCGAGACCTGAGAGAAAGGACCAAAGATTTAGCAAAGTCCTTTCAGGCTAAAGTCATGGTATGTTTTTAGTGTTTGGGGTCACAGTGCTGGTCTGGGACAGAGTAACAGGAAAATCTTTCCTGGAAGAACTTACGGCCTGGGCACAATTGACCCTCTTGTCATCTTATGGGATTAATAACAAAACTGCAAATGGCAGCTGGGATTAAAGGCCTGTGTTTTCCTCCCCAGCATCAAGTCTTTTCTCAGGATAATCATTTTCCAGACTGCTCCTGCCAACAGACCTATGGAGAACCAGTGCTGGTTCACTCCAGCTCCTCAGCACAGGCATGCAACACCACCGGGCTGGCCCTACAGGGCTGCACATTTCCCAGGGAATTCCCAAGATCAGGATTTCCTCTCTTAAAAGCAAACAGCAACAGACTGCTCCAAGGCAAAAACCAGAAGCAAGGAAATGATGACCCAAAAGCAGCAAGGCAGGAACCTGTGGGAGGAAGGAGTGGTGGTGCAGGGCTGGGACTGCATCCCCTCCCTCAGCTCTTGGAGCCATGCTGTTTGCTTCCTGCTGGAAGAAAAGCCCTTTTGCTTCCAACAAAGATAGTTTGAACAATTTGCTTTCACTATTGCCCTCTCTCTTCTCCTTTCTATTCTACTTGCAATTTCGTTAGAAATAGATGAGTAAATACCACGTACATTTGTGTGGGAGCTGCAATGGCTTGTGGTTTTATGATTTTCCCCCCAGCTGTGATTCATTGCTTTTTACATTTTTTAATCTATTCCCCCACACCCCCTCCTGCTCTCCCTGTCTCCGTGCAGCCCAGCAGCTGTCATTATCAGTGAAATGACTTGACATTATTTTGCTGTACTTTGTTTCTATTCATTGATTTGTTGAATGAAAACTATTTATCTGGCACTGACACGCGAGATTGGAGCCTTTCAAGAAGAGGCAACTCTGCAGTATAATTTGGCTCCAAAATGAGCAGAGCAAGAGCTCTGTATTAAACCAGCCCGGCTGAAATCCCTGGCCCCATGACGGAGCAGAAGCAGTGGCTGCACAGCCTACAGAGGTGGTGTCTAGGAAAAGCATCTTTCCTTATCCTGCCTGCCCCCTGGGAAGCCCTGCTGGGCTCTTGCCAAAGGCAAATGAGGAATTTCTCTAAGGCTGGGGATGCAGGGAGGTGCAGGAGGGGAGGCAGGTGCTGGGCAGCAGGTATGCAGTGTCTGACTGGGGCTCCCAACATCAGAAGGATGTGGAGCAAGTCCAGAGGAGGCCATGGAGATGCTCAGAGAAGCTGTGGCTGCCCCACCCCTGGAAGTGTTCAAGGCCAGGTTGGATGGGCTTGGAGCAACCTGGGATAGTGGAAGGTGTCCCTGCCCAAAGCAGGGGGCTGGAATGAGATGATGTCTACAGTTCCTTCCAAATGAAACATTCTCTGATTCTGTGATTCCTTGATTTTGTCTGGGTGCAGATGAGTTGTTCCCCTTGGCATGGCAGTGCTGGGGCAAAATCCAGACTTGCTCCTTTGCCTCCTGTCCTCTCCGTCCCCCGTGAGTTCAGCCCCATTTCAATATCGGGCATCCAGCAAAAACCACCTTCTGGATCCCTCTTGTGATCCAATAAGCCTGAAGAGAGGGGTGCACATGTCCAAAAACAGGTGCCAGTGGCTGCTGTGATTTTAGTTTAAAAAAAAACCTGGGCACTGTTACTTCAAATGCCAGAAGCTGGTTCCCTGCCAGCACTGCTCAGAAAAATCCCACCTCCTTGGCTCCATCAATACAATCCCACAGCCTGAAGGACAGGTTTTGCCTAGGGAATACGCTCTTGTTTGAGGGATTCAGGATCCCTTTTTCCCACAGAGCCCTGGCTCCTTTCTTCCCGGCACAATCAGCCCTCTTGCCGCTTTTCTTGCCTTTTCTTCCACGGCTTTCCCACATTCTGTTCACACCTTCATGAATATTCAGAGGCCATTGGCCATATGAAGCTATTGAGAGCTCTTGTTAACACTCCTCCTAATGACATGCACCTTCAATAGAAAACAAAAACACAGATAAGAGCTTGTTAGCGCAGACCCTTGTTCCCCACCTAACAAGGTTTCCATTGACTCGGACACTTGTGGTGACACATTGCTTGCTCTCACTGTTGCCTCTTTTGATTTGCGACTGGCTTTTACCGAGGGGGTTTTTTCCTTCTATTTTTTTTTCCTTCCTTTTTTCCCCCTTTTTAGATTTTTTTTATTGTGCGGTTTTAAGCTAATTAAGAAAAAGGTCAGGCTCCCCGAACAATGAGGAGCGGTGGTACAATGCGGGAGCGGCGTGCGCGCAGCCCCGAGCGGCGGGCGAGGGCCGGGCTCCGGCGCCGCGCGCCTGGGAAAGTTGTGCCGCGAGTGGCACAGGAAGAGCCGAGCTTGGGTCAAGAGGTGATTAAAGCTCGGCGAGAGGCTCTGAAAAGGGGCTGAGACCACCCGCTGCGGTTCCCAAGGGCTCCCCAGGTCCCAGCCTGGCTGGACATCCGCGGTGGCCAAAACACCGTCCCCAAGGCTCGTCCATGCGGTGACTCTTCCGAAACATGACCAGGCTTCTGTGAGATGCTCCCAGTGATTCTGCTTCCAATTTATGGCCGATGTACATGGAGAGCAGTTCCCCATAGCCGCATCCCCAGTGGCTCCATCTGCCGCGGGGCTTCTTCCTGGGACTGGAATCCCATCCGGCTTTGGCAACTCTTTTTCCCTCCTCCAGTTGTGCTTCGCCTCCCTCCCGCTGTCACGGAGATCTGCCAGGCTTTCATTAGCTGGGCCCACCCATTCGATACCATGAGATGCCTGGCTTGTTGTTGTTGGGGGTTTTTGGCCACACCTCATTATTCCTGCTATTATTAAGCTCTCGCAGCATTGTTTGTCATCTTGTCAAGGCCCTGGAGTTTCTATGGATACTGGTCCCCTAAGTGGCCATGCTATCAATTAAGACAGCACCATGTCTGAACTCTTCCAGGGGACTTTGTGAAGATCCACAGATAATTTCCCTGCAGTTCTCTGTTCCTTATGTAGCTGCCTTTTCCATAATGACCGTTCGGTCAGAGCTCAGCGTACTCAGGTTTTCAAGCATCAAAAGGCAGGATTACCTGCTTGGCTAATAGAATTATCTAGAGGGTGATAGGGTTAATAATAAACCACCAGATTTTATATATGTGTGTGTGTGTGCAGGACAGGCTGTAATAAATAAGCAATAATGAGATAACCATCACAGTGATGTAAATAAAAGCACCAGCAACAAAACCTGCCATGGAATAAAAATATATATGCTTTATTATGCTTTTTTTGGACTCTCTGGGAAGAGGAAAAAGCCTCTTATTTTTTCCTCTTCATGCTCAGCTTAAGGACAGACAACTGCGAAGCTGAGAGGATGCTGAGTATTTCTTCTGAAAGTGAGACTGCTGAAAGTTTCCAAATAGAGCGATTTAAACTTGTTTTCCTTATGAAAAGTAGCATAAGCAAGCAAAATGAAAAGCATAGCATTTCCAGCGAGAAAATCAGACAGAGGAAGATTGTGCTGGGTTGATCAGGACTTTACTGAGAACAGGCTGAGCACAAAGGAGCAGCTTTGCTGAGCACCTGGCAGTTTCTCGCTCTCCTCTCGCTGTTTCTTGAACACCCAGTATGTTTCCATGGATAAGTTTGCTTCACCTACTGATTTTTCTTTCATGGGCATTCTGTCTCCATGCCTGTACCAGCTCATTTTTGCTCTCCCTATGCAGGTGAGCAGGACGGGCATGTTGCTGTAGCTCACCCGCTCTCAGCCAGCCACTTCATTTTTCTGTGTCTGTAACCATAAAATGTAGGTATTTAATGGTTTCTCAGAAGTATCAGGAGGTTTGCAGCCTTTCAGCCAGAGAGAGGCCGAGCACTCTTTGCATTTACTCTCTGGTGAGAATTAGTGTCTGGGGGCAGGAGGCAGCAGGGAAAAAGGCTTTGATTTGGATTTGAGTTTTGGCTGGTGATTACGATTCTTTATATGCTCTAAACCAGTTTATCTCTCCCTAGGTGGATGTGTGCTGCCAGCAGTGCGATAATATCCATCGAGGGTCGCCCAGAGGTACAAGGAATAAACTCATCCGTTATTAGCTAATACAGGAAAGTGATTCGATATGGGTCTCAGAAGCTGGAGTAGATAAATAGGATGATAAATGTTGGCATTAGCAGACGTGACTGACTCCTCTGTCTCTGTGATTTGGTAGTGCCCAGTAATTAAATAGTTGGAGTTTAATGTATTTTAAACTAGAGCTGCAGCCTGTAAATCACGGAGATTATGCTCTTCCCTGCTGTGCAGTCTCTGGGTCGGGAGGAATTCCCATTCCTGTGCCGCAGCTGTCCACAGCTCTGGCTGAGTATTGCATCAGTTGGGACCAGGAAAGGCAGCACTGGCCCTGCTGCTGGCCTTGGGCAGTGAACACATTCCCAGAGCCTTTCCATCCCAGAAGGGCATGTTCTCCAGCCTTGGAAGAATTCCAGCCTGTGCCCTCTCCATTTTGGGTCATTTCTTCTGTTCTGGCTGGAGCAGCTTCATGCCCACGTACACATGCAAATACACCCCCGGCCACTGCAGAGCCTAAATTCCAGGGGGCAAAGTATCTCAGGGGGATCATTTTCTCCCCAAACCTGTGCTGTGTCACTGTGGGGGCATCGGCCCCTTGGACTGGTTTTGCTTTCAGACATGATTTTCAGGATTATTGTTTTCAATTATCCCAATTTCATCATTGTATTTCACACCAAGATTTACCTTTCTTTGCAGCTGTACTATGACCTTATACTAAATTAAAATGGTTGTCTTTTTTTATATACAGGTCGTCCAAGAAGAAAACTCAACCCTTTCCAAGGCAGCTTGAAACTGTACTAAAAGTTACTTTTTCTCTATATACAGAACTATTTTTGTTTCTCATCCCTTATTGGTCAGATCTGACTCTTCCGCTGGAGGTTGGTTGTATTACACAGAGTTTCCCCATTTGCAAAGAACAGATTTAAACATTTCCATGCAATTCAGCCATTTTATACCTTTTAAAACCATTTCTGGATTAGTTCAGGCTTTTACTCAAAAATTTCTCTGTGATAACTGGCCACACATTCAGACAGGGCTTTACCAGAGCCCTGCTATGATGACCCTGAAATGCTGTCTGGAACCACAGCTGGGATAAAACCTGTCCCTGCTCTTCCTGCATATAATTATTTTTAATAAAATCTATTTGTACCTCAAATTATTTCCCCTTCCAAGCATTTTATAACTAAGCAATTAATTTTTCTGTACCATTGCAAGTTATGGTCTCTGAGGTCTGCCTGCTACTCTGCATGGAGTGGCGGTCAGGAACTTTCCTCTGGGGGTAGGATAAAAACGAGTTCTGTTTTACCTAAAATAGATGTTTCTTTACTCTTTTGACGAGCAGAAGCTGATGATTGTCAACCCATAGACTGAAGCAACAACTAATATTGCTTTCAGCAAGATCAGCAGCAGTTCAACGACCGATGAGCAGGAATTATTGGGGAGGACTTTTGTTTTGGAAAGCGTAAGGTATAACCTTCCCCACTCGGCTTTGCAGGGAGATGGATCATCTGTTAATCATCCTATGGCTTGTTTTTTCCATACACTGTTGCTGTTTTCCTTCCAGACTACTTTTAGCCTGCCTGTTCCAGGTACAACTGTGGTGCACAACCCATACAAACCCAGGGGACTTCACCCTCTGAAGGGTGGCATGGGAGCTGCCATTGGAAGCTGAAGGACGTGGAGACCTTCAGACTCTCCTAGCTCCATGGTGGACTGTGGTAGGGCTAAGGATCAACCCCTTTTTCCAGGTCCCACTGTAACCCCCTTCTTTCCATGCTGTTATGCCTCCCTGTGCCCCAACCTTCGAACAGAGGCTGTTCTTTAGTTGCACGAGGGGAAGTGTGGGTGGGATACACTGCAGGTTGCCCGTGGACCAAAGTGATAAACTTTTACCAGTTCTTGCTGAGATTTGGAATGAAGAAATATGTGAGCTTCTAGTTGTTGGACCAGAGAGGCTGTTTGGATATGAGCATGGAGCCATTGGAAAAGGATATTGGTAAGTGTTGGTATAGAGCTGGCACAGCTGCCCAACAGCAGCTGGAAGAGTTTCCCATGATGAAATATCTCTGGAAGAAAGAATTCCCAGCCCTGGGTGACCTACAGTCTTAAGTGTTGAGGAGGAATGAAAATGCCCAAATCCTCTCATCCTTGCAGCTGGAAGTTAATTTTCCTCCTGTCTGGTCCTCTGCTAAGCAGAGTCCTTGCCCTTGCACCTAATGGCACCTTTGGGTGCTAAAGTTATTTTAGCATGACTAGAAGTGACTCAAAGGAGAATGGTGTGTGGAAAGCAGTAGAAGCCACCTGGTCTGATACAAAAGGGATTTTTTCAGCCAAATGAAGTAGTAAATGGAAAATGCAGCTGGATATAGACAAATGCAAAATGATAATTATGGGAAGCAAATTGAAAGAAGGTGGAAAACAGCAGGAGCACATCAAAAGTGGAACAGCCAGAGGGGAGGCAAGAGGTACTGCAAAAATCCTTAAGAGTGATCCAGATAACCCTGGATGGAATGGAACAAAGTGCCCCCAGACCCTGTTGTACACCAGCAAAGGAGCCAGAGGGTCTGCAGAGGTTTCCCATGTCGACAGCCAGCCCATGGCTTAGCAGCAGGGACAGTGAATGTGGCTGTGCCTGAGGAACTGCTCCACACAGCACCTTTGCTCTGGCACCTCTTTTAAAATAGAAATGATGGGTCATTACTGCAAATTTGCTGAGTTAATTCATTGGGTTTGTATGTGTGGAGTGGCAAACAGGAAAGCAAAGGGGTCCAGGTTTGCCTGCAGCCATCTTTTATGGTCCAAGCAGCCAATTTTCTGTGTAACTATAATAAATCATGGCAACAGACACAGAGGATGGCGCTGTCTTTATACAATTATTCCATAAATCGCCTCATTTTCTCCCCCAGAAAGGCCTCCCAGTCCCTTCTCTTTGCTGGAGCAGGTTGTTATCCTGAACACAATACGACAAATTCATTTGAAGAACTGACTTTGTAAGCAAAGGGTAAAGAGAGGGAGCCTGCTTCTGTTTCCATCGTGCGGCTGTTTGCTCCAAGATGATTTGCAAAGCAAGGGAAACAACCTTACAGCTCAGGAAATTGAGCATGAACTCCAGGACTGAAGAGGAAGCATGGCTGAAATGTCAACCAACACAGAGCCGAGCTGCCAAGGGAGCGGCGGGCAAGGGCACGGCCAAGCAGGGCCCTGCTCCTCCTTTACTCCACTCTTCCTTCCACTGGGCTGCGGCTTGGAGGTCCCTCCTGCATTCCCTGGAATTAGCTCCCGTGATGAATATTGAAGTCACTCACCATGGTGACAAAGGGAAGCTTTGGCATCTCTAAGTTATCACTGTGCAAGTGGCATTTTAGTCACTGCTGCAGACAGTGCAAACTCAGCCCAGCAAAGTCACCTTGATGAGCAGTGCTTTCCAAACCATCCCAGCTCCTTCCTGGTCAGATTTGCTTCTGGGAAGCTTTTAATTCTCTTCTTATTCCTTTTCCATCCTCATCCCCTGACTAACTCTAGTTTCAGGCTGCTTAGCTGGAAGGCACAGACCAGGGCAGGTTCTGCCTGCAAGAAGTCAGATAAACTGTTCTCCTGTGGGCACTCAGTTTTAAAACCCCCACAATTTGTGTACAGCGGGACTTCGGGGACCTCTTGGCTTGGCTGGTGTTTTGATAACTGAGCTTGTGTTGTTTGTGTCTCCTCCTGCCCTGTAGAAGATGCTTTTTAAAAATACAGCAAGTGGGAAGGGAAAAAAAATAAGACCTTTTTCCAGCAAGGACATAAAACTTCCATCAAATCGGCTGTGTCACTAGAGACCCAAAGCTAATAAGTTGATCTTACAGATGTATAATAAACTCATTTATTAGGTTTTTATTTTAGGAGTTGGTGGTATTAATTAGATTGATATGGCCCATAAATCACTTGATTTGGCTGAGCCCTCAGATACTTGTAATTTAAATTAAGACAAGTGCAGCTTAATTAATCTGATTAAATCCTGGGACAAGCAAGGAAGTGGTTGCAGCATCCAGGAACACATCACAAGGAAAAGGAGTATTTTAAGGTAAAGCAGCTTCTTCACTGGAGGGTCAGTTTTGTTCAGCTGGTGAATCGGGACAAGAATGGAACTACAGAAGATGCAACCCAGAAAACAGACACTCTGGCTCTGCCCTAAGACCTGGCAGCTGGGCAGAGCTCATCGCAGCTTCTGGACCAGTCAAGGGGCTGAACTTCACAAATTCATGGCAACCTCTCTGGTTTTGGGGAGTCCTGATCTTTTTTCATTCTTTGGCAGCAGTAAATGAATTCTCAGAAGGTGAGTTTAAGACATTGGTGAGCATAAGCCACAGTCTGATCTCTGTTGTGGTCACAGTCTTGATTTTTACTCCCTTCAGTGCTACTGAGAAGAGATAACATTTCTTTCCAGGAGGGAATAATCCATTAATTGGTTCTGCCTTGCTCAAGGGACTGAGACCTTTCCAGGCACGAGCTGCTGCGTTCCCCAGGCCAGAAGCAGACCCAGACAGGAAACAGAGCAGGCAGAGGTGGAGGCGAGCTGACATGTCCCACCTGAGACTTACCTGCTCTGCCATTCCCTTCCCATCCCAAGTGTTCCTCCTCGGGGATGTTTCTGAGTAGTGGATGGTGATTTTATTGTCACTTGCCTCTAGAGAGGGTGGAATGCACCCTCCTGTGGGACACACTTTGCAGGGTCCTCTCGCAGGGGTGCACCCATCTGCTTCCCAGCATTGACGGTTCCTAAGCCTTTTCCAGGTGGATAACACCAGACACTCAAACAGTGTTTCCATCTATTTTTTTCCCCAGAATGCTCTGTGCTTACAGCTCTCAAGATTGATGTTCCAAGTCTGTACAGCCCAGGCAGTTGCTGAGCAGCCTTTTCCCTACACTCCTGCTAATTTGCCTTAGTCTAAGTGAGCTCCCCTATGGATAGGAGTGGAATTCAGACCCTTGTGGTCCGCCCTAGCCTTGGTTCCTCTGTTGTCCACAAGCAGCCCATGTAGGATGGAGGTACAAGTCTGGTATTTACAGCAGAATCTGGATGAAAACTTTACCTTAGAATCTGGATGAAAATCCCTTCCAAGGCTCCCCAGGTATGTTTAGCAGCAAAGCACCAGCCCAGGGCTCGTGCAGCCGCAGGTTGTTTCCGTTAGAGTGCGGATGCTATAAAGTATGTTTTCTTTAAAAGCAGGAGATAATGCTGTTACAGCAGTTGGATTAATCTAATATTCTCCTTCATCTTCAAAAGAGAATTGCCTAAATAGCCAGAGAGAGGCACATTTTATGAGTCCTTCTTAAGGGCTATCAATCAAACCTTCCAAGAAAGGCACTGATGCCCTTTTGCTCATGAGAGGGAAATTGGATTCCCCACGGCTTTGCTTTCAGTCTGCTGTAGCCTTGCCGTGTAATCGCTGCATCGCAAAGGGTCTGGCCATCATTTTCTTCTACTGGTCTGAAGAAAAAACCCACATGGAGGAAACCTGTAAGAAGAGAGGGAAAACAGCCCAATTAAATGCAATGATCTCTTAGCTCTCCGCCCTCTCTCCCGCCTGGATGAGGCAGATGTAAAACAATAGCTTTATTTGTGCAAGTTTTAATTGGGTAGTTCAAAGGAAGCAGTGGAGGCTCTTTTGATCTCTTGGTGTGTTTGAATGCCACGTTGCAACGGTGCCTGCTGGCCACGGCAGTGACCTCTTGTGTTAATTAGTGTTTATCTGAAATCGAATTAGCTCACAATTGGGAGAAAGCAGAGCAAAAAGCAGGGGATAAGCCGAGATTTGTGCAGTTCTCAGTTAGAGGTAAAAGCAGGTCTGCTGAAGTTGACGTTAAAATAACTCAGAGAACATTACATTTTTGCTTTGTTTTTCTAACACTCTTGGTCAGATGGTCCCATTTCTCTTCCTAATACCCTGTGCTGCCTTCAGCTTTGCTGAGTCTGCTGGTCCGCGCCGCTCATTGGAACTTAAACCATAAACCAACACCGAACAATGATGCATTATTTATAGCAGACCGAAGGCTGTGAGGTTGACAATAGTGCAAAGCTTCTCTTTCTTGTGGTCAGTAATCCATAAATAAATACATCATCTATTTAGGTTTGCAGAACTGTCTGATGGATGGGAATAGCCTGCATTGTACAACAAGGGCACCAAGGACCTTGTAAAAGCCACCACCTGCTTTTGGGGCAAATTGGCCGTTTCTGAACAAACTCTTGATGGAGACAGGGGGTGTGAGAGCTGCCCAGTCACCTTTCTGGTGCTCATCTGGGAACTCTCTGGAAAGTAAAGGGAAATGGGGTTTAGAAATGCATAAAAGCATCATGTTCTCTGTGTGAAATATTAGCAAGGACAGAATTTTATAGCTACAAGTATCTCACTGGACAGGTATATAATCCCAGTTTCTGAGCACAGGATAGCCGGGGCTGTGGAAATCAAACATCTATCCAAACATCCATGAACATCTGCAGGCCTCCAGCATGTTGGACTGGCTGAAAGCCCATCCTCAGATCAGATCCAGATCCCAAGGCTTTTCAAGTGCAGGAATGGTTTTATTCCAACCTTGCGTTTCACTCCTAAGCTGGCTTCAAGTGTCACCAGGCTGGACTTTGCTGCTTGCCCCCGCAATGATCTCATTGCTGTGAGACAAGGCACCCCGAAAATGCCATGGTGGCACTTACTCCATGTCCTTGGGCACACAGCACTATATTTTCTCGGATTAGCCACAAGAGGGTGGCATGAGGATGTGCACCAGGCAGCCTCCTGGCTTTGACGCATGGCATTTTATAGCCAGCTCTGTAGATCCAATAAAACTTCAGAACAGATCCTTATTTTTGGCACGTGAACACGTTTCCCACTATAAATGAGCCTGCCGGGTGTTTCTGATGGCAGCCCTGACAGAGTACATTCCTTGGTGTTACACGTGTTCTTTATGCCTAAATCCAGCCTCAGTTAGTGGGTACCATAGCAGAGTATAAAATTTAGACTATTTAGGATCAAAACTTTTATTGGTCCTTGGTAACTGCTGTAGGGAGAAGTCCACAGGTGCTGTTTATGAGAAAATATTATTTTTTCTAGTCCTGCGTGTTTACAAGACAGTGATGTTCCACATGATTGCTTTATAACACATTGAGATGGTTCTAGTAGGTTTTTATTTGGTTGTAGCTGACAGTGAATGAGCTGGTTAACAAATACACACAAAAAAGTCTCAATGACAGCAAGGGAGCATAACTGAAATTAAACGGATTAATTTCATCTAAAATGTCAGCCTGGATTTTCTTGGTGTGTTTTTTTCTGAATTGGACTGTCAGCAACCCCACCCAAATCACTCGTCTGGAACGATCACAGAATCCTAGAATGGTTTGGGTTGGAAAGAACCTTACAGATCATCTCATTCCAACCCCTGCCATGGGCAGGAACACCTTCCACTAAACTAGGTTGCTCAAAGTTCCATTCACCCACCCTGGTCTCAGACACTTCCAGGGATGGGGCAGCCACAGCTTCTCTGGATGACCTATGTCAGGGCCTCACCACCCTCACAGGGAAGAATTTTCTCCAAATATCTAATCTAAACCTACTCTCTTTTAGTATGAAGCCACTCTCCCTTGTCCTGGCATTCCACGCTCTTGTTAAAAGTCCCTCCCTATCTTTCTTGTCGGCTCCCTTCAGAATCAGTTGATGTGTCTCTGTGTAAGGCAAATTCACATTTGATTTGACAAGGCCTCATCTCACCTGGCTGACAAGTCCCAGGAAGAGCAAGAACCAGAGCACCACGACATCCAGATAGCAATACAAATCAAAGAGACATAAAAACCCACTCCAAGTTTGATGTGCAAAGCTTTGTAAATGCTGGAGGTTTTGTACCTTACTTTAACATGATTGTTTTCCATGTGCAGGCAGAGGGATGATGTCGGTACTTAGAATCCACCCTACCCTCCTTCCTGCTCCATAGTCTGGCACTGTCTACATCATAACTCCCCCATCCTGGATCCATGCAGGTTTCTTTAGAGTGTGAGTCTCTGCTCACCCATGGCTCTTGTTGTAGGACCAGGGCCTTGCACACAGAAATCCCTTTTGCCATGAACATATTTTAAATACAAGCTTCCGAATCTCATTACGTGCTGCCTTTTCCATTCATTTTCCTCCTAACAATGCACCTGCCAATATCTGCCCCAGAGCTCCATTTTAAGCAGCATTTTCCATAGTTAATGTCACACTCTTGCTCCCAATCTATCTTTGGCAACTGCTGACTGCCTGCAGCAGGACCAGAGGAAGAAGGAAAGCCCTCCCTGGGTATAACAATAACACAACACCCCTTCCTGGAAGAATGATGAGATAGGCTGTGTAATAAATATTTATAAGAGCAAGCGTAATGAAATGGATGTGTAGGATGCTGAGTCTCCCTTCGGGTTTGGTCATCACATGTTTTTTTCCTCTTTTCTTTCTTCCCTGTGATACGGAATTGTCCTGATGTCCCTGGGTTGTTGAGCAAATTGCTCATTGTGTTGCTCACTTACACAATGCATGTTATTATGTGCAACCAGCTGCTCCTGTTTGGCATTGCTCACGCATATGGAACAGGAGGCTACCGTCACTTTCCTCGTCTGGAAGTCAATGTTCCCTCCAGTGTCAAAGTTGCTCCCAGACAAGAAGCAGTCTGGGAACAAAGTGAGTCCTGGTGGTAAAGGTCCCTGAGAGACTCCTTTTCTGGGAAGACCAAGGCTGAAGCCTTGCAGTGAGTTTGAGCTGATCCAGCTTTGTACTACTGTTGAAAACTTCCTCATGTCTCTGTCTATTCCCATTGCTTTCCTGGTGCTGGCACTAACTCCTGAGTGATTGCACAGGGAGCTGGAGCAGGGCCCTGATTTTGTTGTTAATGTTGTCGCCAATTAAGTTTTCAGCACCATCCTTTCCTCTGTCCAGCTCCAGGCTTATTCAGGCACTAATGCCGTCACAAAGGAAAGAGCAGCCAACTCTTCTGGTAATTAGAGCTGCTTAAATCTGTCATAAAATGTCAACCTCAGCACTGCAGACACGTCTGGAGTCACGGATGGTCAGAAAACGGAGCAAGGCTGTATTTGAGACTGGGAAGTTTAATCCTGCTTGGGACAGAAAGAACCTAAGCTATGAATCTGCTTGCTCCTCACTGCTTTCTCTCTGAAACAGCTTCCCCCTGTTGTTCAGGTTTCTTTTATTTAAGGGTGTCTTTTTTTGGAGCAAGTGTTGTTCTTTACCTGCATTTGTTTAGTAACTTGTGCAACTAGATCCTGGTAGTCTGAATCCCACAGCTACCAGCTGGAAGTGGACATGGGCTGCTTCATGTAGGTTTGGATTCAGAGCCCGGAGAGGTTCTGGTTCACATCCCTCTGTAATGTGTTGCTGTGCGCTGAGATCTCTTGCATGACACCAGCCTTTCAGAAGCATGGATCCCCCCTTGGCTACAGGCTGCCTGTATGGGAAAAACCCTAAAAAATGAGGCTTTTGATCCTTTAAGTGCGACTTTACATCCTAAAAATGTGTCTTTGGATGTTCAAAATGACTGCTGAGCTAGACAAATTTATAGCAGCTTTTGCTGGATTTCCCTAGTAGGCTATTATTCCTGGGATCTTATATAAACCAAGACACGTGTATGATACACTGTCCATACACCTGACTCACCAAAAAGATTTTGTAGCACAGAAATAATGTCTCTCAAAGGGGAAACAAAAAGCTGAACTACAAACACCTGCAACTTACTGCTGGTGCTCTGCCCGCCACACTTTCTTCTCTCAAAGCAGCAGAGGTTTGCAGCTATTGAAAGGCAGAAACGCCTCATCGACAGGAAGGGGAACGCTGAGGAGTGTACAGCACATAAATGGGAGTTTTTCTGCCCTAAGTATTGGGTATGAAATGCCATTGTCTGGGGAGGGAATGTCCCTTCTGTTGGCATGGCCGCTGTCACTTTGTTCTTCATGGACTGACAGCCAGAGAGTTATCTGATCCTTCCCAAATCTTCTATGTGGCTCTTTAGCCAGGCTCTTCTTCTGTAAGCGACACAGGGAATCATTTCACCTCTGTGAGCAGATGCTGGGACTTGGTGTTGCTCCTGCAGAGCACAGGTGTTGTCAATGTGAAGGAGCTGGTGCTCCAGGTGATGTTCCTGCTGCCTTCTTAATTTAGGAGCTGTTTGCCAAGTCGTCTTTTTTTCTTTTCCCCAGGGACAGATATTCAAGGAATATATGTTGCAAGCTTGGGTTTGTCGAAATACTGGTTTAATTCCTGTTTCCACAGACATGCAGGAAGACAGAGTGGTGCCACAGAAACACTACGATCAGGTAGAGAGCTAAGACAGGGGTTAGACCTGGGTTTTTCAAAGCCTGGTCTAACCCTGGCCTGCTGACGTGGAGCGTAGTCAACATCTTAACACAGGCAGGTGCTCTTAGCCAGAGTGTGCAGTGTTTTGCAGACCCCTAGCAATTTTCCTTATTTATATCATGCGAGACTTGCCTGACTGCAAGGTAAAACTTTTCCTTGCTTAAAGGGAGGGAGAAATGTCTGGGATTTGAAGAAAAAAGGGCAGGGGTGTGTCTGAAAGAAACCACTGGCAGACACAAGTAGATATTCCTTTACAGCCTAGTTAAAGCAATTTGACAGCATCCTTAAAACCCTGAAAACCACCTCACACATAAAGGAGCAGGTGGGAAGGACTCAGAGAGAAAGGTGGGTTTGTGGATGTCATTAATCTTTACCTCCATGCTGGACTAGTGCAGAAGGGAACGTGGATATTACTACCCCCTCTACTTTCCATAGGGAGATGAGATGATGCAGGTCAGTGGAATGCTGTGGCCTTATTACACACTCCTTCCCAGCAAGGTGCGCAGTGAGTGCCCACCTACTGGTGGGCGAAGCCCCCCTGCACATCTGTCCAGAGTGGGGGGCTATTGCTTCCCAGGGCTTGTCTGTACTGGCAGTGCAAAGTATGAACTTAGAGTTGCATAACTCACACTCATGGGAAACCTGCTTCCCACCACACAGCCTTTCTGGTTTCATTTAAGTTTTTATAGTTCATTATACAAGCTAATAAATAGGAAGGTCTGGATTAAAAAGGTTTCTTTTTTCATGTTCTGCATCGCTGAAGCCCTCTCCGCATTCCACACTGCTGTGGTGAAATATCCCTGTGTGCTGGGCAGCTTCGTGTCCTTTAGGAGGGCAAAGCAGACCCACTCTGGATGAGGCTGCCCTTGTGTTTGGTGCCAGGTACCACTGCCGAAAGAAGGACTCGGTGTCACTTGCCCTCAGGACGAAACCTGCACCTGTGGCTTTATGCACAGACATGTGGTGCAAGTTTGTGTCTGGGACCCAGCCAAGCCAAACTGGGAGGCAGCAACTTTGGGCTCCCATCTCTCATCTCCTTGCCTCATTTCCACTGCTTGGCTCAGCTGGTGGATAGGTCCTGCCTCTCTCCGCAGCGATGGGGTGCGGACATGCCACACGATGCATCTTATTTGCTTTCTTTGTACAGACGGCTGAGAAGCACAGGCTAGGCTTTGACGACCACTGAACGACATACACCTGAAGGAGCTGTGCCTCGAAACTGAACCCCAACAAAGCCATGGCGATGCGGTCACTGGTGTTCATTTGCCTCCGCTGCCCAGCCGGGCTCGGCGCGGTGAGCTCCGGCAGCCCCGACGGGCAGCGGGGCCGGGGGGGCGTCCCCGGCAGCACCGTGAGGGGAGCACGGCGGCGGGAGCGACGCGGCACCCTCCGCGCTCACCCGTAGCAAAGCGGGAAAAAACCCTAAAGAGATGGGGGGAGGCTGTGGAATTTTAATTTTAAAAGCCACACAAAATGTTATAAATGCTTGTGGCTCGCGGAGCTGCTGGCGGGCGGAGGAGCCTCGCACCTGCCGTCCACCCCCTCAGGGAGCGGGGCCGCTCCCGGGGCCGGCTGAGGCGTCCCCGGGCAGCACTGTGAGGGGAGCGCGGCGGCTAGAGGCGGCCCGGTGCCCTCCACGATCACCCGTAGGAAACCAGGAAAAAAATACTAAAGAGATTGAAGAAAAAAATTATATNGGTGGGGCGGCGGGAGAGCGCGCTCCCCTCGTAGATGCGGCCGCGGCGGCCCCTGCTCCCGGCGCCCGGCGGGGCTTACATGGCGCTGGAGGACCTACTGCTTTGTTTCTGCTTCTCCGCCCTCGCCGTCCTGGCCGTGCAAGGTGGGTGAGGAGGGAGGGAAGGGGTCGGTGCCCCCCAGCCCGCGGGCGGCCGCCCGCAGTGCCACCTGCCCTCACATGGGCAGCGGGTGGCTCCGCGGAGATGCGCTCCCTGGCCGGTCACCCACTGTACCAGCCTTCCTTCCACTTTAGTGGCCATTTAGCCCAGTCGTCCCTTCCCTCCCTTAGTGGCCGTCCCGTCCCTCCGTGGCCATTCCCCTCCTCTCCCCATCTCCTTTTCCCTCCGAGGCGGACGACAGCTGTGCTCATGGCCCATGCCTAGATGGTGTTTCCTTTGCGGTCATCATTTGGGGGGTGACATTGAGGGTGACACCCTCACACTTTGAGGGTGACGCTCCCCGCAGGAACTCCCCTCGGTGTCCGGGCTGGGGGGGCAGCGAACCAGCAGCAGCAGCATTCCACGGTCTCTGCCTGGACAGTGGCAAGTTTCTGCCAGAGGGACAGTGGCTGTGCCAGGCTGGCGGGGAACGAAGCGCTTGTCCGGCACAGGGTGGTCCAGAGCAGGCCCAGATGTCCGGCAGGGCCGTGGAGGGGACCCTCGCCTTCCTTGCCGTGCTCCACGGGCATTGGACACACGGGTGGGCAGATGACCCATTGGTCAAAGAAGTGACCCAGGGATAGCAGTGCTCCTCGAGCTCCTGTTTTGCAATGGTTACGCAAACGGCACCGTGCGAGGGCACACGTACACGGCCGCCGGGCGTGTTGGTGGCTTTCTGCGGGTGCCGTCGAAGTTTGCATTGAGGGTCGGCTGAGTGGACCTTAGGTTGTGGGGTTCCTTCCCTGTGTGTGCACAACCCACAAAAGGTTTTGTTGTCATCCCTGAGAAGGATTTGGAAAGGTATAGGCTGGCAGAACTGCACCAAAAAATGTGAACGTGTGCCATGGACTTGATCTCGTCTAAAATCCCCCCTAAGCAGGGCATTGTGGTGGAGGAGCCATCCCTATGTCATTGTACATTTTTATTCCTTTTATGATGCATTCAGGTTCAGCAGAGCATAATAACAGCACGTGGACGGTTGCAGGGTTGTTTTTATTTTCTTTCTTTTTCCTCAGAACATTGTGAGCTCCTGTTAGGGGTAAGTTATGATTCGACATAGGTGCAGCGTTACGGTGGCTGTTGTAGATGTGAATAACGGTCCATGTAAATGGCCCATTGTCACCAGTGAGTGTGGGTTTTTCCTAGATGGATGGCAGGCTGTGACCCCACCAGCAGCCGAGCGGGGCGGGTAGGCTGCACTGGGTGGGAGCTGTGTCTCCTGCGTGTTTGAGCAAACAGCTAAGTGGATCCCAAGGCTTGTAATGGAGAACAATGATTTAAAAAGAAAAAAAAAAACAGAAAAAAATGGGGGTGGTGGAGTGGATGTTGTTTTTCCAAACTCACTTCAACAAGAAAACTTCATATGCTTTGTGAGAATTTGCAGTTGTGGCTTCCTGGTGTTTCTTGCAAGCAGTTAGGCAACTAGTGAAAGTTGTTGCTGTTTGTTTTCTAACAATAGACCACATCTTGTATAGGGAGGCAGTGAGTGTATCTGTACAGTCCCTGGACGTGCCGCTGGGTACATGTGGATGTGCTTTCCAACAGGTGGGTTTGATTCTGAAAAGAAAAACATGGACTTGTTTCAATCTGAAATTAATTTGGCAGAGGGTTGAAATGGTTTTGGGAAAGTCTGCGTTTGATCCCGAAGCCACATGTGTTTTGATCCAAAGTTCAAGCCTCGCTGGGCATGAAGTACCTAGGAGAGAAGTAGAGTGGAAAACCTTCCCCCCTCTGGGCTTGATGGAAGCAGTGCCAGTGTACACTTGCTGGGGATGTGATCAGTGTTTTTGAAAGCCTTCTGCTGTCTGACTTTGAGCCTGTGTTCCCTGCAGTAGCAGGAAAGGGTTTAAGGAAAAAAAACAAGCACTAAACAACCCCTTTTCAGTTGACTCCAACAAGGGAGTTGTGCTGGTTCCTTTCCTTGGGGCTCTCTACAGGGGATATGGTGGTGGGAAGTGGGCTGAGCTTTCCATCCGAGGGATCAGCTGAAATCCATCTGGGTTTGTGTAGTTTGGTTTTGTGGTTGAGTTCTCTTGCTGTAGAACAGATATCCTTTTTTCGACATCACCTCACTTGAGTTGTGATTTGTTTTATCCTTCCTGTCGCATTCGCCTTGATGGCGTGACCCCGCAGCCGCTGCCTGCCGTGAGAGCCTGTGCCGGGGAAGTCGTTGTTCCCATTGTTAGGAATCGCATGTCCCTGCTGCTGCGGCCGCCTGTGCTTCGCAGGATGTCACCTGCCTGCGGATCCACCGTCCCTGTGACTGTGGCGTTGCAGTGGCACCGGGATGGGCGGTGCAGGGAAGCGGTGTTTCCTACAGCCCCCAAGAAACGGGGGGCACTGACAGTGCCAAACACCGTGTGCACAGCCCCGGCGAGGGCTCACCTGTATCCCCTTTCCAGAGGCAGGGTTCTCGTGCCAGAGCTTGCAGCTTGCTGCCGTTGTGCCGTGGCTGTTGTGACAGCCAGTCTCTCCAAGCCAGGCTGGGGCTGCTCCAGCGGGGGGAATGCTTTTTGCTGCGTTTCTCTGTTTCTCTTCTGGTGTGTAAAGCCGAAGGAGAAACTGCGCAGACTTGGTTCTCCTGTTTTCCCTAGCTTTTCCTTTTTTTTTTTTTTTTTTTTTTTTTTTTTTTGTGTTCCTTCACTGCCTTGAAGTCCAAAGTGAAGCAGAACAGGCTCATTTTCGGGCATATCACCCTCTTTTGCAGCAGACTTTCTCCTGGCAGCTGTAGCAGGTTTGATCTGCTGTGGCGGCCCCATGGGGGAGGGTGACTGCTGGTTGTATGAGACATTTTGGAGTGGCGCAAGTAAAAATTGGAAAAAAAAATACTTAGCAATCTTCCTTTCCCTGGGGGTGAAGAGAGATGATTTTCTCTGTGTGCAACCTGATTTGGAGATGGAGGCAGCTTCTGTGGGACAACACAGGTGTCTCTGCACTAGGGGCACCAGGGTCTCCTGAATTTGTGAAGTGCTGGGGTGGGCTATGGCATACAGGACGCCTCTCCCGAGTGCCCACTGTGATCCTCAGCCAGTTACTTCATCTGCTCTAGCAACCTCATGGCCCATCTTTAGCCAAATGTAGAGATGCTTCTCTCTTGTCAAAGGTGAGGATGAAATCCATCAATAAATATGTAGCACATACATGATCTTCGTCACTCTAGTGCACAGCTATCCTGAGAACAGAGTGCTGTGTTGTCCCACGGGTTTGTGACTCCTGATACCATATTGCTTGCCAGATGATTTGAATTCTTACCTCCCCTGGAGCTGCTTTTCCAAAGCCTGGCTGTTCTCCCAGGGAAAAAATCCAGGTGCTTGTGAACCAGTCTGGGCATTTGCAGTGTAAGAGATGCTGCTTGCACTATTTACATGCTCCTCTCCTGGTTAAATGGCTTCAAGGCCATTAAGCCTGGTCATGGTTATATAATTAAGATGGGAATTAATATTTAATCTGATTGTAATTTGTTGCTGGAATGCACCCCAAACGGTATCTCTGAGTGAGGTGAGTGGGTACATGAGGGAAAACTGAGGCCAGTGTTACATGCAGGGTATTTTTTTGTGTGGACATTGGGAATTACAGGTTTGCCTAGGGTGACAGAGAAACCCTAACCTTTACAAACCCTGAGTGATCACAGTCATTTTGTTATCAGTAGGAAGCAAATGTTTATTTTATAGTCAGCTGTCATACTAGAGGGGATATGGTAAATCCTTGTTATCAGTATTTGCCAAGTGCACGTTGGGCCAAAATTAACTCTGGTGCAATTTCGTTACTTTCTGGGGAAGAACTGGATCCACTTGGCTGCAGTATTTTTAGCTGGTTTTTGAAGGTGAAGAGGTGTAATTATCCCATCCAGTTGTCTCTCCGTCTCCCTCTTCTTTTTCCCAATAATTCCTGGACCTGCTGGTCAGTCATAGTTAGTTTGGACATGGAGAATTCAGAGTTTTTGAAAATAAGTGACCAGGTAGAAGAGGGAGATGCAGTTTCTGCATGGACTGAAGGAGAGGCACTGGAAAACCCACCTGTGGAGGAACCTCAAGTGTCTCAATGGCAGGAAGAGCTTTGAGCAGATCCTGAACCTTGTTTGGGAAGAACTGGGCAGTCCACTCACAAGACACAAAACTGCAGGAAATCACAATCTCAAATCCTTTTATTCATTTGTTTATTTTTGAAGGCTTTTCCACTGTAAAACATGACTTACGATTACACCAGCATTCACGTTGTGGGGCTTGGTGTCTGTTTTGCTTTCCTCTTTTTGGGAAAGCACTTCCAAACACAGGATTTGGAGCTGCTGTGACTTTGGCTGTTTTAATTGTCTTTGTGTTGGTCACTTGCTGTCTCTGCCTCAGTTTCCCCATTTGTTTCCACTGAGCAAGGATGCTGTTACACTGTAAACATGAAGAATACCATCACTCTAAGCACTCTTTCAGCATGTATTAAATCCCTTGGGTAAGTGACCTCCAAATGCTGCTTGTACTTTTCTGACTTGACAGCTTGTTGGTGAGAGGATCCACAGCTGCTAAAACTGAATTTGCCACCTTCATAGAAAGCAGCATTGAGCCATGTTTTCAAAAGCCCTTCTAGAGCTGCCAAACCCTCCACCAGACATAGGGGGAAGTCTGAAGAGCTTCTAATTTGTCTGACTATCGCTAGTATGCGGAAGTCATCCTTGAAACACCGTTGAATTTTCTAATGCTGAAGAGTAATGGAGGCTTCAAGGAAGAGCTGGTCAGTGTTTCCTTGCAGGAAGGTAAAATCCTGCTGGAGCTGCAGCTGCTGAGAAGGGAAATTCCATGGGAAAGCCAAACCAGGTGTCTGAGCATATCTAACGCTGTCCTGATTTCAGATGTCAGGACACTTTGTGAGTGTGTAGGTCGTGGAGGTTCTCCCTTGGACGTGTTTTTGTTCATGTCATTGATGCCCTTTGGTGTCTCTGGTTGAGTCAGATCCTCTCCTGCTCCTAATCCATGTGATCCTGCTGTTGTGATAAGGGCTTGCTTTATCTGAGAAGTCCAGCAGCTGCTGTGTCTTATCTCTGTGAGTAATAAACATACTTTGTGGTGGTTATGATAAGCAATTACTGTGTTCCAGGGAAACTTTCGTATCAGATGTTCTGAAATTATTTAAAAATCTTTATCAGCATTTTAAACACAGTTGCCTGTTATTGCCGTATTAAATTCAGCTGAGCTATTGAATAACCTGGTTTATTCTATCCTTTCTTGTTTTTTCATGTTTTGATTTTTTTTCAGATCTTTCATGAAGTTCTTGAGGACAGGTCATTAATGTTAAAGATGTGTTAATAAAATGTGAGCGTCCCCAAGGTTTGCTCTCAGCCCAAATCGGTGGGAGAATTAAAATCTAGCATGTGAAGTATTGCATTTGTGCTCAGTCTTCTCTGGGCTCTTTCCCTTGTTCTGGCTGACTTCTCTGGTCTCATTTCCTACTCGGGTCTTTGAATCACATTCATTTTGGAGTTGGGATGGCTTATCACCTTCCTAAACATAAGACTTTGGGAAATTAAACAGTTAAAATGGTGCTGGGATGGCAGAACTTGGTGGAGCAAACCTGGGATGCAGAAGCGATGCCAGGCTGGCAGCAGGAATGTGATAAAAGTCCTTCTGTTTCACTTTGTGCTGGGAAATGTGCATCCTTGATCGTTTCTAAATTGACTGCCGATAGATGATCAAGTTAATTGGTGTGACCAAAAGGTAATTACGTAATGAAATGAATTTCCCATACCCTGTCAATACACTGAGAGTTTTGGCAAAATATGACTGTTCATGCACTCAGGGCTTTGATAAATCTTCTTTTTTCAGAAGCATCATTAGTGCTTACAGGTTCCAAAATTACCTCAAGTTTTGCACTTAAGGCAAGGCTGTCCTCTCTGTGGCTCTTGGCTGGCTGTTGGATACAGCTGCAGAATGGGTGCATGTATTTTTCAGAGAAAAGTGGAATTTTCCCTGATATCAAAACTAGTCAAGAGTTCACTGATTTTTTTTTTTTTTTTTGTGTGCATGTGAGAAGGCTTTTATGTTCTTTTGGAAATCTTTGTCCTTTTTTGTCTCTTTTTAGCTGATGGTGTAGTGAAAATGTGCTCTTATCTATCTGGAGTTACCTGTGCTGCTTTAAAGGAATGATGAACATAGTCCTCCTAATTACATAAACCCAGAGGGACTGAGCCAGTTTGAGCCCATTTTTGTGCCCTGCCAGTCCCACCTGTTTGTCTGACTTGTAGCAAAGCCTTGAAAGAGCTTGTAAGAAAGAGGCAGCTTTTCATGGAAAGAAAAACAAAACCAAACCAAGGACTGGGGAGGGCAGAGAATTAGCAGGTGTTCAAGCTGATGGGGGGGTAGGGGGGGAGTCAGCATGTGGTTTGGGGGTGGGAGCTGCCCTTGTGTGGGAGATAAGAGGCTCGTTGGAGGTTATCTTCAGCAGAGGGGTACAGAGTGTGGCATGGGGTGGAGGAGCTGGGGCTGCTGGCTTGGCTCCATTGTTTTCCTGGTTGATGGGTATTTCCCCCTGTCACAGAGGCTGGGGCAGCCCTGCTGTTGGAGAATTCGGGTTGTCACAGTAGGGTGATCGTATGCTCCACAGATCTGTGTGGTTTGCAAAGACACTTCTGAAGGCACGTTGTGCTGTTCTGAAGCAAGGCATCTTGGCAAAATACACTCAGATAGGATAAAAGGGGAAAAATAATCCCAGGATCTGATCCAACACCAGCTCCTTTGCTGGGTTGGCAAAAATTGGTTAGATTGTCTCTCCCAGGAGTGGTTTTGTAAACATAATACTGCCTATTAGCCATGTAAATTACTGTCATTGGTGGCAATTGTTGTGATGGAAACATAAGTATCTTGAAACTCTGGTTTGATCTACCCCTCCTGCCCCCCCAGCTTGCTAACCAGTTGTTTGTGTCAGAGCTGATTGTGGCTTTTGTCAGAGAAATCAAAATATTGATCAAATTTATTTAGCTCTGTGTTCCTTAGGTCACAGTAAAGGCGACTTTTCTTTCTTTTCCTTTGTACTCTTTTTCTCTGTACTGAAAACAAAAGGAACCTTTCCTCAAGAACATGAGCCATGCGTTCCCAAAGTCAAAAGTCATCTGCTTGAAGAGGGTCCTTAGGAGCAGACTTCCTATCTGGTTACTTTTCTCAAGAGTCTGTCAGTGGAAGATCCGGCGAGCAGCATTTCCACAAGTACTATTGTGGGGTTTTCTTTATGTGCAAAGTGGGGAGAGATGGAAGTTTCTCCCAGCTGCTGGCAGAGAACAGCTTCCCATTTACTTCATGCTTGTGGCTGCTGCCAGGATTTGCTCTTTAGCAGCAAAGGAGTTAAGTGAGGGGTGAAAGGCTTCAGCAACACTTCAGCATCCAGGCACGAGGCTGAGCTGTCAGATCATTCTTTGTTTTTTACACCAGTGAAGGCACTTGGGATAGCTCTGTATGTTTAAGGCAAGCAGTACATTGTGCTGCCTTCTTGTGTACTGTGGGAAGCTGAGACGTTTGGTATTCCAGGTTTAATGGTTGTGCTTAAAAAAGAGCATCTCTTGAAAAGCGACACCTGCTTCTGACTTAAACATTTGCTGTGGGTGCTTGTCCATCACAGCCCCTCGGGAGGCTGGTTTGATGTCCCAGTTTGAGTTCAGCCAGCTGCGGTTTGTAGGGGTATGTGAAGACAAGTCCTGGTGTGAAGAGCCTCCCTGTGAGGATGTGTACACTCACCAGATTTCCTGGTAACCTGCTCTTCAGTAAGCCGAGTACAGGCAGGTACTTTCTTCACCTGTTTTCCATCCATAATCTCAGCCTTCTGTAGTAAGTAAGTAGTAAGTAAGCCCTGCTTCTCTCACAGTCAGGTGTTTGCTCAGCTGGGGAAATCTCTTACTGCTTCAGTTCAGAGCCTGACTTCTTGGATCTGGACCGTGCAAATCCCTAGGGCACCAGTTCCCCCCAGCTCAGGGCAGAGCTGCCATTCAGCTCAGACAGCTAAGTGCTGGATGTGGCTTTCCAGATGTAATGGGATTGTAGCCAGCAGAGGGAAAAGTAAAGAAACCTTCAGCTCCAAGAGTGTCTCTTTGTGGAGCAGCTGAGCTGTTGCTGAGGCAGATTTGGGATTTGCAGGAGGATGCTCACATGCAGGAAACCAGAGGAAGCATCAGGATGGGGCATATCTGTATAACTTCCATGTATAGTTCAAACAGAAAGGCTGAGTTGGTATGTGGTATGTGCAGGGCTGTAAATGAAAATTCCTGATTACTTGTTTGCGTATTTTAAAGTTTGTGGGGTTTAAAAAAATGCTGCCCTCATAGGGTATATTTTCTTCTCACCAGAAACTTGTTAGACTACAAATTTGACAAAACTAATTTTTATAGCATTTTCTAAGCTGAGCTAATTGTATATTTTGGAAGGAGGAAGACAGCAGTGTGGATGTCTGTTTTTACATAGATTTCATTTAAAATGTGATTATTCTGGATTATTCTGCAAGTTACCTGAGCGATGTAAAGGTTTCTGCTGGAAAATGCAAGTGATTGGCTGTGACTTGCAATGCAAGTATAGGCTGGTGACTAACAAATAATCCTTGGCTAATATGGGTTGGGCTCAATTAATGTTAATCCCTGCTCAACAGTAGTAAAAGTTGGATAAAGGAGATTTTGCGAGGCTGACCTGAATGTGAGAATGATCACTCAGCATTCCCTGAAATGAAACTGGCTCTCTGGAAGAGACATCATTCTCATAATTTGTTTCTAAGAGTAGAGAAGGAGCTATTCAAAGTGGCCCAAAATTGCTTGGTTATGAAAATGAGGATTTCTCCTGTGCTGGTGTTATGTGCTGAGGCACAACAGACCTCATTAAAGGAGGAGCAGCAGTAATTAGTCTAGATTAATGGAAATAAATGTGGTTTTAGTAAAAAATTAGGTTGGATTCCTTGGTCCAGAGCAGCCACCATCTATAGTACTCATCTAGCAGTTAGATGTACGGAGGCAGAACTCTCCTCACTGTCGATAAAAGTGGATAATCTGGGGTATTCTTGTTGAAATCTCAGTGTAAATCCAGGTGTGGTTTTTAGATGTGTTTTGGTCAAATAAGCAGAAGCCCAGAGACAACCAGGGAGAAGCATCACATCTGAGCCTGGACCCCCATTGATCCAGGAGAGCCCTGTAGTGGTGTGACAGTCCCCACAGGAATTCTGCTGCTGGGATACTGTGTGTTGAAAGCGTGTCCTTCACATTTGGAAGCAGACCCCGGCCTTTTACTGCTTTGTCCTCAAACTGTCAGGTTTCAGCTGGCTGCAGCATTGGAAAACAGAAAGATTTATGTGTTCTGAAGAGAAACTTGTGCTAACGGTGGGTAAATGCACTGTAGATGCTGGAAAGTTAAACAGCCAAGTAGGTGTGAGGTATTTTTGAAATAGGTTATGAAATATATTATCCTCCTGTTATGATAGATGTAAATTTAAGTTTGGAAATGGGAGGGCAGATTTTCACCGATTCTGACCCTTGGTCCTAACCATGTTCAAAAGTTTGTACTGCTCCTTGTTTTCTTCCACCTTCGTGTGCGCAGAAGTAGCCACAGATATGGCTGTTATGTTGCAATTTTTCCTAAGAAAATCCTTGGGCTGTAAGAGGTCACTTGGCACTTCCAGTGATAACTGAATTTCCAGACCACAACCAGATACTGTCTTTTCAAACAGCACAAGGTAAGAAGTTAAGCCAGAAGGATTAAAGTCCCAAGGTGGTCAGGTCCTTGGTAAGATCATCGCATGTCTAGCTGTGGGCACCCCTTTGACTCAACAGTTTATCATCTCCCATTTTATTATTTTCTATGTCAAACCTGCCCTCTTATCTGCTGTTGTCCCAGCAAGGCTGGCTGGCTACATTGATAACATACCTGTGGGGTTAGCTGATAACAGAAAGAAGCAGAGCAGGTCTGGATAAAGCCGAGGTGGTCCATGCCTGTTGAGGGAGCTGGTGTCAGACACTGCAGCTGTAGCCAGGCAGTGAAGCCCAGGTGGGTTTTGTGACTTCCCGAAGGCCATGCGGTGGGTGGTGACAAGGCTGTCCCTGGACAGGCTGGTGCTTTGTCAGGACTGCCCATGCTGTCTGTTCTCTGCAAAATTAACTCCTGGCCTAAGCCCCCCTCACCTTTGCCTTGTGTTCGTGTGCTGTGTGGGTGGTGTGTCTTTGTGTCCTCCCAGGGAAGTGACACCTCTCTTGGGGCAATGTGGGCTTGCAGTGACAGTCGTCTGCACTGAGCTATTAAAACATACTTTTCCATTAGTTCTCTTTGTTGCTGATCTGAATTGTCTTCTCCTCCCCTGTGTGCTGGCTCATTATTTCTTATTAATTCATGATTTGTGCAATTACTTGCGAAATGCGGGAGAGTTGGCAGGAATTTGATGAGCCTGACTTCTCTTCTTGGGAGCAGATGACTTTGTTCCAATGCAGCATGGGAGGGTTTGTTCTTGTCCTCTCTGAGTGACAAGTTGCACACCCAGGCCTTTCTGCAGGACAGGTTGGCTGTTTGGAGAGAGCTGGAAAGCACAAGGAGCAGGGAGAGGGTCTATTTCCTTGTGTATTTCCTTGTGTACCTGGTAGGATTGAAACCAGAGCTGTTTTTTGACATTCTTTATCTGCTCTGCATTATGGCAGTTTACACCCTGCCCTGAAGACACGCTCCAGGTTTGAACCCCAGCCTATGAAGAGCAAGCAAGGGAGGCTCTTTGCTTAACTTTGAAAGGCAGAAATGTACAATAAATAGTTCTAAATACATACCGGGGTTTTTTGTTTGTTGTGAAAGCTTTCAGCTCAGTCTGAGGAGTGTGTGTGTCTTGGGTTGTCACTGAAGTGACACCCCTGCAGAATGGTTCTTTGCCCCTTTTCTTTGAAAACAGTATTTCAGGTAAGAACAGAGATGTGGTCTGGTCTCCTTTTGCTAGGAGAAAGCCAGCACACAGCAAGATAAAAAGGGCTGTCACTGATTAAAATGTGGCAGTATGGCTGCTTTTACCTTATGTTTTACTGGCAAATCTGTTGTGCCCCTGGTTTTCCTGTATGAATGCTCCTCTTTTTAAACGGTTGTATTCATACACTGACTTGGCAGCTGCCAGGGAGGACCTCTTCTTGCTGGAAGCTGGGCTAAGCTGGCTTCACAGCTAGACTTCAGGCTGTTGATAGAGAAGGAGCTTTACCTGCCCTTCTCCTTCCATTTTTATTTTCAGGTGAACTGTAGAATCTCATTACCCACGGCAGTGGCAGGGCTTTGAAGATTTCTGACCTAATTATCTCATTTGCGCTGTGAGTAGCAGTAAAATCCACGTGCTTGTCAGGGGGACTTCGCTGTTGTGGCAGCTGTGCAGCAGTGGGAGAAAAAGGCCTCGTGAAAGGGCTCGTGCAGAGGGTTTGCTTCCCACAGTGCAGGCTGGCTCGGGCTGCCTGCACATTCCCAGCTGTACAGGTGCTTTCCTGCAAGACCTGGATGAGGTGAATGAGATGTAAGGGAGAAGTTACCACGTTCTGGACTCTATCGAGGCCCTTCAAATGCCTTTTTTGGGTAATGTTAATGAAGGTCCAGCTTGGAAAGTGGAGTTATTTCTTTGTCAGGACTGTCAAAGATTAATTTTATGTAGAATCTGCCATTTGACATGGTCTACAGAGGAGCTGTTCAGTTGTGATGGGTTAAATATAGCAAGTTTCAGTGGTGTGTGAGAGTTGTGGTAGAGGCAGGTATTTGCACACTGTTTCTGAGTCTCTCATAGAGTCAGGTCTCTGTATTTATGCCTGCATATAAGGAGTCTTCTGCTGTTAGAGTGAAACGGATCAAAATATTAACTCTAGCTATTCCCACCTTGAAATTTCAGTGAAGTGTTGCTACATCTCTCATAGGCAAGGAACTTATGAGGCAGACATGGTCTAAGTAACACTAAACTGTGTGTAGCAAGAAGGCAAGAAAAAGGAGTGTGGGAGTATTTGGTGCCTTGATCATCAGTTGAAGGCAGAGGGATTAGAAAGATCTTTGATGATTAATATCTTTGATCTTGAAGATGATGAAAAATTCAGAAACATTAGAGTGTGCTCCATCCTGGTAAAATTTCTTGTGTCTTTTTGGGTCAGTATCTCTATGCTTCCTTACTGTACCTTATGGAAACAGTAACAACCGTGGTTAAAAAGGTTCCGGGAGATAGTTTGTTTTCAGATGCTACAGGTGGCTGTCCCTGATAGACCTGAGGGGTCTATCAGAGCTGGTTTCTCTGACCTCCTCTCTGAGCTGTTGATCAGAGTCATCTTCCAAGTTTGTGTGGTTGTGGCTCAGTGGAAGGCAGCGGATCAGTCCCTGTGGCAAAATTGGGACCTATCACAAAAGCTTGGCAAAAGGCTGGTTCCCCCTGGCATGGCATGACGGTCTGAGTGAACCCTTCCAGTACTGATATGTTGTGAAGCCAACTGGTCTCTCCAAGGCTACTGTTTATTCCTAGCAACCCTCCCTGTGGCTTGTGTATCCAGGCCACTGATTGCCGAGTAAAACAAGTGTGCAAAGTCAAGTAATCCTTGTACATCATGAGTATTGCTTTTCCTTTTTGTGGTTCCAGATAGCAGCTGGGAGAAAGTTGGTTTGGAAAACAAAGCTGTTAGGAACTGTTTGTTTAGACACAAGGCAAAATGGAAGTGGAAAACATAATCTGTCTGTCCCCCTCCGCCTCCCACCTTCTTTTTGTTTAAAATGTCCACATGCTATTTACTTTCAATAAACAAAAGATGTTTCTTATAAGCTGGTGTTTACTAGTAGGGGTGTGTGATTTATTAGGAAACAGAAATCCCTGCTCGTGCCTATGTTTTCAAACTGGAGCAAGAATCATAATTTTATAGACCTTTCAAGAACAGATTTTCTAAAGCAAACATGAGGAACTGTTAAATTATAGCCATGTGAAACAACAGTGTAATAGTGTGATTGCTCAGTAGTAATGGCTTTATTATTCTGGCACAAATAGGAGTGGTTTGGGCTGCTGGGCGATAACGTGGCTTTTCTGAGATAGCTTTGGAGCTGATTCAGAGCAGAAGCCCATTTTAGATTCTTTTCCTCATGTTAAGGAGATAAGGAGTGTATGGGTATTCCCTTACTGCAGCTTTCTTCCAGGATCAGGGAAGGCACAGCTTCCAGAAAAGCAATGCAGAGTTGCTCTCTAGAGCCTGAGAGCCACCAGAGTCTCACGCTGTCCCTCTGAGTTAGACAGGGTGTCACTCCCCCAGCATTTGCTTGGGGTGTCTTTATGACTTGTTTTCTCTTTAAAGGGAGTAGGAGAGCAATGCATTCTCCCCAGAACCGTGAGTGGTAGGGGCTGTGTCTGTGCTTCTCCTCAGCCCTGTCTGAGCTCACAAGCCCTACAGGACTCCAGGCAGTGCAGTGTGCAGGCTAGGGGCTTTGGGAATGAGCTGCTGTGGGTGCTGCTGAATTCTTCAAACCCCTGGGCATGAACAGAAATGTCCTCGGAGTGCCTGCCACTGTCCTGTCTGGATCCCGTGGAGTTCCAGGTTTGTACCTCATCTACTCCTTGCTTTCCACTGTTTCTCCATGAAGCTTAAGCAAGTTGAGGTGCCAGATGCCTGGCCTTGACTCCGTCTTCCATGTGTCTGTCACCTCTGGATGTTGTTGATGGTGAAAATGGCTTTTGGAGGATGGTCTGTGTTCCCTCATGCAGCTCTGCCAGCCTTGGCTGTGCCAGGCACTGGCACTTTGTCACTGCAGGTAGTGAGTGCGAGGCAGGAGAGGCTGGCTGGTCTCCGCTGGAGCTCCTGCTTTCTCTGGCCTTGCAGTTCCCGTGTGTGTGAGGATGCCTGCCTGGAGCCTGGGTGGCATTCCTGACAGATGCGTGCATGGTGCCCTGGCCCTCCTCCAGCTCCGAGTCATTGCAGTGACCTCTGCTGAGACACATGTGTTGAAAGGGACCCATCTCCTGTGTTTATTCCTTTCTTTCTCCTGGTTCCCAACTTTTGCCTGGTATATGAGGCTCATTTCTGGCTGCCCTACACGTGTGCCTGCTGGAAAACCTTGTAACAGCTTAGTTGGGCTCTTGGAGGAAATTATCTGTGCAAAGAGAGCCATGGCTTGTAATGAAATAGCTTTACAGTGACATAGTTTTAGTGCTGCAGTGTGTCTCTGCTGGTTTGCAGGTTATTCCTGGGCTAAAAATATGGCTCATTAAGACTTCTCAAACAGGATGTAACCATATTTTAAAGATATTCCTGGGTGTTATTACAAAGTGATTTAACTGATACTGCATTTGGAGACCTACTTTGTAGGACCTTTTATCTGAAGTGGAAGTTGAGGAAAGAATTAAGTGTGCGTGTGTGTGTGTTTCTGATGGTGAGGATGTGGTGCTGGCATGGAAGGCTGGGAGGGCTTGGGAGCTGGAAGACAGCCTGGGAGCTGCACACTGGGTGCTGACTGACCGAAGCCACTGGACCAGCTGTTTCCATTTCTGATCTTCCCTGCCCCCAGACAACAAGACAGTCAGAACTGCATGGAAAAGAGTTTTACCACCTATTTCATTTGAAGCTGGATGCACTAGAGATGTGTTGAACAAATGGACAGTAGCCTTTCTTCTCCCTGGGGACAGCTTTTACATGGATGGGAAGCTACAGATGGGGCCCAAGGCAGAAATGCAAATAGGCAGGGCTGTGATACGAAGCATTTGGCAGCATCGCAGGCTTAAAAGCTTCATCCCCACGGCTGCTTGATCCTGCTTTCTCAGTTGTGCTGACACAGCTGGTTGTGGGCTGTACTGTGAACTGTGCGAGTGGAGCTTTGACCTCAAAACTGTGGGATTAGGGCCTTTGCTGCTGGCATCGTGAATCTGGCCCAGCCCGGCCATCCCAGAGCTGCTTGTGAGAAGCCCGCAGAGGTGTACTTGCAGTGGTTACAGCTTTGCAGAGAAGAGCAGCAGTGAGCACAAATAGCTAATTAGTTTTTATAACCCTTTGTTTGCTTTTGAAGACACCAGTCCTTCGCTTGCTTGCCTGGCTCAGTGCAGTGACAATATCAGCGCGGGTGTGTGAAGCTCAGGTTACATGGGGAGAGTTCAGACAGGTTTGGTTTCAGCACAGGTCTTGTCCTCGAGCTGTTCCAGCACTTTCCTGACAGGAGGCATTCGGTGTCAGAACAGATTTGGCCCTGAGACTGTGGAAAAAAAGAGTTTGGAGGGGCAGATCTCTACCAGTAATGAGTTCAGTGGTGGGCTGACTGTTTTTTGTAGATAAAAAGGTCAGATCTGTTGCCTGGGTTATGTAGAAAGGTTTTGTTCTGGAACAGCCTGCTCCTGATGAGCTCCTGTCTCTGCAGAGCTGCCAGGCACTGCTCTAAACAGTGTTTTTCCTACATTTTCCTCATCAGTGAGTGTTGGAGAGGTCACTTTTCCCTACATTTTCCATTGTTGGGTGTTGAAGAACTTGTTGTTAGGTATGCTTATTTAAGGCTGTGAAGTTTTAAGTTCAGATCAGCAACTTGGACAGCTTTAAAACTCGCCTGGTTTTGAGCCTGCCCTACTTGGAGTTTGGTTTAATCACAAGTTTTGACTGAGTCTGTTGAAAACATTCTCAGTGAAACACCCTCATTTTTTTTTCTCAGAAGCCATTAGCTGTCTTCAAGAAACAATATTTTAATTGAAGCCATGATAAAAGCAGAGTGGCAGTGGTTGTTGTAAAGCTTCATTTATTAAACAGCCTTGTTTTTAATGCAAAAAAAAATCTGAAAAGAAAAAAAAAAGCTATGTGCTTTAAAACTGTCAAAATAAAACCTACAACTTTGAAGTCTTAAAATACTTTGGGAAATGCTGAATGTTTTTGACTGGTTATATGGAACAGCTGAACTGACTTAACTGGAACAAAATTAGAGGCACAAAGAGGTTTTGTTTCCAGAGTGTATTCTTTGCCCTTTGACAGCGCTGTCTGGCTCACGCTCCGAGTTAGATACATGGAGCAGGTCACCGTCAGCTTCCCCCAGCTTTGGTTAGACTTTCCACAAAGCCAACCCCACTGGAATAATAGTATGCTTATAAAAGAGCAAACATTATAGGAAGATTCAAGGGCAAGAGCAGAATTTGAACCTCCCATAACTGGGTTGGTTTTTTTTGAAGGAGTCCGAGTCTCCTCAGATGGTGCCACATGTCAGTGCTGAGTTTGGGGGTACCTCGGGCTAGCAGGGCTTTTCCTGGCTGGTGATTGATGTTGCATCCCACACAACTGAACCTTCTCAGCATGGTCTTGAAAAGAGACTTGTTTTCCGTGGAAGATGCTCTGAAAGTCTCCCAGTGAACTCTTCCCATGTACCCAGCAGCTCTCATCACCCAAAGGGTGAGAGGATTTCTGTGCAGATGGGGTATCCCTGGCTTGGTATTGGCAGCCTGGCTCTGGGAGGTGCTCACTGTTCTTCTGTCATTTCCAGCTATTTGCCTGAAAACAGCCTCTCTGAAAAGTCTGTCTTCTTTTGGGGAAGGGCAGACAGCAGGATCAGATGAGCAGCTGAGAAATGGGGCTCTTGTTTCCATGCAAATATTGTATAAAGAACAAAAGCGGGGGAGAAGTGTGCTCAGAGATGGGGGCTGCCAGCAGAAAGGCTCCAGAGTTGTTTTCCATGACTAGCATCAAGTCCATGTGAATGTAATTTTTACGCTGTTGTGGCTGTGGGTCTCATGGGTGAGTCACAGATGCTTGTTTTGGACTTCTCGAGTGCTAAATCCTCCTCTCTGTGGGAATTTTGCTGCTGAATTCACTACCTTTAGTGAGGCTTTTTAGGTTAGGGCTTTTAGGATCTGCTGCTGAAATGAGTTACTTCTTGTTCCTGAATCTCAGCTTGTAGAGGAGGTAGGATGCAAATGAACACAAGAGGTGCCTTCTGTGCCCCTGGGTGTACGTACCACTATGTCTGGCTCTGAGGATGCTGAGGGCACATTTCACTGGCTGTAGGAGTGCACTGTGGTTTCTTTCCCAGTGCATGGGAGAGTGCTTACTTCCCTTTCCATGGCACCCGAACAGGCTGGGAAAGTGTCAGAGGGGGAAAGCCCTGCATGCCTGCCAAGATCACTAGGAAAACAGTGTTGTGAGCAGCAGCCTTGCTGGAGTTGACTTTGAAGGTCTTAGGGAGGAGGTAGGACTGGAGATAGAAACAGCCCTGTGATGTGCTTGGATTGATCTGTCAGTGGCAAAGAGCTCTTGGGGACTTGCTGCCATTCACTGCAGCAGGAGCTGGGGTGGTTTAAGACTTGGCTGCTCAGAGCTGCCTGTAGTAGAGGAAACCAGCTTGATAATAAAGGCAACAGGAGTAAATGTAACTCTCCCTCCTCCATCCCTGCCCCCAGCAAGGTAGAAACCTCCCTTTATTAGCATTCATGTCCTCTTCACCTATGGATTTTGAGTAGAGTTGCAAGCCAATTGAGTACTGGAGCAGATGCACACTGAATTTAGTAGCTTGCTTAGAAATAAGTATCAGCATGATGTCAGAGAGGTTAGGCTCATTATGAGATCTCATTAATTCTGTGAAATACCCAGTAGAGAATATATTAATATTCTTATTCTGTTGACATATATTAACATATATAATAGTTGTATAATTGTTACTAATAATTATGATAATAATAAGCTTCTTCTCGTAGACAAGTCAAAATGGATATTCAGAAGTCCCTGTAGGTACTTTTAACTCACAGTTGATGGACAGAGGTGCTGGTGCCTCCAGTGTGGTGAGAAGTGCCAGTTCTTCAACCTGCTCCTGCCTGGGAGTAGTGTGAGCCTGGAGGCCAGATTTCACAGGTATGGTTGCTAGTGTGTTCATTTGTGGTGCTTGGTTGGGTCAGGCAGTTTGGGTCAGGAAGTTCCTGTGCTCTTGGCTGGAAATTACCGTCTCCTACCCTGGCATTTGCTGCCATTCAGCAGAAGCACCTTAATTTGATGTGTGCCTGTTCTTGTGCCGTTGCAGTGGTGCAAAAGTAAAAGTCGCTTCAGCCTAAAGCACTGGTTTGGAGAAGCCGATTCTGCTTTGCCTTGCAAAGATATCACTGTCAGTGACAGTCTCATCTGGGGGTCTCCTTTCTTACCAACTCCAGGCTTTTCAGATCCCTATCCTAGACGAGATAAAGGTCTTGGTTGTGTGTGTTATGTGTGCATAGTTGCCACCCTACTAGGCCAAATCTTGCCATTAGTTCTAAAAGAAAACAAGAGGGTGCCCTGATTTTTAAATCATTAAAAGAACTCAAAGACATGTGGAGCTTGAAATGTTCTGGATTAAAATGTGTTCTCATGTTTTCTTAAATATAAGACCTGCTAACAAGCACACGGAGACCCACAGCGATTACAATTCAAAGCCTGGTTCAAAGGCTAAAGCTCTTCTTGATTTATTGGAGAACATCACTCTGTGGCATATCTGAAAGCCAGGTACAGGGTGACAAACCAGCAGGATTATGGCAAAGCAGTAATATTCAGGATTGTCCAAGGAAAGATTAACTTTTCCAGCCAGCTTTTACTGATGCAAATTGCCACCCACTGTGTTGAAATAAAGAGCAGAAATAACTAAATATGAAATGCTGACTCGTAAAGGGGAGCCATCTAAAGAGCTTTGTGTTGCAAGATTTCATGAAAATGGTTTTGAAATGTTCTGCTGCAGTTACCTTACAGAGAGGCCAGTTGTGCCAGCTGGCAGGTGCTCTCAGCAGTGCATCATCCTGGAGATGTTCGGGGTGGAGCCTGAGCGCTGGAACATCTCGTCCAGCTCACAGGGGTCAAAACAGGATTGTTCCCAGTAGTGTCTTTTTCTTCTTTTTCTTTTTTTTTTTTTAAATAAATAAATTTTAAAAGGCTTTGTCCAGTGCAGGTATAAAAGTCTCCAGCTTAGTTTCAGTCTCTTTTTTCTGGGCAACAGTTCCAAATCACTCCCTTCCCTGGCAGGGGGATGGCTCTCTAAAGTACATCTTAGGGTTCCTGGTCTTTAGGATCAATGCAAGTTGTGTTCAGTGAAGGTCTCTTTCATTAAGTTCATATTATACAATATAAAGGACATTTTTCTTCCTAGTGTGACCCCATTGCTCTGTTTTGTAGGTAGCTTGCATCCTGGTGCCCAGTGTTACAGTTCCCGTTTCCTTTATGAATTGCTCTTTCTGCTGCTCCCATTGTTAATCCTTACCTGGTTAGGGTTTTTGTGGTATGTTGGGTCTTTCTTCTCTTTTTTCTTTGTTTTTTTTCTTTTTTTTTTTCAGTAGCCTGCAATAAAATTGTGTGTTCTTTACAGCAGACGACTTGGGCTTGATTTTTTTTTTTTGTGTTTGTGAAGCATCCAGTACGGTTTTGCAAGACCACCCCAAGCTAAATGCTACAGCCTGTAGACCTTGTCCTGCTAAAGCACAGAGGTTATGATTTCCCTGACTTTTGCCAAGACCCTGCTGGGCTGGGTCCAAAAGGTGAATTCAGACCACCACCTAGCTTCTCTAGAACTTTGTTTCCAGCTTCAATCCTTGCATCCTCTCCCCTCAGTCTAATTAAACCCTGCTGTAACGAATGCTGTGAAGCCAGCTGCCATGCTTTGGCAGGTAGCAAGCACAGGGCAGCAAAACCTCCAGCTAATCCATCCATGCTATGAAGTCATAAGAATCTTGTTAATTTTTAAAAAGCCCTTGATGCCCACTAATCCAAATCAATTTTCATTTCTTTCATAAAGTCGTGCTTCCATTTAAGCTTCAGCTAAGAATTACAGCTAATTTGTTCGATTTTATAACAGTATAATTGAAAAAGTGATTTTAATGTCCTGGCAACCATATTCCCTTTCTTTGGTTGTTAATGAAAGAATCCATTAAAGTTAAATGATTTGGGCACAGATTCAAGTTGAATCGCCTGAATATTCTAGGGGAGTGTTTCTGACCATCTGCTGCTCTGTCACTGGTGTTTGTGTTGTAAATGGGACCGAGAGAAGGACTTTACAGGTCTTGTTCGAACCATTAAGCGTAAAATATCATTTTAAGTTTCTGATATCAGTGTAAATAGTGGAAATACTGAGGAGAGTTGGGACTGCTCTGGTCTGTGGGATCCTGCACTCATAAATATCCCCTGCTGAGCAGTGCTCCCACATCCTTTCCAAGGGATCTTGTGGCTTTTTGTATTGATTACAGTACATCATTCAGCAGTGGGTTGTGAGTTCCTTTAATGACAGGCAAGACAACTGAAAGTGGAGTCTGTGAAGGGTAAAGCACACGTGATGGAGAAGTGTTTTTCCTGCTGCCTCGAGTCACATTTGCCATTTCCGTCTAGCTGCGAGTGGAGTGGTGCGTCCTAGGGAGGGTTGGTATCATGAACAGATACAACTAATAAATTAGAGCAGCTGTTGTCACTGCCTGCCTCCTTTGCAGAGAGCTGTGGTGGGTGAATTGGGGCTCTGGGGCGGAGCTGGCACTCCAAGAAGGGACAGAGTCAGAGGGCTCGTATCCTTTCTCTGTTACACACTCTTCCTCTTTCCTTTGCTGATAGCTTTCTTGCTGTCCTTGGTGACAAGCAACATGCCTGACATGCTGGGAAGCAAAGTGGACAATGAACCAGATATGAAATTCACTGGAGGTGGATGAGTCTTTGGGCGCACCATTAAAGCTGGAACTATGCCTGTCTTGCAATGAAAAAAAGAAAATAAGATTAAAGGTGGTGTGTTTCTTTTGAAGTTGTAAAGTGTAGCCCAAGTTCCTGGAGGTCTTTAAAATGAGGGAGCAGCAGGATGGGTTCTGAAAAAGCTTGCTCCACACTTTACACTGCATTTTGTGTGTAAAAATTTGAGTTAAAATGGCTAAAGAATTGTCTGGTAGAGAGGACAGGATGTATTAGCTGGGAAGTTTGGGTCCTGGATTCAGGTTTGGAGTGGGGATGCTGTTTCAGTCCTCTTTGACTTTTCCCAAGGTCTAGCATTGGATATGCTGCCTTTTTTTTTTTTTTTTAATACTGTAGGGTGGTGAGAACTTGACTGATAAAATATTCACTGTTGGAACTGAACGTTTTTCAGTTTAATGTATTTATGTTTGTATCTTTGGAATATGCAAAGCTCATAACCCAGGGGAAAAGAGCTACAAAATACTCTTAAACTGTAGCCCACAGGTGAATGATTTTTGTGTATTTATTTGGCAATATTAGTTTCTGGTTAAGTGACTATTCTCAAGAGGGATGATACTGAAGCTTGTATCATACTGCATACTTTTAGCTTTCTCAGGCATGAAGAGATGAAAGTATACCCTAAAAATATGCTAAACTGAAATAGTTGAAGTATAAAAATAGGTAATGTTGTAACAGGAGATCTTGTTTCAGATTCCTCTGTGTCGTTTGCAGATAAAGTATATGTATGATGAAGTAAAATCAGGAACTTGTGCATCTCACAAAAGCAAAATAACTGGGTTTCCTTTCCAACATCAGTGAAAAATGCAGGAAGTCATTGTGTGTTTAAACGGGTGTCGGTGAGATCATGCAAATCCAAGGCAGTCGTTTTAGTCTGCAAATCTCAGGCTTATTCAGCCCAGACCCTCAGCAGCACAATTACAGTCACTGCAGCAAATGGGCCTTCTGATGTTAACACCAGCAGATAACAAAAATAGCATTTAATAACTTTCATTAGAGTTAGTGTTTCTAGGGCTTTGGGGCTTTGCTCTTTCAAATCATTTAAATAATTTGCAGGTACAAGCTGCTGTGCCAGGCTGTCCATCTGATTCTCTCTCTGATCAGGGCATATTAATGCACTTGTTTGATGGTCTGTTACCAATAATTACCCTGGATTGCATTAGGAGCATTTCCAGCATTGCAGCTGGTCTGTATTTTTCACTAAGTGTATTTCAGGGCCCAATTACAGGACTCTGATGTGTTATTGTTTCAGTACGCTTGTTCAAGCTTGTAATTTTAATGTGCCTCCACACTGTAAATCTCTGAATGCAAACCCAAGGCTCTGTCCTGAGTTCCCCATGCATCCTGTGCTTGTGGCAGCTTCTGCAGGGATTGTCTCAGCTGTTCCTCTTTGGCTTTCTAAGAAGTGAAGGATGAGGGCCAGGAGATGGACGCTGCCTTGGAGATGTTTACAGAGCAAAGCCTGAGGTTTGGTGCAAAGTGTGCTTGGCATGGAGCAGCTGGGAAAGGCACAGGAACAGCTCAGTCCTCCCTGGGTCGGGCAGTGTTGGAATTGTGGAGAGGTTTTCAGGGATTTTAGTGTTTAAGTCACTTTGGCACCTTGAGCATCCTTCAGTGCAAGGGAGGCTCACATTTATATTGCTGTACACAGGGACACCTCCATGTTCCGCTGTGAGACACCTTGGGGAGAAGACCTGAAAAAGGCTGAGTTTAGCAAATCTGGATTTTGAAGTTCTAGACTTCATCTGCCTTCAGAAACCTTTCTGGGGTCAGAGGGGGAAATACAAAATCTTAACCATCCTGAAAGTCAAGCACTTTACTGTTATAATTGCCACTGACAATTCAACATAATGAATAAATTAGAACTGCTATTGATTTGTTTCATCTTTCTGGACCATTTGTTGCAGGGGATACATCAGAATAACACACATCTCAATGAGAATGAGTTTGATCTTGAGAGCTGGTGTGGTGTTTGTCCCTATCTGTTAGGCATCATCTGTAGACACAGATATTTGGGCAAATCTGATGCTTCTGTGGAAGCATGAGAGCACTTAGCCCTTTCTAGAAATTGATTGGTATTTTACTAGGTTAGAGTTTCCAGGGCTACGTGAGTTGATGGCTTTGATGATCTTGGGTGGCTGAAATGAGCAGCTTCAGTTGACTTCAGTGTTAGGAGCATCTTCAAAAATACTTCCGTGGGGACCTTTTCAGCTGTTTTACTTCCTTGGTGTTTTCCTTGGTGTATATTTATACACAAAGGTATTCACTTCCATGTGAAGAAAATTAATGCAATCCCAGCCCAAACCAGCACATCTATTTACTGTAATTACAGCTTTAGATGATACCATTCTTTCCAGGTATGGCCCATAAACAGTGATGCAGCATTGCATTGTGTTTTAGATGTTTCTTTCATGCCAACCCTTCTGCTCTCTTATTTTGAACTGGGAATTTGAACAGGACGAAGGCCAGAGGCTCATGCCCAGCGTTGTCCTTGGGGGAGAGTTGCATGCTCTAGCTTTCCCTGCCAGTGCTCATCCTGGGTCCGGATATGTGCTAGGACTTGAGGAGCACCACTGTGCACCCAGGCCCAAGCTGGGGAGTGACCAGTACACTGTACATACACCGTGACTGCAGCTAGATCTGTGCAGGGTGTGAGGGGATTGCTCCTGGCACAGCCTCGTACCCGGCCCCTAGATGTGGGGACAATGTGACACTCGCCGCATGCTGCCTCTTGCTGCCTGCAGTGCCGTGCTGGCACCCAGCTGCTCATGAAAGGCTGGGATCAGCTTAGTGACAGGGGATGATCTGAGAGTCCCTTGCTGCCAGCTGGATAAATACTCCTGCAGCAGTGGGAGATGCTGCATTATTAAATAAACCATCTAGGTTGTTTATATGCAGAATTAGGATGAGGTTGGCTTCCCTCTGGTCAGCACTGCTCAGCACTGGAACTGCTCCATTATGCCTGAATATCAAGTGTTAATGAAATGGTCTTTTCAGCAGCTCTGGAGATTAGTTTTAGGAGCCTTCTGTTCCAGAGAGGCTTAATGGGTGTTGAACTTCCTTATTCGTGTTGCTGTTACAAGGTGGAAAGTTCCAGTAACATCTGGTAACTGAGTAGGGAATGTAGGGATCTTGACCCTTCTGTCTCACAGGCCTCCTTATGGTTGAGTGGAAGAATGTTTTCTGTTTTATTGTGCCATGGGCAGGCTGAACAAGTGATGCACAAGGGGATTTAGGTGCCCAGCTCCTCTTTCAGCCTCCCATTCTGTAAAGATCATGGGAATGGGGTGCTTCAAGCCCAGAGCTCCTCTGGTTCTCCTTTCAGTGCTGGTGTTGCCGAGCACCCAGCATGCAGACTGTCGGAGACCTTCGTCCAGATTTCTTTCTGGGTCACCACTTGCCAAGTGCAATTGCCCTAAAAACAGACTGAGACCAAGCTATTGACTTGTAATTGTCAATGCATAAAGTTTCCAAGAAGAAAGAGAGCTTTGTGTTGCTTTAATGGGGACACACTGAAGTATAGTCACTCTTTGAATTAGACAATGGGAACGTAAAGATTTTCTACAGCTCTAAGAGCCTCTGAAGAGCATCGGCAGAAGGTTACATTAGGCAGAACAATGGCACAGTAGTTGCCTTGCTGAGAGGTAGGAAAACCCTTTGGAAGGAGTAACTTCACTTTTCTTCAGTGCTGTTCACTCCCAACTAAATAAGATTAATTGTGCTGTTGAGTTCCACGAGTTCAACATCCAAAATAAATACATAAATTAAGGCAGGCGACAGTGCAGAGGCTCAAATGCAGTTTGAATTCCTACCACCTCCGGTGGGATGTGGAGGGGAGAGGGGAGCCCTTTCCTCTTACCACCTGATATCCCACAGAACACACACGATGACCGAGCACTCTGCTCGCCTCGCCTGAGCCTCTTTCCTTGCTCCTGGGAAGGTTTTCTTTGGCTGGATCTCTGCAAGGTGCACAAGCCAGTTTCAAAGTGCCAGATGTGTGTGGAATAGGAAATGTGCTGGCCGGGCTCCAGGCTGTGGGACCTGCAGCACAACAGCAGCTCCCCAGGAAAATCTCTGGCTGCCAAGATTTAGAAGTGATGTCAGCTCTGGAAGTGTGTCAGATTAGAAACCCTTGTACTTTGCTCCCTGTGAAGTATTAATCTCCCAAGGCCTGTGCTGTAATGGGTCCTGTCTGGTTTGGCTCAACTCTTTGTTTTGGGCTGGGAGTGTTGGAGGGGTTTTGCAGGAAGGCACTGGAGGCTGTCAGTGGTTTGGCTGCTTTGGGCTGGGTGTCCTTGAGCTGCTCCTGGGGCCTCTCTCAGCTATGCTAAAGATGGGCCTCCCCTGCCCTGAAGTGAAGGTCTGAGCCTTGGAATTTTGAGTGGGCTGGGGTTTGTAGGAGTGGTTGTGCCTTGGGATCTTGTGTGTGCCTAATTGTCTTTGGCTTTCCCCAGCTGAATGAGTTTCTTGAAGAAAAAATAGAATTGATGAGATGTGCTGTCAGTCTTATGGACCTTACTCAGGGGTCGTGGATCAGGTGATTTCAGCTGTGCTAGAAAAGAAGCATAGATATGCCAGTGCACTGAATCCCTTTTGGTTTATGCCTGAATGTTTTGTTTTCACAGTAATTACTAAACCACGACTCGTTCTCCTCCACACAAAGCCATTTGTCTCCTGTTGAACAGTAACCTTTTATTTGCTCATGGTGTGTAGCAGAGCTCAAGGACATGTTTACTACTGATAGCCAAAATTTCACCAGAACAAGCATCTCCCTTGTCTAGGTTTTTCCACCTTGATTTAAGTGGTTAAACCTCAGAAAAGGGAAGGGGAGTAGCCCTGTGTGCAAGGATACAAGTGAGGGTTTGTGCTGTTCTCAGTCATGGAGTGAAAGCTGCCAGCTCTGTGGGCTTGGAGTATTGCATGTCCTGGACGTAAAATCACTGCTGTGAGGGTTTCACCTCTGCCCAAGTAATTGCATTGTCAGGAATCTGTCAGACCTCGCTGTGTTGCTCGCTCACACTTCATCTGCTTAGTTGTAGATTTGAAATTAAAACCCAACAGAATCCATTCTTTTTCCCCTTTACTCAGTGGTACGTTGGGCTATTCCTGCCTCCCTTTGATGTTGGGGAGAGGAGATGATAAGAGTGGGGTTTGGCTGGATGCTGAGATGTGCAATTTGGGAAGCGCTGTTGGCTGGTGTAGTGTGGATTTGCAGATGCCTGCCTTGGATCTGAACTCAGGCTGGCAGGCGCAGTGCTCCTGTGGAGGGCAGAGGACAGCTTTGTGCCTTGAAGATCTGATGACCTTTGTTCACTTGAAACGCCCTGATTTTTTATGCCACTCAACAGGAGACTTTTTAATTTACTTCACTGGGCCTGGATGCCGGAGGTGGATGGATGGCTGATGCAAGTGAGGAAATAGGTGGGGGAAAAAGAACATTTTCTCCTGGGCTGTTTTTATGCACAATATAGCCTAGGGGTTAGCAATACGGGGGAGAGTGAAAAAACCCTGCAGAGCCTGGGTCAGAAAATACAATTTTCTTTTAACTTGCTACATCAAAGACCCTCTATTCCAGGTCGTGCTCTGTGTTTGAATACATCTGCATTCCCCTAGAGCTCTGTGTATGTGAATGCACAAGTATGTCATGTGTGTCTACATGTGAGTGTGCACGTACGTTTATGATCTGAAAGCCGTTACTGCCCACCTTGGAATAGCTCAGCAGTTGAAGCTACTTCCAGGAGTCAAAAGCAAAAAGCTGTCCAGCTCCAAAGCAGAGGCCTGTAGCTGGAACACCTGCCTGGGGACTGATATGTAAAAAGCCCTTCTGGCTCCTGCCTTGGAAGCCTACCTTGACTACATCCATTACAGCATCCCCTCCAGCAGGTAAGAGGGTGGAGGTGAGCAGGAGGCTGTACAAGCACGTGGCTCTGTGCTTAAACAGGGTCCTATCCTTTTCTGTCACTATAGGATGAAGAGTGGAGGTTGGAAATAGTCAGCAGCTTCTGTAAGCACTTAACATTCCTGATTTCATTTGTCTTTGATCTCACTTGGACTAATTTTACTCTCTTCTGATCCCTTCCCTTGAAGGGGCTTTTATCTCATTGTCAGGCTTGCTAATTTAGTGCGGTGTTTTGAACCAGACCTCCTCCTACGTTTCCAGAGCCTGGAAAGTATTTTTTCCTTAATCGGGGAGTGTTTTTGCAGTTCTTTGTACATCTTGGGACAAAAGTCATGCTGGGGCTTTTTGCAATGCCAAGTCCAGGCACCCTGGACCCTACTGCTCAGCCTCTGTATGTGCAAATGGTTTGTGACCAAAAGCCTGCAGTATTTTGGGGCAAAAGGGCAGGAGGGAGGGCTGGATGATTTGGGACAGGTCAGAGCAGTCTGGTGTTGGGTGGGAACTGTGTTAAATGACAGACAAGGAGAGATGGTCACACGTGTTTGACCAACCAAGCAGAAGCTTGGATCCAGGTAGGTTTTGACTTTGGGGAGAAGAGCTGGGTGATTTAGGGCTATAGAAACATCACCACATGTTTTTGAAGAGCAAATACTTCTTTTTGCCATGATGGAAAGTATGTTCTGTTCTTATTTTCTGCTGCAAGCAGGTTGAGTTGACTTTTTAGGGAATTGAAGTTTGAGAGGCTGATAATTGCTTCTTACTGTGGAAAGCTGCACTGCAGGTCCCTTCTCTATTCCTGGCTGTCCCCTCACACTTCACCTTTGGAAGAGGAGGAGCATTTTCAGCAAAGTGCCATTCTAATTGGTGTCTGAAGAAACTAGAAAATAGGACAGATACACAGGCTGTTTCCCTCCCCAAGCGATGAACAGGAGCTTCTAAAGACAACAAATGTAAGGAAAGGCAAAGAAGGAAGACTTTACCCAACAAAGTTTCAGGTCTTTTGGAATAAGCTCTGTGTCACACACCTCAGCCTTTGCTGTAGCAGCCCTGCCTCCACAGAGGTGGTGTGTGCACACAGGTTGGCTGAGCCGTGGTGGCATACTGCCAGCAGCAGCTGCTACAGGGACATCCCTCTGGAGAAGTGTCTATATCACTGCTTCTCCATGGATGAGGATTCTCACATGAATGGGGGTTCTCATGACAGCATCTGAGTGTGCCTCCTGTCCTGAGCGCAGCTGAATTTTCTCCAGCTGTTAACCCTCTCCTGTGCTTGTCCATGTCATCTGCACAGGTATTTGGTGTGCTAAATTTCTCACTATTTCATACAGTTTCTTGGTACCAGCTGTCTTGCATGAAAGGCTTCCAGAGGCAGTGTCTTTCCAGTACACCTGGGGCAGCCTTTCAGCCTCTATCCTCCTGGGGAGCCACTGAGTTCTGTAGCTTGCTGTGATCCTCAAAGGACCAATCTGCCCTAGGAGACACGAATGGGCAGAATTTGCCTTATGGGAGGGCATCTCTGTATCCTGCTGGAATTTGTCCGTGGGGATTGGGGAATTGCCCCCTGGATATCCTAGTGAGGGTGACAGAAGAAGGTCTGTTCTGTCCCATAACAACGGCAATCAACAGGCAGGGTTCTTGTAAGGCCTCATTGTTACTGAAGGGACAGAGCTGGCCAACACCAAGTTCTCAGTGGTTGTTGTACAAACCAGCAGTGGTAACAAACCAGACAAGTTCCCGTCCCTGTGGGCACCGAATAGGCCACGTGTGGGATGGGATTAGGCCCTTCCTTCCAGGGGCACTTGCGGTTTCCAGCACACTCCTTGAAATAATTCCATCTCCCTGCATATGTAATTTTGCGTGTCATTGCCCCTAATTGCATGCTTAACACACACTCCTTTAAAGTGCAGGCCTTTTATCAGCAGTAGGTAGTAACAGGTTTAATAGGGTGTTTGAATTCCTATAAAATTAATCTGTAGCCTTCTGCGATAGGAGACGGGCAGGGAGCCATGTGGTTCATATCCAGTGTTGATAAACTTGTTATAGAGGCAGGAAACATTTCTGATTGGAGCAGTGACAAAATAATTTGGAGTGGAGCCATAAAAAGAGTGGATGGTGATGGTTTGAGCACAGCAGAGATTGAAATTGCTGGTGTGTGGAAGCAGCGCTGCCAGCTAACATTGACTTAGTGTCTCTGGAGAACTCTAACGGCAAATGCATTTTATTAATGGCAATATTCTTTTAGGAAATGCTGAGCATTGTTTCAGAGGTGGAGCCCCCCTTGAGTACGTCGGTTTGGAAGTCAGCCAGACCAAGATCTGTTCAGTTGAGCTTGTTGCTGGTCACTGCTCTGGCCTCTGGCTGCAGCAGGAAGGTTGCTTAAGGGCATGTGCTGGGTACTGTCTGCTAACAGTTGGAATATCCTTTTCTAACGGGGAAAATGCATTCATCCATTCTCACTCTGGATTCACCTATATGGGATAAAATGCTCAGAGACAGCAGGTCATGTTTTCAACTGTTCTTTTGTTGTCTTTCCTTTGAAATGTGTTTCCCAGAACATGAATGTCAGTGGGAGTTGCTGCTTTCCCAGCTGGGCTTGAGCTCTTACTGCCAGTAAGAGGGGGACCTGCACTAACTAGGTTGTGGTCATTGGCATTGACATGCCACATGGGGCTTGGATACTTTATCTTGCACTTAATTGTCTTGTGGGGGTTGGTCAGCCTTGGAGAAGGCTCTGATGTGCAGATGAGAGGGGAGCCTGCCACAGGCAGCCACAGCAGATTGAGGCCCTTACTGCATCTTTGGTGCTTGCTCTTACTGTTAACCACCTCTTCACCTTCTTCCAGCTGCTTTCTGCTTGAATCCAGCGTGGAAACAAGTGTGGACAACAGGGATGGCTGCTGGGCCCGTTGGGAGTGGCAGAAATGGTGCAGGAATAGCAGCCATAGGGATGGGGGATGGAGAATGCAGAGCACAGGAGTCATGGGCAGTGCTGGTCACCCAACAGGGCTGAATTTCACCTGTTACCTCCAGCCACAGTTCCTTCTCTGTGTAAAACTGGGTTGTGATTCATCAAGGAAAGCAACCCCCACTGCAACACTGTCTTTTCTTTGCAGGGAGGCTGTCGGAAGGGGATTCTCTGGAGCTGAGCTGTAGTGCTGGTCCTGCAAAGGTGATACTGGAGCCAAACCAAGTGGTGATTTTGGACTGTAACCTGGCCCCTGTTGAGCAAGTGATCAATATCACATGGAAGAAGAATGGCTTTCCATTAGAGGAGCAGGAACATCTCCACATGCTTCCAAATGGATCACTCTTCATCTCATCCCAGGCTGTGGCAAAGGACAGTAAATATCCTGAGAGGGCTGGTGCTGAGGGTAATTACTCCTGTGTGTCTCACAGCTCCCTAGGGACTGTCACCAGTCAAACAGCTGCAGTCAGATTTTCAAGTAAGTGCTCTGGGGGTTTTGTTGATTTTTCTTTCCTTCCCCTCCTGATATTTATACAGAAATCTGCTTCCCCAGGAGCTTGAGATAAAATGTCTGGGAATTAAAACCGTAATAATGGTATATAGGTGGCATTGGGCATAGTCCACAAATAAGCAGTAGTGTCTTCCTGTTATTCCACTGTTAACATCCTGTGTAGCTCTCCCAGTAAGTGCCATCAGCTATGAGTTAAAAACAGGACCCTCCTCTCCAAAAGATAAGTGCTTGTTTTTGCAGAGCCCTGAGTGCAGCACCCCATGCTTGGCGAGGTGGCTGTGGGGGGGTCTGGCTGTGACAGCTTGTGAGGTGAATGTCTCTTTGTATGGAAGAGATGAAAGAAAGGGTTCTTCAGGGCGGTTTTTGTTTGGATCGAGAAGGACACTCCAAGATCCGAACCGCTGAATCCCCGCACAGAGTTTGAGAATAAAATTCCTTTGTATTCGGGGTTGACTCCTGGGGCTATTTTAAGTGAGTGCAAATAAATGATTCCTTGACCTACCAAATAGCGGAGGCTAGAAAATAATGCAAATACAGTAACACTTCTCTCTAGCACAGTGACTTGTGTAAATGTTGCTGAAAACAGCTGCACAGCACACCATGGGAACTGTGGGGAGTGAAGGTGCAGAGAGAATGTCCTGACAGCCCCTTTAAACTGGGATGTTTTTAGGCTCTGGTACCCCAGACGAGGCCATCCAGGTTTGGCCAAGTGAGTGTTTCAGTCTGTGAGCACTGTGCTATAGAAACCAGAACTGCTGGTGAAGCTTTGCCTGATCAGGGGAAAACCTTTGACCTTTACAACATGTTCTCCTTTTCTGTTCAGAAAATGTTTAGCATGCAGTCAGAAATCCTGCACACGGTATTGTTTGGGAGGAGGTGGAAGTCCTGGAGTAGAAAAGCTGTCTTTAGTCTGGCTAGATTTATTTAGCTGCTCCTGCCTCAGTCCCAGACAGCCTGAGTTAGGATATATTTATTCCCTTTTAGGGGTGACTTATGTTGAAGTTTGTGCTGTGTCTCTTACCTAGTGGCAATGAACTGTGTCTCTTTTATGGTCCTGAGTTTATTGTTTGGTGTCTTACAAGTTAGAACAGTGGAGACATCTCAAAATGGGGAGGCTGACTTAAATTGCCCTTCCCTCCTCCTGGATTTTTCCAGAGGAGTGTACATGGGTGATGCCTCTCTCCATCCCCTTCTGTGTTTCTCCCCAAAACAGGAAATTACATGTGAACTCTTCTTGTGTGAACTCTTATGTCTCATTTTATTACCATCTTCACCGGGAAAATGCTGCTTCCATAGCATACACATGCACCTGACATAACATACCCATTTCTGAGCGGGGAGCAGCGAGGGAATTGATTAATGAAATGCATCTCTCGCTTCGATTTGTTCAGAGGGTTGGGCAAAAGCGCTTGCTCCATTAGCATTCAGCTGGAGCAAGTGAAGATTTTAAAGGCTTGGGTTTTTTCCCCTGCCACTGAACACAGTCTATCCAAAGCTGGAGGGAGTGGATGGACTTATTCTTTGTGCTGATTTCCCTGGGGACTGCTGATCAGGATAGGGCAGTAGAAGAAAACCTGTTCAGCAGGTGGGATGTGTTATTCCTGCCATGAGCTGGTCCTTCTGAACTGCAGGGTCTTTCCTTCCCTGGGATGGGGTTCCCATGCAGGGCTGTGGGGCTCTCTGTGTGCCACCGAGTCTTGCAGTAACAAGTAGGAGCTTTGGGGGATTCATAGCACCTGCATTGCTCAACACTGCTTTGGTGCTGGTGATGTCCTCTGCTGTGTTTCTGGCTTGTGGGAGTTCACTTCTCTCTCCTGAGAGCTCCAAGAGCAGCTCTGGCACCTCTGTGTAAGGGCTGCTGGCTTCCCAGTGGAGAGAGGGGATGCTCCAGGCAGCAGTGAGCCTGGAGGCTGGAGGAAGCCTTTCGAAGGCTGGAGTGGTGGAGGTCAGATGATCTGTGAAGGCTGTGACAGTGTGATGACTTCCATCCTTCTGCTGTGGTCCAGGAGTTCAGCCTCTTGGCATTTTGCTGGATAAACATACAGCTCACTGCCCAGTGTTCCCTGGCACTCTGTGTGCCACCTAGGGACCCATGCCATGGTCCCCATCCACACCTTGTGGCAGTGGTGGCCATGGCAAACGAGGAGGAGCGAGGCTGTGAGGGCTCATGTGTGAGGACGCCCATTAAATGAGCAGCTGCTCAGGCTGATGAATTGGGTTTGCAGGTTTTCCTGAGCCCCACATGCTCCCACATGGAAGTACCAGGGGCGTTATTGTAGTTGTGGGAAGGTGTAACTTTCTACCTGTTAATAACTACATTGATGAAGATTTGTTAAAGCTTTTAATTTAGCTTAAACATTTTGTGCAAGGGAGGTTGGAGAAAATTACAGTAATTGTGGCTGTCAGATGAAGACGTTTGCTGTGCCTGGAGGGAATGGGCCAGCATTGTGTGGCTGCTGGCAGGGAGAGGTTTGGAGTGTTCCTGCACCTGGAGGGACATGCCACAGCAGGAATCAACACACAGGATCTCTCATCATCCTCCCTCCACGCGGACAGTGTCTCTTCTCTATGGCGCCCTGCATCTCTGGGATTTGAGGAAGACTAGGATTTGTTCTTACTTTAAGGATTTCTTTTATAGATTTTAACCTATTTATTCTGTGATTTAGGGGCATAGGTGAGTGAAGGCCAGGGACTGTAGGCAGAGCAGGCTGGGCAGCAAAAGCTCCTGCAGATGAATGCACAGGCTCTGGACCATCCATGACTTTAGATGTGGCTTTAAATGCGGCTTTAGATGCCGTTTTGGGTAGGTGGGGAGCTGGCTCCTGTGGAGAGCAGGAGCAATCCTGTGCTGCCATATGGCCCCACAGACAGAGCGCTGCACTGGCTGTGCCTGTGCCGTGCCGGGGGACCGTGGCAAATTGCTCCCATGGCTTTTTTTGTGTGTTCGTCTTCCACCCCTGGCCTGTTCATAGGTGAGTCATTCATAGAGGGGTGGCCTGGGTGGTGTATGTGATCTCAGTGGGGGCTGAAGTTGCCCCCACCTTGGAAATACCTCCTAATAATTATAGAAGGTACAAAGAGGACGAGCACGCGGAGAGTCTGGGGGCAAAGCGCTGTGGGAGAGAGCAGTAAGCCCCTTTCAGAAGGCTGAATTCCTTGCATAGACTGCATTTTCTGCCTGGGGTGTAGTGTTGCTGGCTGGCAACCTTTCCAAGCCCACAGCCTCCTGCATGGATCACGCTTCTGGGAGAGGGGGAGGGTGCTGTGTTTCACCATCCTGCAGTCACCCCTAGGCTCAGGGCTAAAAGCCTTGGCACACACGGCTTGGCTCCAGCTGGGTTTAACATGTCAGCGGGGAGGGAGCTGCCTGCCCCACTCCTGGAGGTGCAGAGCCTGGTGCTTCGGCTGTCGCTGAGGGAAATTTGCTGTAATGCTCTTCACCTTCTCACCTGCAGTGGGTAATTTTTACTGAGTGGCCTATTAAGGTGTTCAGGATAATCGGTGCATTGGGGCTGGGAGGTGTTTTGTGGCTTAAGATGGCTTTGCAAGCTAAACCGTAGCTGAGGAATTGAAAATAATGTTGAGTATGTGTCGTCTTTGTTTGCCTTTTCCCCTCAAGCATCTCCTTTCGCTGCCTTCCTATGGGAAAACCTCTCACTTTGCAGCACTTCTGCAGCAGCCCCTTCCATCAGAACATGTTTGTGGGAGGAGAACAGCCCCTCCAAGGATCCTGTGGCCCCAGGGTGAGCAGTGTGTTGGCGCCTGTCCTGCACTCACTGTGACCTGTACGCACATCCGTGCAGCGTGTCCGAGTGGCAGGACCTGCTCTCCAGTCCTCTCCTCCCTTGCCTGATTCTTTTTCCTCCCAGCACCAGCTGTTTGCAGCACAGCTCTTGAGTTGCACTAGAGGTGCTGCGCGTGTCCTGCCTCTTCCATTCCACCCTGCTACTCCTGGGGATGAGAGAGGAGGAACGCAAGGGATCACAGCATGCTGTGGTGTTGGCCCCAAGCTGGTGCAGAAGCTTATGGAGCAGCAATGAGCCCAGGCAGCAAGTCTGTCTCTCCCTGACCCTTCTAGAGCTGACATCCAGGGGTCTTGTTCAGTCCTGCATCAAAGGAACCTTTTCACTTCTCTTGCCTTGATTTGATGTTGCTTTTTGTGCTCAAAAGATCCCAGTTGAAGTTCCCTGTCCTTTCCTTCATGGAGGAGGCTGCAGGCTGCTTCTTTCAGAGCTTGCAGAGGTGGTGTTTTCCAGCCTATCCCTATGCCCACTATTCCTATTGTCATGCTGTAAAAGGAGTATGATGGAGCTGCTCAGCCTCTGAAACCCACCCCAAGAATACTGAGACGGCGCTAACAGACAAACCAGTTTGCTGGGCATTGCCAGAGTCGAACCCCCGGCACCCACGGAGCTCCCAGCCTGTCGTGGCTGTGTCAGGAGCTATGACTTGCCTTGGGAAGCATGGCTGTTGGTGTGTGCTGCTCCGAGCGACAGGGACACCGCACTCCCTAATCAGGGTCGCTGTTTGGTCACGCTCCTCCTAATGAGGCTGGCGGGGGTGCATTTCTTGGCTCTTTGCTTTTGAGGAGCCATTCCAGCACAGTGGGCAGATGGGGCTGGCTGAAGGTGAAGGGCCAGGATTTGGTTCTCAGCTGGGACTTTCAAGCTTGCAGGACCGGGTCTGGCAAGTTATAGCCAGGAATAACCAGAATACGTTACTGCCTGGTATCCCAGGGAGCCCAGGAGGCTCTATCACGTTTTGTACACCAAGATGAAGCCACTTAATAATGAACAACAGAGAGACAGGTGACCCAACATGAAGTGGAGGAAGCAGAAATGCCAACAGATTTCGTCTTTCTAGAAGGATTCCTGCCTCCCATCATGATCTTCCTGGGTACATGACCCTCCAGAGCCCGCCAAAATATTCTCATTTACACCTGTAGGATGAGAAGAGAATAATGGGAAAGAGGATTAAGGGTATTTGCTGCCAGGAGAAGGTTGTTTTGATGGTGCCATCCTGAATATGCACTGGCATTTGATAGATTTTCTTTTAAACTTCTTGAGTTCAGCAAGTTTTATTAACGTGAGGTTAAAAGGTTTTTTAATCTGTAGAAATTACTCTGTGCTAAAGTGGTCTGGAGTGTATATTTGCGAATACTAAAGCAGTTGGCTGAATTAAGGCCTTACATATTAATGTATTTTTCAAATTTCTCCAGGAAAACATTTTTCATTTCATTTGTATTGAATTGGAAAACTAAACGTGGCAGACAGCTGGTGGGAGAATTTGGTCTGTAGCTGCTGCGGAGAGCAATGAGTTGCTTGAAACATGTGATAACTATTTAAATTAAAGAAAAACACTAATGACAGCTGAGAATATGCCGAGGTTAAAATGGGTCATGCAAAAGCATTTCATTTTCCAAACTGTACATACTTTCTCAATCACACTGCAATAAAGCATGTATGTGTGTGCATGGATGTTTGTGTGTGTGTGAGAGATGGAAAGAAAACTTCAAGTTTGGAGTCCTACAAAATCCAAAGCAATGATGGATGTTCTTGGAAAGTGGTGGTGAGACAAGCGCGTAATTGTGTTGAAGGGCCAGGAGGTCACTTGGGGTCTTTCTGAGCACAGTGCTGTGCTCGGCCCAGCATTCAAGTGTGGGTTTTGGCTGAAATTTATGTTTATCGTGCCACGTTTGGGGATCTGGCACTTGTGTTACAGGGTTTTTGGATGGATTTGTCCAGCAGGGTGGGTTTCACAGCAAAGGCAGTTTAACACAGATGGATACAGCAGAAGCCAGTTTTTCTAGTGGAGAAGAATACAGGCTTTCTGCCCCCATCCAGGAGCCTGCATGAATATTCAAAACTGCACTGTGTGACTGAGATGCCTTCAGGTTATGCTGTTGATGGGACAAATGCTGACAGCCCCGAGAGAGGATTTCTGCTGCAGGGTTTTGCCGTGTGTATGGAAGGGGAGGAAGATGCAGCAGCTGTGCATTGCAATCCAAGAGCATTTCCAAACCTTAGTTCTTTGTCTCCAAAACAAGTTCAGCCTCTTTACTATGCAAAGGCATCTATAGAGAGAGGTGAGCCTTGGAGAGCAATCAAGTGTCCTGGCATGTATGAAATCCATCCTCTTCTTAGCAAGGTGTCTGGATCCCCTTGGCTGCCCCCCATCTGCTTGAGTAGGATAAAGTTGGTTTTTGCAGGTAGGGGAAGTGGGATCAAAACTCTTACGGGCTCTGCCTCTGGTCTCCAGCACTGCCAGCCTGTGGGCAGTTGATTTGTGTAAGGAACTTGACATCCGGCTTTTTCTTCCTCTCGCCTTGTTTTAATTTCCTGTGGCTGCAAGGGGAAAACTCATCTCTGGGGTTGTGGCATTTCCCCTTTGTTTCTCATTCAGTGTCCTTCCCAAATGGAGCGAGTGAAGAGACAAGGAAGCAATTTAGGAAGGTAACTGCTGAAACCGCCTAATTGCCTGTCTTTGTCCCACACTGTTGTCTTAAGGGAGAAAATGAGGCAAGAAGCAAATTTGCACGTTGAAACCTTTTATTTACTGTTGTTAGGGCTGCTGAAGGTCTGTAGAGGCACAGGAAAGGAAGGAATTACGTTTCAGGCTATCTTCAGGAGAGAAAAGCCCTTCTCTTAGCTCATATATCATAACAGGTTTGCATTTCTCAGCAGAAACACGGAGTTATTAACTTTTCTTCCCTTCTTTTCCCAGCATTATCACGCTTTTTCCAGCAGCCGGAGTCGCAGACAGTGGAAGAAAATGGCATGGCCCGGTTTGAGTGCCGGATTGAGGGGCTGCCCTCCCCTGTCATCACCTGGGAGAAGGACCATGAAGCTGTTCCAGCAGAACCCAGGTGATTCCCAGATTGCTTACCCGGATCAGCTTGAAGAAGAGCAAAGCAAAACCTGACCATTTAGGATGTGGAAGTCATTCTATTAAATGGTAGAATGACGAGAGAGGTGCCTAGACCAAGTTTGGACCTGATAACTAAGTGATATAAGAGGAAGTATTCAAGGGGCCCAGGAAAAAAGGTCCATAAACACCTGAATAACATAACATAAACACCTTTCCCCCACAGACCCAAACCACAAAGGAAAAACAACCCTTGATATTGTGCCAGTTATTACAGCACAGAACCTGCACCCTGCAAAGGCCTGTATGTGCCTGGGATGGGGCATGGCAAGGCATGGGCTGCTTTGGCTTGTCCTCTTGTGTGAAACGATGCAGAATTCTTTGGGGAATTGGGGCCTGGGGTGAGGAGTATTCACCTGGGCATACCTGACAGTACTCCATGATGTGGTTTTTCTTTGATTTTGGTTGTGGTTTTAGTGGGAGGTCTGTAGACATCACTTCTGCAGGGGATCAGTGACTGAATTGTCCTTTAGTTCTTAAAAATGCCTTTTCTGTTCTGCAGAAGGAGCTGTTTCTTCTGCAGAAGGAGCTGGGGAAATTAATCCAAGTGGCAGAAGAGGAAAAAAAGAGGGTGGGGTGGGGAGGGAAGTTTGGGAATACTTTTGCAGCAGTGACTGTTTCTGAAAGAGTACCCACTTATACCCTTGAGTCTGGAGTGTGGCAACTAAAGGTTCATACGAGGCTCTTGCTTTGTAATGAGAAGAAAATCAATAAAAAAGGAAAGAAAAAAAAACCAAAAAAGAAGGGATTTCAGGGAGAAGTGTGCCACAGATACAATGGCTTTTTAATGAGACAGCTCGATGGATATTGTGAAATTACTCAGAGATTGCTTTCATCACAGGCAGCCTGAAAATTGTTTTCCTTGTAAAAGCCAGGCCATAATCTCTGGCTGCAGATCTTGCTTTTTAAATCATGTTCTAGCTAATATGCTTTTTCAGAAGGATTTGCTTTTTGTTGTTGTTGTGTAGTTGTTGTTGGATTTAATATAACCGGCTTTCGAAGGAATTAAGTGAATTCCAGGAAATGTTGGCTGCCAACCAGAGCTTTCTGTTATCCTCCCTGCATCATGCCTAAGGATGGGATCTCAGGCTGCCCTGATTACTGTGGGCTGCCTCCTGTGCACGCTTTGGATGAGCCTGTGAAAATGCAACCCTTTGGCTGGGCAAGTGTCAGGGTGATGATTTCATATTCTAGAACAGCTAGGCTGGGAGGGTGTGCAAAATCAGACTCAGAGTTTGGAGATACAGCCCTGGAACAGTGCTACTAACATCAGTGTTTGTGATTTAAGAGGGCTAGAATAATCGTGTGGAACTCACATTGCTTTTCCCTTTTCTTGCTTTCCCTTCCCCCCCCCCGCCTTTTCTTCCTTTTCCCCCTCTTTTCCTCTCCTTTTTCCTCTTCCCCCTCTGCTTTTATTTTTGTTGTTCTTACCTTTGGGTCTCTTTGCAACCTTTGCCTCTGGGTGCAGGTTCTAGCATGGTCGCACCTCAAAGGTACTGGAAGCTGAGCTTAAAAAAGTACTTAAACAACCTAAAGGGTACCAAAGTGCTGATTGGTGCCTTTGGAATACCTTTCCTGTCCCTCTTCAGGACAAAAATCTAAATTCCATATGTGAGTAGGGCACAGAGTATTTTGCAGTTCTGGCTCTGAAGTACATTGGATAAACACAGTCTTAAATCTGCCGCTGCTCCTGAAAGGTGGCTCACAGGATTTCTCTAGGTTGCAGTTGCTTTGAGGTGTGTGCAACATCTCTTGGCGTAATCTCTGGTTTAGGTGCTGGCTGGGTTTCACATCAGGCTCAAAATTGCTGTTTATTTTCTCCAGAGACAAGATGAGCACTTGCTGGGAACTGGAAGTCTTAGGAGGTCTGCACAGCAAATCCATAACCTACAGACCACATGCTCTGCAGTCACAGTATATTTTTCCACATTTTGGCAAAGTGAGGGTTTTGTCGATGAGTAGAGTTTATTTCTGTGCCATGTCGGGAGTGCCTTGATGTGGCTTATGTTCAGGTACAGGGCTCTGGAACTGTGAGCAAAAGAGCTTCCAAACTGAGCCTACAACAGAGCTGCAGGTTCCTCACTGTGCTCAGGACTGGTGCTTTGGGCTGTCCTAGGCACCTTCAAAAGGCTGCAAGGGAGGGTGTGCTGGCAATTTACTGGGGAGAAGATAAGAAAGGGAATAGAGCTGTTAATGCTGGAATATTCTCTGAGCTGTAGGGTTGCAGGGTTTGGACACGAGGCAGTGGCTCTTGATTTCAGTTCTTGAACACTGCCCTGGTGAGCAGCCCTGAGCCCCTCAGTGCTCTCAGAGAGGGGAACAGGGTGTGCCCTGTTGTTCTTGCTGCCTTTGGGGCCATGGTAGTTGGCCCTGCTCTGAGTGTGCTGTCCTTCAGTGTAATCCAAGAGGGGGCTTGCCTTTCGCCCCCATCGAGGCAGGCTTCTCTGAGATCCTGACAGTGCAGCTATCAACAGCAAAACTCTTGGGACTGCCAAGGTTCCAGCGCTTCTCTTGCTTCCATGGCCTTTGTCTGTCTGTCCTTTAGTTTTTGTTTCCTGCTTAATCCTTGGTGAAGGTGAACAGACAAAAAGATTTGCCCTTTGTGTGGAAGAAAAGCTCTGCCAGCTGTCTGCTCTGAGTCATCAGGCAAATTTCCTTGCAGGGAGCCTTGGGATGGAGCAAATGCCCTTGCAGGCTGCCTGAAGGCTTCTAGTTCAGGGCTGCTGGGACCCTGAAGAGCTGGAGGCTTTGTGAGCAGCTGGGAGAAATGGTGGATAGAGAAATTCTACTTTTCTGTCCTCCTTGCTTCCCCAACAGAGCGGTCCTCACGGCTGCCATGTTCTCCCAACAGGATGTACTGCACTGAGTAGATCTCTGCCACTGGTGCTGAAGGGACTGTCTCAAGCTCTTTTGATGAAGTCTCCCCACTCAACCCCCTTGTTTCCAGCTCCTGCTCTCTTTAGGGACACAGTGGCTTGTTTTGTGCCCTCAAGAGAAGCTGGGTCCTGAACGCCCTCGTCTAGTGACCCGGCTCTGAGAAGAGAAAGGCCACAGACCAGAGGTCCATCCCAACCCTGGTGAATCTGTGATACATTGCTGAAGCCTCTTTTTGTGGCTGGGAGATGCCTTGCCTGGTGTTTGAAATATGTTGATATTAATTACAGACTCAAATAGCAGATGCACGACAAAAATAAATATTATCGCAGTGGGAGGCTTTCCCTCCACGGAGCTGAGAGGATGCAAATATTTGTCATCTTTCTCCCGAGTTCTGATGAGGCATCCTGATGAGGGCTTTTGTGTACCACCTCCTCTGAGGTCTTTTGGAGCTTGATCTTGAGTATTGTGAAATGTCTTTGTAAGTAGCAGGAACATGGCTTTAGGGATGTAAGGCATTGCTGTGTCCGTGAATCAGGATTGTTCCGGTGGAGACAGAATGGTCACTGGAGGAGCTCAGGTAGCTCTTCTTTCTTCATCAGCTGTGAAGAGGACAAGACATGATGAGCTCAGCTGCAGTAGCTATGGTCCAGGATCGATGCAAGATTCACAGCAGGGATATTTGTCTCTGGAACAGACTGCTTGGGGCAAGGGAGGTGTTTCCATGAGTGCAGATTTAGGATAAATACTTGCAGAAGCAGGTATGCTGTTAATGGCCGTGGCTTGAACGCAGGGTGAGTGACCTGTTAAGGTCTTCCTGGCTCCATGATCTTCATGGCACTCCAGCAGTCTCAGCATCTGGAGAACCACAGTTTGACTTATTGTGATCTTTGTGGATGGCAGGACTGGTGTTCATAGTTATAACTTGTCTTTGTGCTGTTCCTGTGGAATAGCTGCTATCCCTCCCCTTAGCAATTGCCTTTGAATGTGTCCTCTTCATAATGAAGACTGATAACCCAGAGCTGCCTGTCAAACCTCGGCAGCTCTGTTTATAGAGACTTGCAATTAAAAATGGATCTCATATATAATTAAAAAGGATCACGTAGGCTTTGCGCCTTGCGTTTAAGAATAAAGAGGCTGCCATCTAGGAATCCAGGCAGAAAATGGAGATGCTGACAGCCTGCTCCTACTTTTATGCTAATTACTAATCATGTGCTTTGTTCAGTGTAATGCAGCAAGGATTGTGTTCACGTCGTGAGCAGTGTAGCCATTTCACTCCGTGGAAGTGTTTCCCAGTAGCATCCCATGGGCAAATCAGGGGATACTGAATGCCCAGCTGTGAGTTTGTCACCTTGTGAAAGCTAGAAACTTGTGGAAGAAGGAAAGGAATCACTACAACCCAGAAATGGTTCAGGTGACTGTGTTGTGGCTGCTTTGGTGCATGAAGGTGCAGCTGTGTATCACTTGGTCCCTTCAATGTACTTGAGGTGCAGCAAGAAAAAGATGATGTTCAGACTTCTTTGCAATGTGTTTTTTGTATGGCAACCAAACTTTTGTAAAAAGCAAGTGCTGAAAATGGCTGTAGTGTGTGCTCAAGCACCTGTATGCTTGGGGGACATGTACAAATGTGTATGTAGAAGTGTGAGTGTATGGAGTTCGTCTGTACTGTCTAGTTGGTTTGTGTCAGCGAAGTCCTGTTAGTCTAGTCTCCCAAAAGCAGCTTTTGCATTGTAGAGACTCTAAGGTGATGGATAGATCTGTACCTGCTGTGTTTTGGGAACCACCGGTTGGGTTGCTCAGAAGTTCCCATTCTGCTGTCATTACCAGGACCTGCACATGAGAGATTTGCAGGAGAAAAGGAAGGGATAAAAGGGCTTTGAGGTGATGAATAGGTGGGGTAATGCATAGCCTGTCTCACACTCTTCCTTTTGGTCACTCAGGTTTATAACTCTTCCCAATGGTGTCCTCCAAATCGTGGATGTGCAGGAGAGCGATGCTGGGATTTACCACTGCGTGGCAACCAACGCTGCCCGAAAGCGCTACAGCAGTGATGCCACCCTCAGCGTGGTGAAAGGTGAGGTGCTGTCAGCAGCCTCTTGGGCTGGGCACAGGTCTACCCAGGTAATCATTGTGTGTGGTGGGGAGCTGGGCTCAAATACCAGTGACCATGTCTCCTCCTGGTGTGGCTCTGCACATGGCCAGCTTTGGTTAAATCTTGCAGAGGAGGTGGTTATGAAAGGTTTCTTTTTGCTGTGATGGGATAAGGAGGCTGAGCTGGGAGGACTCCTTTGTGCTCCGGAATCATTAGAAGGAATGAGGCACCCCGTTTGCTCCTGGGGGAGTGCAGCATTGTTGGTGGTGTTCTCTGCAGTGTCCTTGGATGGCAAGACAGGCAAGGGCTGGCATGAACAGACGAAGCTGCTTCCCAAGCAAGCAAGAGAACTAGTTGAAGACTGGAGTAGCTGGCAGGACTGTGTCTACCCCAGGTTGCCCAGCACAGTCCAGAGAGGTTGAGCACAATGACATCTGACTTGTGTTCTGAGTCTATATTACTGGTGCTCTGCTGAGCTCCAGAGATCTTTGTGTGGTATTTGGAAACAGCCCCAGCTGGGATTTCTCCTGGTAATACAGGGCTTTGAAGCAAGGCTTTGGGTGTGAGCTGTCCTTTGCCTCCCGATCTGGGCCTCAGCCTCTGAGTGCATTTTCCTTTGTAAGCCAAGAGTGCAGTGGGCAAGTCTGGACATGAGAACGTAGCTGAGAGCGTGAGTGCAGTGGGGGTCTCCACACTCCGGCATCCTTCCCAGCACGCCTGGCTGCCTCCCCAGCTTTGTATAATCCCTGTCCTTCCTGCAAGTGGACAAACTCACCAGGGCTGGGAGTCTGGCTGAGCTGTCCCTTCTCTCGGGACCCCCTGCCACATCTGTCTCCTGTTCATGCAGACCCCAGTGTATCTTGCAGGCAGCTTTAACCTTGAAAGCTCTGAAATCCTTCCCAGCCCCTTTCATCTTTGTTTAGGATTGCGTTGCTTGGCATTCTGCTCCCAGTGTATTTTCCCAGCGATGGCTTTGCTGTTCATCCATCAGCAGGGAGTGTAATTAACTGTGGAGCCTGAGAACACACCTCTGATCAATGGATTGTGTTGTGGAGGTAATCTGGGTGGAATCTGCAGAGAATTCGTGAGCGGTTGAATGCTCTGTATCTAATTGCCAGCCCCTGCCAGATCCTCTGTGTGTTTAATGAAGCACGGAGCTGAGGGGAGCGCTTCCTATGGGCAGTTCCATGCTCCAGAGACAGCTCCCGTGTTGGCTCTGGTGTGCTATTGATAACTAATATCGATCAAGCTGCAAAGGTGAATTTGATGTCCTTGGCATCATAACTCGTTCTGCATAATTGCATCTTGTAGCTCTGCAATGTTTAATCTGCTTTGCAAATGGAGGCAGTGGAAGAGGTTAAATGGGAAGTGTTCCTTCTGGAGCACCAGCCGGCCCGAGCAGATTTCTGCCTGCAGTTCTCACCCAAATCTCTCTTCTGCAGCACCACACCACCCGCTGGCTGCTAAAACAAATATGTGAGGTTGAGTTTTTCACCAGATTGAGCTGATAGTGATGAAAAACATGCCTGTTAAATCTCTGGGGTTTTTTATAATTGGGGAGAAGTATCTCCGAGACAGATGGGAAACTGCAGTGACCTATGCAGGCTGCAAACTCCTCCATGAGTGACTGGCATGGTATTGATCCTTTTTTGTTTCAGCACTTCACCATAAGAGCACATTTTTGGATGCCTGGACTGGCTTGAGTAGTCTTTTCCTCCCTGTTCAGAAGCAGGTGATAATAGTTGGAGTGAACTGGTCAGGCAGAAATCCTTTCCTGATTGTGACAAACAAAACCAAACTAAACCAAAACAAAGAATTTTAGGGAAAAAAGCCAAAACAAACTGAAAAACAGAAAACAAAAGAACAATAGTCTGAAATACAATTTTTTAATGTTGCTTATTTGGAAATTTCAGGGACCAAACTCGTATGTGTCTGCAGACAGGAGCAACTAAACTGCTTCTTCCCTCCCTGCTCCTGTCTAGGGACTCCTTTGTGCCAAGATAGGGTGACAGTCCAGCCTTTCAGTCCCACTGTACTGCCAGAGCCCCTGGAAAAGGTTTGGGCAGTGGGACCTCGTGTCTCCTTACCTGCTGTCCCCCTGGCAGTGCTGTGTTATGATGAGGGAGGCTGTGCTCCTGGCAGATTTTGGGATCTTGCTGGTGATAATGCAAGTGTTTCCAAGGATCAGGCGTGGGAACTTTTCGTGTTCATGCCTCTGCCTTCCAGACAGGGCTGGATTTGAACGGGCTGTGCATAGCAAAAGAATCTGTTTCCCTATAGCTCTTCTGCCCAGTTGTTGTGTTCTTCCCCCCATCTCTCCCCTGTTCCTGATATGATGGCTGGGAATTGTTCCATCTCCCTTATTAAAGGCCTTTTCCCCAAAAAAACAACAATTAACATGACCCCTTTCTGTCATATCTGCACAACCTAAAAACCCCAAAAGTGTCGTTTCCCTGGACAGTGTGACTTCCCCATCCTAGGGGGAATTCTGGCTGTGCTGTGCGTCTGTGGCTGAGCACATGCTGGTCTTCCCAGGCAGGGCAGGGAGCGGCAGGGCTGCAGATGTTTCAGCTGTGCAGACTTCATGGTGCAAATTTCCAGACCTTCCCTGGGGAAGCGGCGTTTGGAGCTGGAAGGGAAAAGAGCAGACAGGACAGCGGGATAGAGTCACGCAGCCCTGAAACAGAGCCTGCTGCTGAAAAAGGGATAGGTTGGATTTTCCCCTTGGATCTCCACTGCTCCCCAGCGGATGGAGTGCCAAACATATCTGGCAGCTCTGTCCGTTCACCCCTCACCTGGACAGGTGATGAATGATCACTGTTGCTCTCTCTGCCAAAAAGGGTAATAGGAGCTGGCTGTGGGATGCTTTTCCCAGGCTCTGGCTGTGTGTGCTGCCTTTCCTTGGGGTCAGCTGTGGCTTGTTTCTTGTAGCTCCTTCTTCTGGAAGCAGGCTCTGGAGCCCTACTCTGAACTTGTAAGTGGAGAACTAATTCCTCCTGTGTCCTGGTCGTGTTCCCAGGTTCTTGACATACACACGGAAGTGTTGCCACGCTTCATAAAGCAGCTCTCAAAGAAGAGTAGCAGAAGGGCTTGGGGAACATGACGTGTGGTCTCATCAGGTCACTTTGCCTGTCACTTTGCTTTCCCCCTCCATGTCACGCACACGCTTGCTCTTTGTGTGTTTTCGTGGGAATAGGGAGTCCCTCTTGCTCTGTGTTTGCCCCACAGCTGGCACAATGTAGCACAAATAGCAGTCAGAAGCTGTGCTGCTGCAAGAACAGTAAACTTTTGCAAGGATTTGACCTATTCTGTTTTTAAATGTCACAAGGAGTGTGGCTCCACCTAATTTCCACTGCATCTTCCCCACTGAATGAATGCTGGGATATCTCTTCTCCACAGCTAACCAAACTTCACTTCCGTGCAATTCATCCTGTTAGTTTTAGTTGCAAAGCATTGGGAATCTTGAAAAAATTGTCATGCCTCCTTATTTTTTAATCTCTGTGACTATGTATAAGCAGTGTGGTGTCCCCTGAGTGACCTAAAGAAAGTTAAAAATCTTGGCAATTTTAGAATAGAACAGAGTTTTCTTCCACTGGGGTGGGAGAAACAAGTTTGAGATCCTGACCCCAGAGCTCCTTCATGTAGATCTCAGTATTTGTGTCTTTTCATATTTAGTGGCTACTGCCGAAGAATTGTCAAAGCACAGTCCTGGGAGCTAGGACTCCTGGATTCTCTCTCCCTCTGTTGTTGGACTGCAGAGGAGAATCAGTTCCTCAGTGTTTTAATTTCTCTAAATAGGGATAATGTAATAAATAGCATTGGAGTTGCCCTTTTGGAAGGGATGGGTCAGTCTGGAAAGTGATTATGGGAATTTGGTGCTGGAGGACATAGAAGGGCACATACAGAGAGAAGTTTGGACGTATCTCGGTGTGGGTGTGGGATTCCTCTTCCTCGTGCCCTCTGCACCCTGTTCCTGGTCTGTGCACGTGGGGTGACCGTGACTGCTGTGACATGTGTGGGAAAAACCTTTGCCTCAAACCAGGCTGGCAAGAATCAGAATCTCGCTGTGCTGCAATAATGCAGGAACTGGAGAACAGAGCAGGGTGATGGGTGGAGGTCTGGGATGAGCGAGCCACAGAGGGGTCTCCCAGCAGCTGAGCACATCCCCCGTGAGCTGGGATTTAGTGCCGTGTTATTAGAGATGACACTGTGAGATTGCCGTTGGCAGAACATCATTTACGCTGACAGTTGTAGCAGCTTGCTGCAGCAGTGTCCCAGGAAATGGATTTTTCAGCCAAATATTTGTATGAATGTGATAAGAGGGACAGAGCTTGGAGGCAGCTGAAGCACCTAGAGGTTTTTTGTTCTTTTGGTGTTTGTATTGCAGTGCCTTGCAGGTACCAAGGGAGACCCTGGGACAGGGGTGGTTCCTGTTCCAAAGAGCTGTAGGAAAATACAGCTCTTGACTGGGATGAGCTTTAGGGATGGAGGGGAAGGTGGTGATGAAGTGAGCAACACTCGCAGTTGGCCACCACCTCGCAGAAACAGACGTGCTGTTACCACAAGTGGATTTTCAGTCCCTGCATGTGCGAATGACGTGTTGGATGCTGGCTTGGCGTGCAGCCTGAGCCCTGGCCACGTGCTCTGCTCCCCTCGCGGCTACCAACACAGGTACTGGGTAGCCAGGGAACAGGGAACTTTGGATTTGGGTCAGTGCTTCTCTGGGCTGATCTCCCTGATCGCAGCTGGGTGTTGATCCCATGTGTGCTGCTGTCAGTGGAGAAGGGCAACTTTAACCAGAGTGGAGGGATGGTCCCACCTGGATTGGGGTGGTCTTCCTCTGGCAGGAACCCATTGCAGGGGCAGCAGGGCCCTGTGGAGTTGTGGGGGCAGAGCTATCCACAACTGTGTATGAGCATGGCACACTTCTTCTGGGAGGCAAGAATCGTGGGAATGTGTAGGGAGAGAAAGTGTGGGGTGGGATAACACAGCTGCATTTTTGCTGTGAGTTGTTGGCATAATCAGCAAGTGATGCATCACCTCTGGAGAAGGAGACATCCCAGTTCCAGCCTGCAAATGTTCCTATTCCCTGTGCCTCCTGTGTTGGACACAAAACTGTCACTTTCCCCTCTCTCCTTTTAGCATCCTGTTTTTCTTTGCCCTCTGGTCTCTCATGTCACCAGCAGTTAAGCAGGGAACTGCTCTCCACTTGACATCCCAAAAGCTCAGCCGTGAGGACTCTGTTTACGAGTGTTTCGCAGCTCCAGTTTCCTGGGAAGCAGGTATTTGAAGCTGTTTGCATAATGCATCTGATGGATTCTGTAAAATGCTGTTGCTCCTTCCTGTGGCAGAAGGTGCTAAGCAAGCCATGGTAAGTGTGAACTCAGAGGATGGCAAGATCAAGGGGGAGGTAAACAACATTTCATGCTTAATAAATAGATCTTTAGAACTAGAAGTGACCTTCTGCCTAACAAGCTGTAGACTTTAACTCCATCTCCCTTTACTGAGCCTGGTAATGCTGGTGGGTTTGAAGCATGCGTGGAACAGGATTGAGCCCATAGATATTGGGTGAAACTTGTGAAGGGCTGGTGCAGACGTGTCAGGCACCCATCCAAACACACAGCTCTGCTTGGCTGGGGTTCCTACATGGCCAGCATGCATCACACCCCTCACATCACTGAGGGAAAACTGCTGCTAGCTCCAGTGTCAGCAGCCTGCTCTGGGAGCCCAAGGGGAGTTCCAGCTCAGCTGTCTGTGAAGTTGCATGGACCTATGATATGCCACATTCCTGACAGCTCCAGCAGCCTGCAGTGACAGAGGGTTTGATACAAGATGCAGAGCCCTCACCTCCCATTAAGCACAACAGCTAAGCCCGGGGATGGCACTGAAGTGAGTGGCAACAGAGGTGTCAAGGATAATAGAGCAGAACAAGGGATGTACGGCTGGGAGTAGGTGAGCTGTTTCCAGGTCCTCAGGGGAAACTGGTCTAATCCACATGCAGTGGTAGCTGTGCATGACGTTTAGAGCTGTCAGATGTGGCCAGGCTCACGTGTTACTCTGCCTCCAGCTCCTGAAGACTAGGGATGTCTGGATTCAGGCGTGGTTTGTGTTCCTCTGGTGTTCTCCACATACATCTCTTACTAATTCAGGTCTGCTGTGTTTTTGAGGCTTCCTGAAATAACAGCTGATGTTTGGTAAGGCTCGATCTGAAGCAGGGTTTAAGCAGTAGGCTCCATTCAGTTCTTCTCAGAGAGTCCCTTGGTGGTGGTGCAATCCTGTGGTGCATCTGCACTACAGGGATCACACCTGGCCTGTCCCAGAGGGTGTGGGACAGGCTGTGCCTGCATGAGGAGGCTGGAAGGGAGCTAGGAATAGAGACCATAATTAGGTCAGCAGCTTGCAGTGGGCTGCGGGACAGGAAGGTTGATGTGGTTGGGCTCCTGATGACATTTGTTAATTATTAATCATTGGTGTTACAGCTGTGCCTCAGCAGCTCTCTGAGACTGAGGGCTAGCGGTGCCCTCCAGCACTGACAACGTCCAGCAGCTGGAGTGAGGATGTTGGAAGTGTCTGGAGGCATAGCAAAGCTCATGGTGGTGTCTAATCCCATTACTTTTGACATGGGGCAGACATACGGAGCAACATTGTCTCTGTTTCCAAGATCCACAAGTACCTACAGGCCTGGGGGTGCTAAGGAACAGGAATGGGAAGAGTGGGCCTGGGTCAGGGGAGGCTGAGTTGGGAGTGGAGCCATGCTGCCCCGAACCCTCACTTGGATCTCTTGGATGCCAGGGATCACTCAGAACGCAGCCAGGAGTTTGCTTTCAATAACAGAGATGTTTTTGCCCAGCCCTGTTTCTGGTGCAGCCAGGGGGCAATGCTGCGTGGATTGCGGACAAGAATGAGGAGCAGGAAGAGAGAGGAAGGATGGGATAAGGAGGGGCAGCTGGTGTTACCAAACACTGTCTTAATGCGCAGCCTTAGATCAGGGCTCTCTGTGGCACCCAGCAAGTGTCCAACCAAAGGGCTTTGACAGAATCCATGGGTATCAGTGATGATCTTTCCCCATGGAAAGCCAGTTTTTCTTTCAGACTTCTCCTAGAAAAACAGATTTGCATTGTCCTGAGTGAATGCAGATGCATCCATCTGCTTTTAGTTCTCCCTTCCAAGTTGGCAGTCTCAGTTTGCTGCCAGACTGTGTTACTGTGGGCTCCCAGTATGTTGTGTGTTCACAGCGTCGCTTGTGGGAAGCATTCTGTGTACCTGGCATCAGGGGGACCCCGCTGCAAGATCCCTTCTCAAAATGTTCCTCTTTTCAAAGCTGCTCAGGACAGCGGATGGCAGAGGGAATGGGGCAGAGCAGGAGCCGTGGTCACAGAGGAGGCAGGTTGTGTCCTCCTGCATGGTCCAGGGCCTCCATCCTCATCCCTCTCTGCTGTTGCTGGATGTGCCTGAATTGCAAATGGATCTGATGTTGCAAATAAATCTGAATTGCAAATAGATCTGATGAAATACGTGTCAGCCCCTGGGAAACATCAGCCTCAGAACACAAGGAGGAAGTGACTGGAGTGAAATGGCTCCAGTCACCGAGGCAGGGTGAGTAAGGAGGAGTTTCAGGGTGGCTTGTGAGCCAGAATGGTCTTCTGTTGACCATGCCTCTGTGTCATTTCTCTGCAAGAGGTAAAAAAAAAAACAACCTTACAGCTTTTTGGTTTTTTCTTGGAGGTTCCTCATGTATCATCCTGGAAGGCGTTGTGCTGCCCTAGGATAATGACAAAGAGAGCTGGTGTAATGATGGTTAAAAAGGCACGAGGATGTTCCCACTGAATCCCAGAGGCTGGCAAGCTTATGTCCCCAGGACCATTTCATGTTTACTGATTTGGGGGGCTGTCTATATTTCAATCACGGATACTGTGACTTTTGTTAAGGGTCTTCTGATGCTCTCTGGCTATTACTTTTGCACCTTTACTTCTGTGCATGGCTGTGTTGTGAACCCTGAGCAGATGCTGAGAGGTGTGCCCAGAGCAGCACAGTGTGAGTTAGTGGCAGAGATCACGGGAGACTGTGTTGAACCACTGGACCAGAGCCTGGTCCTGCTGGGCAGCTGGGATATCATCCTGACTGGTTGTCGGCCATGGGACATTCCAGGTGTACTGGGGAGGTTCCTGTTGCAGTAGTGTCTTTGCAAAGCAGCCTCTTGCAGCCCTTGTTTCTCTAGTCCGTGTTTTTGGCAGCTGCTGGGGAATGGCTGGGACTTGCAGTGCTTTAAGGGCTCAGCTTGAGTAATTTAAGCTGTCTGGGTCTTAGGGTTAGGGCGGGGAGGCTGCTCTGCTGTTCTCCACAGAGACACTGAGGTACCTCTGCTTCTTTCTTTACTTCCCCTTGTTGGCTTCTCACCTGATCTAGAGGCTCAACTCCCTCTGTACACTGAGTGACTTTCTTATAAGGAGTTTGTGTGCACAAAAGCCTGTGAAAATGTGCCAAGAAAGGCCTATTAATCTGTAGTTACTATCTAAAATGGTGACACTATCAATGTTGCTCCAACACAGTCCTTCTGTCAGGTCTCCACTGTGCCCTGAACAGAGGTTTCCTATTGCCTGTGCCACATTCCAGGCTTCTGAGGATTCAGATGCCTGAAGGCCTGAGGTGTCCAACCCTTCGGCCTGTGGCAGAAGCCAGAAGAGCCCCAGTTCTCAGAGCTCTCTGCAGTGGGGCCGCCCGGCTGCGGCTGCCGGCACAGCTCCTCCTGTTTATTTTGCCTGGCTCCGGCTCGGAGCAGTGCGAATGGAGGCGCTTCCAAGCGCTCTGGGGAAGCGAGCAGGAATTCGTCGTGCAGTCTGGCTGGCTGCCGTCCCTTTTGGCGTGATGAGGAGCAGTTCCAAATGCATGTACGCAAACAGAGAGCCAATGTTGACAGCTTTACAGGAGCTGGAGTGGTGGGCAGAGCACACTCTGCTTTGCAGCAGAGCTGAACGTACCCTGGACATACAAAACTCCATAGCCTGAAGGAACAAGAGTTTGGGGAGTGGGGGAAGAACCCCCCTAAAAATCCAAGGCAGTTCCTGGAAACCTGCCACTCTTTCTGGGCTTCTGGTTACAGAGAGTTCAGGGTGTCAGCTTGTGGCTGAGCTAGTACATTAAAGGATTTAATTTCTGAGCTGAAATCTGTCAGCTGTATAAAGAAGTTGAGAGGAATGAAAGAGGACTGCCTGATGGCCCCTTTGCCTGTCTGGACTGGGATCCATGTGCTCCCAGGGCTTTCAGACACAGGATGTGGAACTGGGAAAAATGTTGGACATGCTGTTTCTCAAGCCGAATGAGAAGCTGTTCTTAGAGCAGCTTTTCCTGCCACACTCTCTGGAGAGACCCCAGAAGATGTGGCAGGTGGTAGTCTGAGCAGTGTGTCCAGGTAGTAAATGGGCACTCCTCATCCAAACTAATTAATCTCTCTCCATCTTTTTTTAATCAGAGAAATGTATTTAATCTGTTAAATTCTGTTTTTCATGTATATGCAAACAGGAGAGGAGCAGGTTTTGTGAACTGTAGGTTGGACCACATGTTTTAGGATCTGTTTGCGGGCTTCTTTGTTGGAGATTTTAGGATTGTAGTTTTGAGATGCAAGTGTTGTATGTGGAGGTCTTTTAATAGCACTAAGAAAGTGATTGAACTTCTGTGTTTTAATCGCTTACGCATGTTTCTTTGTGTGCTGCTTTAAAGATGACAGAATGCGTCACTGCTCTGCTGCAGCACCAACTTAGTGAGGAAGAGAGACTCCCCATTCCAAAACATGGAGGTAAATTCTTCCCCGTTCAGCTTTTCAGTTCAATGTTTGCATTGACAAATGCATAATTGCTTACAAAACGTTGGGAAGACATGAGGTAAAAAGACAATACAAAACTGATTTATTGAGCTTATCTGTATTATTGGGCAGAAATAACCTGTTGTGCCACTACACTGAGCAATGGAAGCAGAGTTCCTTTTCAGCCTCCCTTCCTGGATGACTCGTGTGCTGACCCAGACACTCCATAGCTGCCTGGGAAGGGAAAGGAAAGGAACATTTCTGTGAGCATTGGTGCTGACACATTGTACTGGGACAACCTCTGCAGTCCCAGTACCAAAGCATTGTTCGTGCTGGAGTTTCTGCTGAGGCACACACCTAAAAGATCCTGCAAGGCTTGGGAACCAAAGGCTGCAGAGGAGGAGTTCTGAGAGCACTAAAGTTTGGGGAATTGAGTCCCTAATGTTGCAACCAAAAGTCATCCCATCCTTCAGTGACTGGAAAACAGAACTTGGATCCAAACTGCTGTAGGCACTAATATAGCACAGGTGGGAAAAAAAACTCCAAGAAGTAAGTGGTAGTTTTCAGAAAGGATATGTGCTTGCATTTGGGGATAAGAGGAGGAAATTTTTGCCTTAGGATACTTGGGAAGGCCTGATTTATGGTGTTAAAAGGGCACCACTCACCTTCTCTAGTCACTTATGAAAAGTTCCTCATGCTGGTCCTTTTTGCTCTCCTGTTTGCAAAGCTGTGCCTTGCTATTTTCACGTGAGAACAGTTAGAAAAGAAGAAATGCCTCTTGCTAAACATGCTCAGGTGTGAGATCTGACATTGTTTATATTGCCCCCAAAGCAAATATTCCCTAGTGTTTGGATACAACCGGGCAGGAGTCCTGCCTAGAGATTTTACATGCTGGTTATCCTGTCCTGAAGTAGAAATAAATTAAAGATAAATTTCCAGGGCAGTGTAAAGGGAGGAGAAAGGCAGGTCTGGAGGATGTTTTTCTCCTCCACAGTTGTTGTCAGCTTTTTCTCTAGCAGTCCAGGAGGTCTGTGAGTTATTCAAGAAGAGAGAGAGAGCTGGGGAGTGGGAGTAGGACATGCTCTGCAAACACAGCGCCCGTGTTTTTGAAGGTGTGTGCTTTGCAATGGATAATTTGCTCCTTTATTGTCTGCAGAATAACAGCAGTGACAGCATTGACTTTCTCTAATGAACAGCTGCTCAGTGCTAGGATCTATTCCCGGAGGAGGCTCACAGGGATGAATAAGGTTTCATGCTCCTCCTCCAGAGAGGGTGAGAAAGTTCGCAGAACAGAAGATTGTTGCTTGATTGTTGGAGATCTCCAAATCTTGACCTGGTGACAGCTGAGAGCTGAATGTATCACCATACAAGTCATGTTTAACCTTCCAGCACTTTTGCCGAGGCAGGGTGTTTGTGGAATCAGGAGAGAGGTGTTAGTTCCCCGCCAAGAAGTCATCCTCTTGTCACTGCAAACGACCATCACAAATTGGCTGAACAAAAAGCATTTTCCTCCTGTTACACTGCCTGAATTCTTTGCTGATACTCTGCACTAACAAGAGCAGGGAGGTGGGAGTGGATCCCTCTTGAATTATGGATGCATTAGAGACAGAGCCAAGTTATGAACTCTTGGAGCTGGAAATCACTGATGGATGTTATAACTCAAACCATAAGCTCAAATAAACATTTTGAGCTTTGTCCCGAGCAGCTCCCCTTGGTGCCTCCCTTGACATCCATGCTCAGAGTTCACCTTCGCTGTGAAATGGCACAGTTGGATTTGTGGCGATTAGGCAGCCTTGAGAGTGGGCTGAGGTGAGTCTGGCCACTCACTCACAGGTTCCCTGTGCTCCTTTCTCCACCTCCTTTTGGGTTTATAACACACATGATCATAAATGCTTTGTTGTATTTCCTCTGCGCCTGCCCCGAACCCAGCTCCAGGCACTGAGGGATGCCTGTGAGAGCAGTGGTACGACCAAGTGGAGCACCAAGTTTGGCCTGATTCTGTCTCATGACAGGAAAGTAGAAAAACACGTAAACTGAGAAGAACTCTGTAGTGAGTCATTTGGAAACAGTAAACTGCAGGCAATATTTCAAAATGTTTCTGCAGCTGATCAGTAAGTTTGGTCTCTTGGTCTGTGCTAGCACTTTCCTTGTCTCCCCATGCAGCGGTTAATGAACTGTGCAGGAAGGGAGCTGCCTTCTCAAACTCTTCCAATGCGCCAAGCATTTCCCTCAGTTCTATGCACTACTCCCAGTGATCCCAGAGCCATTCCTGGCACCCCATAGGCGTTTTTTCCAGTAAAAGAGGGTAAAATTGATCCATCTGATTCAGAAGGGCAGAAAGTCCACAAAGGCCTCAGTGATGGCAAGTTTTGATGTGAATCCATGGGTTGTGCCTTGGGCTGTGCAAAGCTTTTGCCTGGAGCAGCTCTGCTGCTTGGAGAGACAAAACAAAGCTGGCAGAGGGGGAGAAATCTCAAAGCCCAAGTTTTAAATAGCAGCTCTGTGAAAGCTTTTAATGCCCCAGAGCAGCCAGCAGAGTGCAGATGCATTCAGTGTCCTGTTTTGTTCAGACAGTGAAAGATGTCTTGGAAACTTCAGCTCTTTTTTTCCTTTGGTTCTGACAGCATTCCCTCTTGACCTGAAATTGTCTTAATGGCAGTGAAGACAAAAAACCTCACATTGGTTTTACTCTTTGATGTGTCTTGGAATCCCTTGTGTGGAAGTTTTCCTGGTTAGCTGAGTACTGTTCTTGGGAACTCCTCAATGAAACACAGTTTGTAGGAGTGAACTTGCAATCCGTTGTGTCCAACCAGCCTAGAGAGGTGACGGGAAAAATGTGCTCCAAAGAGGGGCTCAGTTTGAAGAGAAACTTGACTTGTGGACTTGATCTGAGAGATCCACAAAGCTGGAGAGAAATGTGTTTGTGTGTGCAAGAAGTGTAAGGGGCATTCATCCATGCACACACCCAGGAATGCACTGGGAAAGCAAGCAGAGCTGTTTATGTTTGTAATACAATTTTCAGTAATAGTCAGATCTGGGGGCTGGACTAATAATGTTTTCCCAGTAGCTTTTCAGGGCTGAAACTACAATAAAACCCCTCTCCTAGTGACTGACAGCACTACCAGGCAGCTCTCAGGGACCAAGTGATACAGGACAAGTGCCTTTAGGTGAAGCTTCTATAACCTGTAAAGTGCCTTTGCCAGTCAGCACCTGGGGCCATGCACCTGATGGAACAGATGAGTGTTTAAGTCAGGTTTGAGGAGCTTTCTCTCCTTCTCTGCCCTAAGCTTGGTAGAGAAAGCTGCTTGGAAATCTGGCAGGGAATATATTACCATCTGGCTGGTGTTATTTTTTTACTCTAGATTTATTTTTACCCCCAGCAGTGCAGAAAAGGACAGCTTTTTGCACACAGATGTGTCTCAGCCGTGTCCTGCCCAGCAGGTACATGGCAGCTGGTAGTGTTGGGTAAAGACTCTCACTCCCATGGTAGGCTGGAAGTCCTACCATGGATATTCCTGCTCCCAGGGTGTGGGGTGTCAGCTGCTGCCCTGCTTGTTTTCATCAGAAGCTGCCATGGCCCTGCAGGTGATGCTTGGTGTCCAGGGTGGCAGATTTGGCTTGCTGAGCCCTGTGCAGGGTGAGCTGGACCTGAGCCTGGGCTGTGTGGAGATGTGCGACCTCATCCAGCCTTGCTCAGCGCAGAGCAGCTCCTCACCTGGCTCCTTTGCATCACTTTTCCCAGCTTGCTCATCACAACTTTACTGAGTTCTCCAGAGTCTTTCCAGCACTGTGGCCTTCCCTGCAATGGCTGCTGTAAAACCCTTTTCCTTTATTTTTGATGCGTTTTCATGTGTGTCCTTCCAAATCCTGGCTGGAAAACTCCTTGTTCTTTCTCCAACATTGCCTCATCCCTCTGTGCCATACGGGGTAGAGGCCTCGCATTGACAGCGTGCAAAGCAGCCTCATCCATCCAGCTGGGCCTCACTGGAGTCCCTGTGCTCAATTCTTGTGCAGGACTAATGATTACTTGTGGATTTTAGTGCTTTGTTGAACTGGAGCTGGAGTTAAAAGAAAGCTGCTGTTTCAGAGAGCCTTGAGTTTCTCTGATCCTTAAGCTTACATGTCTTGTGTGGAAGCTCTCATGCCAGTTTTTGCATTAAACCCATTTTCTGTCTCAGTAGTTCAGAGTGACCAGGATTTTGATCTGTTTTTTAGTGACTTCTCAGAATCCATATCTGCCGTCTTTTCTTCCTGTCCCTTTGCTATCCCCTAAGCTGTCCTTCTGCAGCCAGGCGTGCTGTCTGTGAGGCTGAAGGGGTCTGTGTATGTGAATGATGGGAGTAGCAGGGGACGTGACGGAGCAAAGCCCTGGCCAGCCCAGAGGGAAACTGGGTTTGCCTGTCCGCACCAGCCCCTCTGCATGAAGTACTCGTTCCACTGGAAGGAGAACAGCTGGCCTGGCTCTTACCTGCCCCAGGGCAGCTCCTCTTGCTGATGTTTGCCCAGGGCTTGGGTTGCAGCTCAGCATGGTCCGGCCACTGCCCCAGGTCAGGCACTGTGGGCGCTCCTTGGTCTCTGCTTCCATCTACTGGACAAGCACTGGCTCCTGCTTGCTCCCGGTTTCCCTTGGTGCCTCAGGGATTCTGCTGGCTCCTTTTGACTGTGCTCACGTAATACTAGAGATGGAAATCCCTTTCACGCACGTATGGACTGCGAGAACATTTCAGTGTGGAACCAACTCTTTGGCAAGACTGCCCTGCTTAGATTGACTGGCACTGAGCCTGGGGCTGGGCTGAGCACAGCACATTCAGTGCAACCCTGTGTGGCCTCCTGCCATGCAGGCAGCTCTGCCTGTGAGGCTGAAGCTCCTCTGGTTTATATCACCAAGGAATTCAGTTATGAGTGTTTGGATGCTGCATGAATGGCCAGTGAGGGTCCCCAGAAGTGAGCAGAAGTGAGCAGAGCAGGTGCTAGAGGACAGCATGTGGAAAAACTGGGCGGGGAGGACATCGTGCTTCCCTTGGACATCTCCCTTAGCATTCTGACTGTGAGGGTCCCAGTCGGAGGATCCCAGTCAGGAACATTTTGGGTTGGGGACTGCAATGAGACCATATTTAACAGTCCTGGTAAATCTGTCCTTTATGAGCTTGTCTGAATCTCTTGGGTTTTGAACTCTGTAGCGTCTTGATACACTGAGTTCATAAAGGTCCTGCTTTTATTTGTTTGAGACCTGCTGCCAGTAACTTTCATTGCAGGCCTAAGTGTTACTGGTACTATGTGACTCCAGTTATTTCTCCCTTCATGAGGACAACAACAAAAGTGTCCTTGAGAGTCAGAGGTATTTGAGAGAGCTGGAGGAACTGGTGAGGGTCATGAACAGTCTGGTCTGCTCAAGAGTGCTCCGGTTGTTTTCATCTGACAACAGAAATTTGGCCGCTGCAAAGGCATTTCCTTAACCTTCGCTTAACCTCTGCTCAGCAGTGGGCAGACACAGGCAGAAGGTTCATTTCAAGCAGAATATCCCCATCCCATTCTCAAGGCATTGTGCAATGCAGCCTGGAGACCTTCCTGTAAACCTTGCTTGATGTAAGTGTTGGCTCTTGATCTGTGCACGTACAAGCTACACAGCATTGTCTCCTCCAGATGTGCAATGACTGATCAGTCTCTGTGCCTTCAGGTGAAGGCCAGGACACAACACAACTCTGTGTTGCAATTTACAGTCCAGCATCTGGCTGTTAGAATTTCTTTAGCCAAGTGACTGGATTTTCTCTGAGCTGCTCCATTTCATTGGCGAAGGGTGAGTATTGGTGTTCCTCTGAGGACAGCGGTGCCTTCTTTCATCTAATGAACAAACATCCACGTAGCAACAGTTAATGAAGGTGCTGGGTTGAAACTATTTATTTTCCATGTGAAAATTCTGATATTAATTTTTACTAGGGCCAGCATGATTAGATAAATTTTCAGGGCAGATTGTTCATTTCCTAGTAAAAATAGGAAGCAAGACCTGTTTTTCTCCCCCAACCAGGCACAAGCCATTTCCACATGTGAGACTGCCCAGGGAGGCTCAACTGGGGAGCCAGGGCTCTACGTCCTCTTTTTTTCTGGGAACTTGGAAGGACAGACTTCTCTTTTAATTTTTGACATTAGGTTCCCAGCCAGCAGGAGGAGATGTCACCATTGTCGCCGCTCCGGAGAACACCACGGTGGTGGCCGGGGAGAGCGTGGTGATGGAGTGTATGGCAGCTGCTGATCCCACCCCTTTTGTCTCCTGGATACGACAAGGTGAGTACGAGGAGCAGGACTAATTTTTTGTTATACAGAGCAACCATAGGATGCTACATTCTAAAAATCTATAAAACATGGAAGAATCTGGGACAGGAAGGGTGCTTGTAACATCAATACCTAATGACACAGGTGGTGTCGCAGTGTGGGGTGTCCTTGCTAAAGTGGAATTATTAATTAAATCTTAAAGGTTACAAAGCACACAGTTCACTTTATAGTTGTTTGACCTATGCCTGGATGCCTTTTGATCTAAATTAGTCTTTCTTGTGTGAAGTGGAGCAATAAAGGTCATGAGATGGGGTCAGGTGCCACTCCTCCCCGGACTCCAAGGTTACTGGGGATTCTGTGGAATCTGCCATTGCATTGGAGAACTAGCTTGTATTATCTTGCAGGATTATAAAACTTGATAAGATCTGTTAATCCTTGGAGTGACTGGGCCTGTTACTGGGAGGTTTTTGTTCAATGGAAGGATCGAGGAGCTGCTTAGGTCTTGTCAGAGGTGTATGAATGAGCCAGGCTGGCAGATGTTACCCAGGGCTGATAGCCAAAGTCACGAGTTGGATGCCACTGTCACTTCACTGAGAGTCACATCCATCAGATGTGTTTCAGAGGCTCTGACTGAAGACATTCTCAGCTCAGAGGTTGATTCTCCCCCAGAAAAGGCTCTCAGTCATTTTCATAAATCCGGGTCATGATTTAAGACTCCTCTCCCCTGTAACCATTTATTGTGGTTGGTTTTCAGCCCAGATTTGTCCACAGGCAGTGATTTTAGCATATAAAAATATTTCCTCTTCCCCACGAGAAAGGAGCAAAAATACCTTGGTGAGTACTTTGGAAATCAAATGAGCAAGGATTAAGTGTTATGGCAGAGGTGTTTCTAGTTTATCCCATGCACTTCACAATTACAAATGCTCAGCATTCCTGTGCTAGATCATTACTGCTTTACTGAAAGCTGCTGATGCCCATGGTAGAGTGGATATTATTAGAGCTAATTATCATTATGAAAGGAAGACAAGGGTGGAGGGGGGAAGGATTGGTGAACCAGTTCTTTCTGTGCTTTATTGTCAAGTGTTTGCTTGGTCCCAATCTTCCTTGTATGGACTCTTCAATTTAAAAGGATGGCCTAACAGTGCAAGTCATTCTGAGTTATGTGAGTTTCTTTCCAAGCCTTCATTAAGGAGTAGGCTGTGTTACTGGACCATCAGTCATGTGGGGAACACCGAGGATGTACCTCCAGGTTGCCAGTTTGGCTCTTGCCAGCTTTGGTCGTGTCAGCTAATTGCTACCATATGGAGTCAGTTTTCCAACCAACCGCTCCAGTGCAAACGAGTGTGCAGATTGTCTGCTCTGAGTGTGCAGCCACTGAACTGTGAGGCCATCTAAAGACCCCCCAAAATGCAGGGAGGGGGCAGAGGATCTGCTCTGAGCCACATTCCCTGCTGATGGTGCTAAGACAGTGCAGCTGCTTGCTGTGAAGGTGGGGAGTTTGTCCTTAGATCCAGGCTCAGCTGAAGCTGGAGAGGTAAAGGCAGGCAGTGCTGAAGTGGTGCTTCTGCGGGTGGAGAGGGACAAGGTCTGGTGGTGCACAGGTACTGCACAAATTGGCTGGTTCTCCCAGTCTGCAAACTTGTGCCAGACCTCCTATCCAAGCCTTTCCTCAGCTTGTCCCCAGCTCTTGGCTTTGTCTCCTACACTCATTTAGAGGTACCAATGCCATATCCCCAAGTTTCTCACCTCAGAGTGATGCTGAGAATATGCAGTGCCCAGTAGCAGCCTCTGCCCTGTCTGTGATGCTGAGGAGCCCAGGGCTACTTGAAGTTGTAGGAGATCTTGGCTTCTGGCCAGTGATATGGAGCTGCCCTTTCCTCCTTCCCTACTCAGCAGAGCTGAGCACCCAGCCTGGTGAATGGGGAGAAGGCAGCTCATGGGCCACGTTTCTGACATAAGCACCAGAGTCCCAGAGAGAACCAGGTGTCTTTCTGACACCTCACAGCCAAGCTGTGGACAAGGAGTGAATCAGGAAGCTCAGTAAATTTGGGTTCACATCCAGGACACAGAGGAGGAGGAACCCCTGAGTTGTCACCGATTCAACAGTCTTGCTGACATTGCATGAACAAGTGAGGGGAGGAGGTGTGTGTGTTTGTTATGGGGGTCAGCAGGCCGATCCAGCAGCTTTTCCAAACTGTGTGTTAGCACAGCTTTCCCTTGAATGTGCTATTCCTAGGGCTCTCATTGCAGGCACACCCTAGGCATCAGAGACTGTTTTGATCCAAACCAGAGCTTTCTGGATTATTACAGGCCAAACTAAGCCTTGAGCCAGTGTTGGTTTGAGCTGGCTGTCAAGCACTGAGGAGTGTCCCAGCAAGAATCCTCCTCTGGGCTGGGGTTTGGTATTTGGGGTTCTCTCCAATCCCCAGCTGTGATCCCAGCATTGTTTACAAGGCCTCATAAAGGGCAGCCTGGGGCTCCCTCCCACATTTGGGCACATTTCTTCCTGCAGATGGAAAGTCCATTTCCACAGATGTGATTGTGCTGGGCCGGACAAATCTGCTCATTCCTTCCAGCCAGCCCCATCACTCCGGGGTGTACGTCTGCCGAGCCAACAAACCCCAAACCAGGCAGTTCGTTACTGCCGCAGCTGAGCTCCGCGTCCTCGGTGAGTAGAGAGCAGGCAAATTCTCAGGTAGAAATGCTGACCAGGTTGCTGTGGACTGCATGGACCAACATCCAGGAGATCCCCAAGGGTTTGTGGCCTTTGTGGCCTGTGCTGGGTAAGATGGGAGCCAGGTTAGAGCCAGGAGGCCCGGGTTGGGATAGCTCTCAGTGGGAGTGTCACCTCCTCTAATTTGAGGTTTAGTTCCTGGTATTTACTGAACTGTTTTATGCCTTATTCTTGTTCTCCAGGGCTCCCCCTTGGAAATCTCTATCAGCAATTAACTTTCAGTATCATGGAAGCCAGCAGGGAGAACAGCCTAGGATCAGGGAATGCAGCACATGATTGATACAGAATTTATTTTTCCTTTTGGACAGAGTCTAAATTAAGCCTCTAGAGTCTGCCTGGCAAATCCTATCTTGTAAGCAAAGCTGCTACTGAATAAAACATAGCACTGAGTGGGGAGGAGAAGGGATTTGCTTTGCTGTCTTTTCCTCCTCCTTCCCGCATTAATTTGTCCTCTCTCCTCCCAGCTACTCCGAGCATCTCCCAGGCTCCTGAAACCATCTCCCGCACCCGAGCTAGCACAGCCAGGTTTGTGTGCAAGGCAGAGGGAGAGCCAGCCCCCACCATCCACTGGCTGAAGAATGGGGAGCCCATCCTCTCCAATGGGCGTGTGAAGGTGCAGAGCAGCGGCAGCCTCGTCATCAACCAGATCGGCCTGGAGGATGCTGGCTACTACCAGTGTGTGGCTGAGAACAGCCTGGGCATGGCCTGTGCCACCGCCAAGCTCTCAGTGATCGTGCGGGAGGGTTTGCCCAGCGCTCCCAAGAAGGTGTCAGCTGTGTCCCTCTCCAGCACCACTGTCCTCGTGTCCTGGGAGCGGCCAGAGTACAACAGCGAGCAGATCATCGGCTTCTCCTTGCACTACCAGCGGGCTGTGGGTAGGTGTCACCCTCCTGAGCAGCACAACTGTGTCAAAGGTACAAGGCACAGGTTGACCTTCTTTCCCAGCTAGTGACAAGTGTGAGGCGATTCCCTTTTCATTGCAGGTAAAGGAATTTTCTCGTGGAGTCAGCATTACCTGGTGACAGTGCCTGTGGATTCTAACTTGTTGGCAGTAGTATGTCCACACAACTGAGTTGTCTGGATTCTGTTGGACCAGGCACTGCTGATTTTATACAGACTGATTTTTGTATGCATAAAGTGTGATTACTAACGGTGGTATTGACCAGCTGCATGGTGTACAGGGGGAATCTCTAAATTATCCACACCCGGAATCTGCAGTGAGGCACTTGGCTCTCTTGGGGTCTGTCTTCCCAAACAGCCAGCAAGCCAGTGCTCCTGGTGAACTGTTGCCAGAGCTCCTCTGAAAAATAAGCTGGTAACTGCAGATGCTTCAGCATGGATTAAGAGTTTGAGTCAAAATGGAAATGTTAACATTGAGGCATTGGAGTTTCTGCCCAAAGAACTCATATATATAAGAGATGAGGCTGTGCAGGTGCTGGGGAAATTGGAGAAGACATAGTGATTTTTAAAGTGGATTTAGTCTGTGGACCTTGTGAATTAAGTGAGTTTTTGAGGACTGTCTTGGCAGTTCACTGACCTACTGATCAGTGTTTCCTTGGTTCTAGGAACAGATAATGTGGAATACCAGTTTGCTGTCAATAATGACACCACTGAGCTGCAAGTCAAGGATCTGGAACCCAACACCAAGTATGTCTTCTATGTGGTTGCATATTCCCAGCTCGGAGCCAGCCGGACATCCTCTTCCATCATTGTCCAGACCCTGGAGGACGGTGCGTTGAATTAGATGGGTGCTGGTGCCTGGAAAATGTTCTTGGCCTGGTTCATGGTGAGCACTGAACGTGCTATGGAGAGTAGTAGCAGCTCCTAGAAACCTAAATCTGCACCTTGGTCTCATCATCTTGGGTGATGAAGGGTATGAAAATAATCTGGCTGATGGTGGGGCCCATGAAAATCCTTCGGCAATTGCAGTCAGCTCCTAAGGGCTTTCACCTAACCCATGTGGTATTGCTCCACGCTTGACTCTGGGCCAGACTCGATTTTAACTCAGAAGAAACATCTATTGCAATTTGTAGGGGTGGGAGCAGCCTTGAGGTCGGATCCCCTAAGAGTCAGTAGTTTGTGTTGATTTTACCATTTATCACATAGCATTTTGTGAGCGGTAACGGCAGAGTGCCAGAAGCGCAGCTGCCCAGTGGGAGGCCATGCACAGCTTTCGACAGGCTGCAGGACAGAGGCAAGCAGAGATGGTTTTGGCAGACCTCGTGTGCATTTTGTGCTTTTAATGCTGCTGACATAGTGACCTGCATGGTCCCGTGTGTGTCTGAAGCCTGAAAGACTGAGTTGAAAGCGTGAAAGCTGCCTGCAGCTCAGAGCTGTGGTTCTCAAGGGAATGAGGATTCCCAGGCTGCAGTTTGGATCTGTGAGCCATTTGCTTTTGTGTCTTCTTCGTGCCCTACAGTACAGAGCAGGCTGAGAGCTGATGTGTGCCACCCTGCCCAGTTTGCCCGAGACACGGGTTCCTTGGAGCAATGTGGCTGGGGCCACCAGGCTCTGGTCAGCCTGGAAGTGGAAGAGTCCAGCATCCCCCCTCCCCAGACACCCCTGAAGGGCTGTGGGGTGTTGTTCCCCCAGTACACCAAGTCACCAGTGGCTGTGGCAGAGCCAAGGTAGTGACCTCCAACCAACTCAGAGCTGGCAGAGATGTGTTGAGGTCTTGCTCTGGTCTTTGCTGACTTCTCTTTGTTGCTTACCCAGTTCCCAGTGCAGCCCCTCAGCTGTCCCTGTCGAGCATGACTCCTGGTGACATCCGTGTGACGTGGCTGCCCCCTCCTCCCGAGCTGAGTAACGGCAAGATAACCAAGTACAAGATCGACTACTGCACCCTCAAGGAAGGTGAGGGAAACACTATTGGGGAGTTGTGTCCTCTGCTCCAGTGGTGTTAACAGCCTGTGATGTGGAGGGGATGTGGTGCAGGGCTGAAAGTAGAGGGACCCCTTCTACCCAAGGGAGGAGAACCCTTTTATAGCCTGGCTCTGTCTGGTGGTCATGGCAGTGCTACTTCACACCACTTTGAGGTGTCTTTTCCTGTGATTGTGGAGGAGCTGTGTCCCCAGGAGAATGGCCTGATCCATGTTTGTGCTGTCCCAGAAATGTCTGCATGAGCAGCCCTTCACTCCCATCTGCACTATGTGTGTTTTGGGGGAAGAGCTTTATGCTGCTTGGGGAAGAGTGGTAAATGCTTTCAATTTCCTTAAAATGGAGTCTAATCAAAGTGGTCCTTGTGGAAAAAACCCAAATATCTTGACCAGGTTGTGTTGCTTTACTGCTGAGTTTTATCCAATTTTATTTACATTGTCAGACACGCTAAGCAGAATTCAGCAGGGATGGTAACATTTACCTCTGCTGGATGTGGCTGTTCCAATTCCACGTGTGCTTGCTTTGCAAATCCTTCTGGGTATTTGCTCTTAAAACTGTCAAAGCTCTACAGCTTCTGACTTCCCATGGTCATGATTCTTCCTGAGAGAAGGATGTGAGTGTGATGAGGTGCTGGACATGTTCCCACGTATTTGAACTTGATTAGTAGTCTGTGCTGTGACTCCTGGCTCTGGTTCTTTTGCCTTGAGCCTGTACATGGCTCAGTGGAAACGCTTGCAATCCAGGGATCACACTCAGCAATACGCTGTTAGCAGGGACAGCATTCCTGGCTGAGTTAACGCCAAGGGAAGCTGAAATCTAGACCTCTGCATACTCTAAACAGGCCACATGAATCTTCCGCAAAACCAGTTAGCTGATACAGTGAAAATCCCAGGCTATTCTCAGTTTAAATTTCCTATTACCTCCCTTATGAACTTGAGTGGGCTGAAAAGGGAGCAGTAAAACCTCTGTCTGGTGTGGATGAGGGTGTGAATTTTGCAGAAAGGGCTGCTGGACAGTTCTGGTTCCCATTAAGGTGAGGGTTTAAATACAGCAGTGAAAAGCACTGGAACATGCCATCAGCTCCCATTAGCTGTGCTCATGTTCCACTATCACATCATCAGAGCAAGGTTTCTGACAGCTCCCTCCAGGCAGGCTCTGTGGTGCTAAAGGCAACTTGCAGTTTGGAATGTGATGAAGGGGGTTGTCAGTCAGAATACCAGCTCTGCCCAGCCTTTAGTTCTGGTTTTCCTGGTAGCATAAGACTGCTCTGGGCAAAGCCAAGCCAGCCCAGAGTGTGCAGACCATGAGTGGGTAACAAAGCTTGTGGCTGCTCAGCTGTACTTCCCTTTGGCTGGGAAATCCCTGTTTTCAGTGGTTTCCCCTTGGTTCCAGCAGATCAGGTCACCTCCATTGAAGTGGGTGGAAATGAGACCCAGATCACCCTCTACTCGCTCCATCCCAACAAAGTGTACAAAGTTCGGATCGCAGCCAGCACCAGTGTGGGATATGGGGCCCCTTCCGAGTGGACCCAGCATCGAACTCCTGACAGAGACAATCAGACACATGGTAGGAGGCTGGGGAATGTCTGGGATTTGGGGCAGGGTGTGGGGAACTTAAGGCATTTTCAGAGATACTTGCTTTCCTTTGGGAATTACAACCATGGGTTTTTGTCAGACCAAAGTGCTCACCTTTACCTTGCTGCTCAGCAGCCCCTGTACATCTCACTGCTTACCTGGGCAGTGGAGTTTTGCACCCCCCATGTGCAGCAGTGAAAGTTCTTAAAAAACAAGCAAACAAATGAACAGAACTCCAGATACCAATATTATGACATTTGGGAGTGAATAGACAATTCTGCCAAACAGAGCCGAGCCCATGCCAGACTCCAGCAGTGGTTAAAGATGGTGATATCTCAGAATACATTGAGAAACCCCCATAGTGGCTTTATGACATTGTTGTTTCCTGTATCACCCAGCTGGGAAAGTCAGTGGTAGAGTGTGACTGTCCCACTCTCCCCTGTCAGGGAGTGGAGACATCCCACTCAGGACAGCCTTTCCCTCACACTCTTCCCTCACTCGTGAGGACAAGGAGGATTCAGTAGACCACGGAAATGAAGACATGTGGCTGAATGTTTTTCTCTTGTCTTCTTCTTCCAGTCCCATTTGCCCCGACAGAATTAAAAGTCAGAGCGAAGATGGAATCTCTCTTGATAACGTGGCAGCCTCCAGCCAACCATGCCCAGATATCTGGATACAAACTCTACTACAGAGAGGTGGGCCCAGAGGAGTCCAGTGATGAGAGCCCTTTGGATGGTGCTGAAGATGAGAGCTGGGACGTAGGACCCATAAAACTAAAGAAGAAAGTGAAGCAGTATGAGCTAACTCGACTAGGTTAGCTGACTGCATCTTCCTAGCACTTGGTGTGGAAACCCAGGGCCTGTCTCTGCACTTCGTAGCATCCCAGGATGCTCCCAAGAGGCTCATTTGTTTGCTTGGATGGAGATACATAGGGACCATCTGAGGTTTTTTAAGAGCATCTGAAATCCTTTCTGGAGTGGGGCTGTTGAAGCTTGTGTTGAACAGTTTCTAAAGCACAGAAATTTCTGATGCCAATTTAGCAGGGATTTTAACCAAGGGTTACCAATATACTTAGTATATACTAACAAGAGGTTCTTAATTAATTAGTGGTTTTATTGTGTCACTATTAAGAGTACCTAGATTGAAATCTCTGGTCAGGACAATGATCTCTCCTTCCCTGTCTGTTTCTAAGGGGCTCCATAATTGCATGGTGTTTGAAATCTCTCTGTATTAAAATGCAGAGATGGGATAATTCATAGCATACTAATTTTAGCCCATTATTCTCCTCCACCTCCCATTAAGGGAAAAGGGATGGAAGAGTGAGTGTCCATTACTGGAGAACATCTGAACAGCAGTGAGACCTGCATGCCTGGCTCACTGTGCTTGGCATTTCCCACCAGGGATTATGTTCCTAACATTTGATTGTATTAATTAATTGATTTGCCTATTGATACAGGATGTAGAGAGAAGAGGGTCATGGCAGATGCATTACTGAAAGAGAATTTTTGCTTCCTAGAATTCTTCCATCCCCCACTTTATGCTTCATCCTTGTTACTGCCCAATGAGTAGAGACTGTAGGGTGCCCATGTGTCAGGCTGGTTCATCTTACACTTGTAGCATATATATTATGCACAGTGTAAAGGCCAGGCTGCAGCACCTGAAAGGACTGCTTGTGCCATCTCTAAGTGGGTTCCCAGCTCTGTCTCAGCCACCTTGCCACTGAGAGTGTTAACAGTGATGAGTTTCTTTGAAGAATTTAGGTCTGTAATTATTGCGCAGAGGAAACCACATGTGAACATCATCACGCGCTGCTCCAACCACTGGCAAGTCAGTCGGTGAAGGGGCTCGGAGTGGGCTGAATTGGTTCCAAATGCTCTGGCACGATGATGCTGCTTGTTCTTCTGTAATTACTTCCTTGAATCTGGGCATCCATCAAGCCCTAATGGTTTCCGTATGATTTGGCGGCTGTGTATCGGCTATCGCTGTGTCAGGAGCGCAGTCTCGGGTTTCTCCCAGCCCAGGATGTTCCCTCTGCTCCCCTCGTGCTGTTGAATGATGTGCTCCTGCACGCGTACAGTAAAGGAAGGGTCAGGAATCTGGTTGTGCTGAGGAAGGCAGGGGGTCTGCACATGAAACAAGGAGGAGTGGTTGGCATTTAGAAGGGTTTTGTTTTACAGCGCAGAACTGCCCTGTGCAGGTACTTGGGGCTGCAGCTTGTAGGCAGAGCAGGAAGTGGTCTCAGGAAGGGCTGGCAGCCCTACTGTGATCTGGGCTGATGGGGAATTAGCTGGGGGGATTTCCCAGCTCATGCATGTCTGCCTGGAAAGCACAGCACTGGAAACCTCTTTTAAGATCCCTCTGTAAAAACAAATACCCAACACTGTCTCTTGGGATTATTGGCAATGGTCATTGAGTCCAACTGCCTGGGTACCTCTGTGCTGACCAAAAGTTAAAGCAAATTCTGTCACAATGTCTTTTAAACACTGACAGGCTTGGGGCATCGACCACCTCTCTAGGAAGTCTGTTCTGGTGTTTGAAGTGGTGTCAGGAAATCCCAGGTTGGGCACTGGGAATAACAGGCTGAGCTTAGATGTGGTGCATTCCATGTCAGTGCAGACAAGGTCCAGAGTGGTCGCTACACGTCCCTTGGCTCCACAGCTCTGTAGTGCCACCGAAGCCAACACTCTGCCCCTTGCCTTGTCTTGGTTTGAGGTGTGGCTTGAAATAGAAGACTGCTCCAATCTCGTGTTACTCTCTGGAGCAAACTGTGTCTCCTTAGAATGGTATCACTAATGGTACCTTGTGTCTTGTCTGAGAGGTGTGTGCTGCAGTCCTGTGAAAGAGGTGGGCAGCTGATCAAGGGCACACAGGAAATCCAGGAATTTCATGAGTCCACAAAATCAGAAGGAAGCTTTCCTGAATCACCAGGAGGGCATTTCCCTGAGAAATTCTTAGTGACTTCCATCGATGTTCTAGCATTTACTCTCTGTACTGATGTGCAACTAGCAGGGCCATGGTTTATGTGGAAAATAAATGGCAGGGATCTGATCCTGTCTTCCACATTCCCACGAGGGAAGATTTCATTCCTCTGGAAGTGACTCTGTGGAAATCAGGGTGTTTTCCCATTTAAAGGAAAGTATGGCTTATGGCACCTGGCCAATATGAACACCTTGGAACACTGAGGGAAGGAACATATTTAGCATATTGGATGTATTATGCAGCCATCCGGATTAGTGATTTGAAATGATCGGGTCTAGATTATTCTGCTTATATTTAATGTATGATGGAATGCACTGAAATACATCTGTTTTCATGCTGCCTACCAGCTTCTTGACAGCTTGATAGAGTTTTATGTCTGCCTATTCTAAGAGCTTGAACATCTGGGCCTGTGTATAAAAATTGAAACCAATCCTCTGACTGAGAAATCCAAAATACCCCTATTTTCAGGATGTGAGGTGCTTGATCTTGTAGTCGAGCTCCCCTGGCGTCACGTGTAAGCAGCTGCTGTATTGATCCTGCCCAGGGATGGAGATGGAGGAGTTGTCGTTTCCTTCACTCCATTCTCCAGCAGGAGCTGCCCACAGCTGCATTACATCTGTGAGCTTTTCCTCATTGTTTTGGATCGCACCGTCCACGATGTGCTCATGTCCCAGTGAAGCCCAGCTGAAAGCTCAGGCAGAAGAAGAGTGTGGTCCTGGCAAGAGATGGGCTGGGGGTTCTTTGTTCCACTGAGCCTGTGGTCCCAGCCTTGGGAGATTGAGTGCCCTTTGGTCTTATCCCCCTTGTGTGGGTTCAAAACATTTTTCTGTGGCTGGAGAGTGTGGAAATGCAGATCAGGCTGTCTTGGAGGCAGACAAAACTGTTTGCTTTTGGGATTCTTTGGGGGAGAAAAACGTGGCTGAACTGTTTTTATATTCTGAGTGCGAGCATGTGTTGTGGAACAGAGAAAGCCTTTGGTAATTTGTACCGTCAGCCTCTGGGAGTGTAATCAGGGCAGTAGTAATAAAATTGGCATCAATAAGAAAGGTTTCATTCCGCTTATGTTGTCTGGCAAAGAGAGCAGTGATCTGTGAGGGCAGGGAATGAAGAGGCATGTCCCAAATTAACAAACTTCATCAATGTGCTGCAGCCAAGGCAACAAAAGGCAGTGTGGACTGCTCCGGCTGAGCTCCTGAAGGGACTGGCTCAGGGAGTGTCTTCTTTGAGAACTTTATATCTCCCAAGTTGTTTCTTTGATTAAATATCTCCATTTTAAAAACCCCTCAGATGCAACAGCAGAGGAATAGTTCAGCTGATGAAAGGCTGGAGGAAAGAAGGAAGTGGATTTTGGACCAGGGCAGCACTGCTTGGAGACAGAGCTCCCTGTCCTGCAGCTCAGTTTGAGATTCCCCACAGTGCAAGGCTTGCTGATGGGAAGAGTGTGCAGTGAGGGCCCTCAGGTTTTTGGTGTGGGCTTTTTGTGCATTGTTGGTTTTCTAATTGCAAATTGGGAAGCTCTACTGTGGAGGCAAAATAATAGACACCATACAATAAAGGCTGCCAGTGACATAACAGGGCGTTTGAGGACTTGCTGGAGGGAAGATCCTTGCAGCAGTGAATAAATCAGAGAGGACTTCAGAAACAGGAGGTGCATTTTGGGGGAGGAGAGAATGTCCTCAGGAATAAACAGTGCAGTGCAGCCACTTCCATGGTGGAGAGTGGAGTCAGGATGTGTAGGTTTCTTCAGTAGTTTGCAAGGGAGGAAGATCTAGAGATCCTGAGTAGATGTGCTACAGGCCAGGAGACTGGTCAAGCCTTGAGGGGTGGGGCAAGTCCATTTCCTGCTGATAATTTCTGTTAAAAGCAAGGGGAGAACCAAAGAGCAGCTGTGTGGATAAACATACACCAGCTGTGAGACAGTGTTTGTGTGTGGGAAGCTTGTAAGTGGAAGGGAGACTCTCTGCTGTAATTTAGGTATTAGGTGATATTTATTTAGGTATAAGGTAACAAAAATGTATTTATTATGTTCAAGTTACTTTCTTGGATGGTGAGAAAAGCTGGTGAGATCAAAGAAAACATGTCTGACTGGGGAAGGTTGGTGACAAAAATAACCCAAGGCAAACCCTGATTGATTTTTCCAGCTCCTGGGAAACTGTATGAGGTGAAGCTGGTGGCATTCAATAAGCATGAAGATGGTTACGCAGCGGTTTGGAAGGGCAAAACAGAAAAGGCACCTGCGACAGCAGCAGGTGAGAAATGACCTTCGGTTGTTGTCTGTCTTTTCTTCTTGGCACATGGCTTCAGAGGAAGGGTAAGAGAGATTACAGAAGATGAACTTCAAAAAAGACAATACCAAAATAGGGAAGGTCATAACATAAGGGAACTTCTTTTGACAGTCATTGCAAAATGCATTGGAGGAATTGGGAGGGAGAGAAAGGAGCAAAATAACCCCCTTCTCATTAGGGTTATTCTTCTACTGGGTGTGAGTGGCACTACTGTCACGTACATCTCCACATCTCTTTTTGTGCTGCACCGTAGATCCCCCTGTGCAGAAGGGGCCTCCGCTGCCTCCAGTCCAAGTCTATGCAGAGTCCAACAGCTCAACTTCCATATGGCTCCGCTGGAAGAAACCTGACTTCACAACAGTCAAAATTGTCAACTACACCGTGCGCTTCAGCCCCTGGGGCCTGAAAAATGCCTCTCTTGTGACATACTACACCAGGTAAAGAGGGGTGCCAAGGGTTCATCTGACGTAAGTTGTTCATGTCAGGAATGAGCACAGGGCAGGAGGAAGCTGCATGGAATTTCCAGAATTCTGCAAAATCCTGAATGTTTCATATGCTTGGAATATCTGCCATGGTCAGAGATAATGTTTGGAACTGCTGAGATGTGGCAGTGGGACTTGTCTTGACTTGAATACCAAGGAATCGTATACTGGTCTCTGCATCTTTTTTGCTGTGGTTGGACCTTACACACTTGTTAACAACTGGGTACTATTCTGCATTAATAATTTGTAAGATGGTCCTCACAAGTTTGGTCTCTAAATTGCTAGAGTTTAAGCAGTTTTACTAATTTGGGGGTGTATTTTGCATCTGAATACTTGTGCCCATTTTCAGCCTCTAACCAGGCTATTTTCAACTTCTCCGTGCAAGTACATCAGAACTGGAGGCTGGAAACTGCTTTACTCTGTCCCCGGGAGTTGAGTGTTCTTGCATTCATGTGGCTGCAGGAGCTTTAGGTGGAAAATCAAATACTGTAAGAGTTAGGATGATCTCTTAGAGTGTTCCTGATGAAGTGTCAACATGATGAGGGAGAACCCTCAGGTGTTCATGGCCTCGTGCTGTGTCCTCTCTCTCCAGCTCAGATGAAGACATTCTCATTAGTGGGCTGAAGCCCTACACCAGATATGAGTTTGCTGTGCAGTCCAATGGTGTTGGCATCGATGGGCCCTTCGGCAGTGTGGTGGAGCGCTTCACCCTGCCCGACCGTGAGTGTTTATGGGAACCACATCCTCATTTCTCCTGGCTTTCCTTGAGTCTCTCTCGGATCCCTCCTAATGTGCCCCTGAGAGATGTAATCTTAGACTCCCTCTAAGCTCTGATGGCCTTGAGTACATGCTGGGAGGGCCTCTGGGGGAAAATGTTCTGCTCCTCTTCCTGCTGCTCAGGCTGGGTCTTTATTTGTCTCTGCCAGGCCCCTCCACTCCTCCATCTGACCTGCGGCTGCACCCTCTTAACCCCTACGCTGTCCAGGTGCACTGGTGCCCACCTGTGGAGCCCAATGGCATCATTGTGGAGTATCTCATCCTGTACAATGCCAACAACACGCAGCCAGATGACATGTGGACCTTGCTGACACGAGAAGGTGAGCTTCTTCCAGGTGCTGTAACACCCCAGAGTCTTCCTGCCTCCTTCCCTGCCTCTGGAGCCCTGGTTGCCCTGATTTCCACCTCGCTTTGAGCACAGACAAATATTCAAGAGCTCGTCCTGCCAGTTTTCTTGACGCATATGCTGGAACTGGTCATAGCAGAGAGTCCATGGACATGGCTGCTGAGAGATATGAAATCATACATGTCTGGGGCTGAAATAACCATTATCATCCAGGAAATAGCCCACAGATACAGGCTGGCAGCCAGTCATTCCTAGAAAAACATGTGCCAGCAGCATCACAAACAGTCAGTATTGTTGGATCTGTAAGCAGCAAGTTCATTATTACTGAAGAGGTGTACAAAATGCATGAAAATGTCACAAAATCCCTCACTGCTCAAGATCCAGCTATTCCACAGCTGCTTTGCTGCGGCATCTGAATACTGTAGAAACAGCACATTTTAAACCTCTTCTGGTTTGCTTTTGATCAGGAAACATCTTCAGCACTGAAGTGCATGGCCTGGAAAGTGATACCAGGTACTTCTTCAAGATGGGAGCAAAGACAGTGGTGGGATCTGGTCCATATTCCAACGTTAAGGACGTGCACACCCTCCGGGAGAAGCTGTCTGGTATGAATTCCACCCTTACCCCAGGGCAGGAAAGGAATTGCGTTGCTGGAGACTCTGATTTGTCAGCAGTGACATTTCTGTTTGCGAAGTAATTGCCTGGTGTTGCTGTGTAGGATGTGAGATGGGATTCTCTGCAGGGCAGTGCAGAGGATCACAGCAGAGCCCTCAGATGTGCAGCTTCAGAACCCATCCCACAGCCAAACTTCATCTGTTTCCCCATCCTGGTTCCTCTGGAAGGGCACATGCAACCTGCATCTTGCTGCAGCATGACATTAATGAATATGCATAGATGCCAGTTTGCTTTAAGTTGCTCTACATTGTCACTGCCAAGGAATCTTACTGTTTTATGTGTATAGAATCAGAACCATAGAACAGTTGGGTTAGAAGGGCCTTTTAAACCTGTTTGTTTCAGTATAGCTGGTGCTTCTCTGAATGTGAGACACTCTGTACCTTCTTCCCGCTAGCAGCTGAAATGATGTAGCTGTCCTTTCTTGTCCTCCTAGATGTCCTGGATATCCACTCTGTGACGGGGATCATCGTGGGGGTGTGCCTGGGGCTGCTCTGCATTCTCTTCTGCATGTGCGCCAGCTTCCGCAACAGCAAGCACAGGTGGGTGTCACCTCAGGTAAAGGAGGCTGCTGTGGAAGGAGACAAAAACACTGTGAGCTGCATCTCCTGTTCAGCTGGGCTGCTTGGCATGCAGTGTAGGACGCAGTTAATGTACACCTTGGACCTGTGGATGGATAAGGAGCATATTTAATATAATCTTTTCACTGGTTTATTTTCTCAGTAGTTTCTCTTCAATTTGCATTCTTAGACTAGTAGGGTTTTTTTTTAGAGAAAGAAAAAGCCCCAAGAAAATGGAAGAACCAATTTATTACCTGTGTCTGTTAGTGTGGGTAGTATTTTACTTCTGAGGTTGCACAGCTCTAAGGATGTTTGGAAATGGTTTGTTAACTTCCAGCTGGGAAAATGATTAAAAACTTCCCAGTGACTGACAGGCTGGTTTAAGGAGGATTGGACGCAGCCCAAAGCCCCCTACTATCCCAGGGGTCTGAATTCAGCCACAAGCATTGGGAAAGACCACGAGCAGAAAACAGCTTAGTTTCAAAGCTCTCAGAAGAGCTTTGAGCTCACAGCAGAACTCAGGACTAGGAACAAGCAGCTTCTGAAGTCTCATCCTAATGTGGCCACTGAACTGTCCTGTTGCATCTCTAACCTGTAAAGCAGAGCTGACAGGAGTGCCACAGCTCCCCATGGACCAGGGTTGGTGAGCACCTGCTCATGCTGGGACTCATGGTGTCTCCTGCCCTTGGGGTTTGCTGCTGAAGGGAGAGCTTTGCATCACACAGCGGGATTTGATTTGTCTGAGCTTTGGTATTAACCAAGGTGGTGCAGAGATATATCTGTAGTGAAAGGTGTTAGTGTGACGTGGATAAAGAATATCCCCAGGGGCAGGAGTGCCCCGGGAGCGGCAGGGCAGGGCGTGGGCCTAGTTGCTTCCACAAGGACCAGCTGAGATGTCAACTCTTGCTTATTTTCCCTCAGGGAGGCCCTGCCAGGCCTGGATTCCCAGGCTGCTGGCAACCACACATACTACCACCGGAGCAGGCAAGGGGTGGCCTCTCCCAGTGCCACCATGGACTCACATGAGCTCGAGTCCCTGATGTCCCCGCTCCCGGAGGATGCGCCCTTGCCCCTGGGGGACATCACAGAGCTGACAGAAGTGCACAGCCTCATCCACACGAGCCTCCCTGAGGATATCTTTCATGGGAAGAGGAAGGTAAGGACCCATGTACATGGTGACTGGGCTCCCACCTTTGGCAAGAGCCTTTGTTTGGTGTGTGGCTGCTGGGGAGCCAGGGTGGGATCCTGTCCTGGCTCTGCAGTGCTGGCAGTCTTGGCTGCAGGCTGGTGCTGGGCAGTCACACATTTCCCTTCTCTGTAAAACTTCACTGGGTCAGCCTTGGCTGTTGGATCTAATTTGGATCCCTGTGCCATCTACCACCCCTTTTCATCTCCTGGGACAGTGACCCCTCAATCTGAGAAGCTGCTGCCAAACTTGGTGCTTCAGAAAGCTGTGGTATTCCTGTTGCTGTGGCATGTGGATGGTGGGAGGAAGTGTGATGTCTAGAGCAGACACGTGGCCTTCCAGGATTCTCTTTTTCTTGGACTAAAAGGAGCTGTCTCCATAAATAGTGTGTTCACTGGAATACTCTTGAACATAAACAAGAGGTGAAATTGTGGGGGTTTTGTGAACCTTATTTTTTGAAGTAGTCTTTTCCTGCCCTGCTTGGTCTGCCTGACACTGCATTGTCTTTCATTCCTCCCTGCCCATTTCCTCTTTCAAGCTTGCCTGAAACATTTCATTCCATTAGGGAACCTTTAATTGGCCTAATTTAGTTAATCTGTTTATGTCTCTCTTTGTAGCCCTGGGAGAGCATGTAAAGTAATTAGGAGGTTCAGTAAAACAAATGCATTGTGAGCGTGTGGGATTTCACGTTTGCATCAGTGATGTGCTCGTGTGGAGGGAAGGTGAGTTCAGGTACCTGGCCGACCACGAAGCCCTGTCCATGCTGCTAGAGGCAGTGCAGATGTGATCTTTTGGAAACACAAAGTCTTCTGCTGCCTTTAGCAGCCCATGAACTGAAGCCGTGCCAGTGGCCATCCCTGCGTGCTGCGGCAGATCAGCGCTCAGCTGAAGGAGAGGCTGTTTGTTTGCAGCCAAGCCACATCTATGGATTTTGGTGGAATGTAGCTGCCTGTCTGGACCCAAGCCGAAGAGTGTGAGGAATTTCCTACAGCTCTTTCAGTTAAATAAGGAACAAATGTTTTCAGTGATTGGGACTTACCCCTGAGAACAGGTCAGGGTGGGGGGAAGTTCCCTTCTTTGTGAGGCCTTTCAGGGGGCAGCATATCCAGATCTCTCTTCCAGAGCAGCAATCCTGCCTGCAAGGGCTTACACCAAGATTTGTACATGTGCAAAGCAGGGGCTGGAGAGGACAGTGCCAAGGCCTTGGCCCCTCGAGGCTCAGCCTGAGAGCTTGGGGCCCTCAGAGTGGGCAGTGCCCAGCAGCAGAGTTACAGTCACAGACCAGAACTTTGGGGAGACAGACAATTCTGGCTGTAGGGTCTCCATAATTGCAGATGAGATAAATTCACTGAGGATTTCTTTTTTTTTTGATGGATGTGGATTGGGAAGCAAGGGTCACTGGGAAGCAGCCACCCGGAGAGCAGCGTTGTCACCCGTGCCGACCAGGAGGGTGACCTGGCAGGTGAAGGAGATCGAGTGGTGGCAAGGAGCAACAGGCTGTTGTTGCTGGGAGCGGGCACTGGAGGGAGATGTGCTCCCACGCAGGAGACCCTGCTCCCTACACTGCCCCATTCCTGCTGGAAGTGCTACCTGAGCACCTGAGCATACCACTGCTTCCTTTCTGTACTCTGATGTGTATAATCAAGTGTGAAAAGAATATGGCCTTAATGCTCCAGTGGCCAAGAGGCCCCATGTCTGGCGGTGATGCGATGTTACCTGGCTGGGCAGGTCTCAGGTACGTAGCCAGAGTGGTGCACACATGCCTGGTACCCTCTGTGGATGTAAATCAAGTCAGTGGCAGTTGTGAGTGCGTGCATCTCCCTGCTAATACACAGAATGCCACTAGCCGAGGCTGTGGAGTGGATGTGGGTGTCCTGTGTGCTGCAAATAGCTTCCCCCAGCATCCATTGAAGCTGGAAATCCCCAGAGACCCTGCCTGGAACAGAGTGTTGTGGGAGCTTTGCACCCTGCAGTGACCAGCTGCCTTTGTTGCCTTCTCTTTTCTTCTCTCATGCTGTGTAAAGTTGGGGCTGTGAAAACCCATGGCAAGGAATGCAAGAGAGCCACAGGAAAGAGAAAATCATTGTGGAAGGAAATTCCTGTTCAGCCTGGCAAGGGGAAGCTCCCCAGGGTGTTCTAGGTTGGATACTGTGGCTTGCAGTCCTATTCACTGAAGAGAGGGAGTGAGAAATGTCTCAAGGATCCCTTTTGTTTAGCAGCATATCATGTCACCACAGAGCTAGGGATGTTGGCTGGGACAGACCTTTGGGCTGAAGCTGCTGCCACTGCAGTTGTGTAGCTGTGACCCCCAGTTGCCTGCTTGTCCCTCTCTCCTCAGGTTACGCTCCTGAAACCTGGTTTGTGTTGGCTGATTGGCACTCGCATTGCTGCTCTGTGCCTGCAGGCTGTTCCCATGCTGGCTCATTACTTACCATTCCATGGATTATTCTTTATTTTTATTCTTGTGGCAGCCTGAAGTTCCAATGGAGATTGGAGGCTCCATGTTAGACACAAAGAAGGGACTGTCCTCATGCCGTATGGAGTCAGAAGTGAGTGAATGTCATTTTGCAGGTGTGGGGCTGAAGAACAGACTGAGAGCAGGAAGTCTTTAAAAACCCTGGGATTGGAACTGATTCCTGCAAAGAATTGTGGGTAAGGGTTGCAAGATGTCCCCTTGGTCATTTTCAGGTCAAGATCATCAGTTCCTTCAAACTTAGGGCTATGATTCCTCTTGAGCTGTTACACATAGTGTTGGAAGTGCAGGATGGTGCAAGTGGAAGGTAGGACAGTCCCAGAGGAACCTCCTGGCCCCCCTGTCCCTGCCTGCAGGACAGCAAGGTGCTACTGCAGCCAGAGTGTCAGCACAGGACCCCTCTGGATGCTCACAGCTCCATTAGACAGCAGTACATTTGGCCATTCAGTGGTCCATTTTCCTTCCTTTATGTGTGTTTCTAGTGGTCACACACAAGGATTTCTAAATACACTGACAAGTGATTTTCCTCTCTTATTCTCTTCCCCTTGCAAACACCTCCCAGACTGATGCCCTCAGTAGCCCCATTATAAATGACACTGTCGTGCACAGGCTGTGGTGATGCAGCTCTGTCTCCTCTGACAGATGGACTGAGGATGATAAAATGGCTCTGCTCCAGACATCTCTGTCACTGCTGCTTGTGGGCCAAGCAATTTAAAGGGTGGGGGAGAATGTTAAAAAGCATCTGCTTTCCATGGAAGACTTCAGCTTTTCATTGAATGAAGCTAAACCCAAGCATTTTGGCTTGGAAATGTTTGCTATTGTGCTTCTTGTGAGCTGGAGCCTTCCTTGATTGCTGCCCTGCTCCTTCCCTGTGGGCCTCCTTCCCACAGGCACTGCATTTCCCATTAAGCATCCCCATGACTCTGAGAGCAGAAGCTGTAACACATCAGGGAACTTGGATCTACCTAGGTTGTTTGTCATTTTTGTGTTGAAATTTTTCTGCCTGGAAAAAAAGTCCCAGTGTTTTCTGAGAAGCCTCAGACAAGAGCTGTGCTCCTGGTGACAGCGAGCAAAGACTCCTTTATCTGCTGGGGAGAGGTCTGTGTTGTGTTGCATCCCAGCTGCGGGCAGGGATGTCACTGTGTTTGCGTGACAAGGAGCTTTCCCACTCCCACCCACTGCTGTTCAGCAACGAATCCTTTCTCTCTGCTGCTCCACTCTCAAAAGCTGGGCACATTTGAAATGTCCCCAGCCTCATTTTGCACAGGACTTAAAGCATCCTCAAAAAACAGGGAAGGTTTCAAGTTGAACTTTTGCTGTGTGTTCATTCTCAGCTCATATATTTGTATCAAATCATGACTTGTGACTGAGAAGGTAACACGATCTAGGCACATTTTTACCAGTTGGAATTTCTATAAAAAGGCTAAAATGAAAGGGCTTGTTTGCTTTGATAAGGATTTAGCTGTAATGGAAATGTCTTTTGTTGGAAGATGTTTTTATTAGTTTTCATTCTTGTGTTTGCAGTGAACTGACAAAGAGATTTTTCTCTTTTTAAATGAGTATTAGACTGATACTCCTTGCTCCTTGCCTTCATTACTCTGTTGTAAAAACCAAGAGAACATTTCCTTCCTTCAGCCACCCACTAGCTCCCCTTGAGTAATAAGAAATAGTATCGTTTATTACACTAAAAAATGCTTCTTAAAAAAGCAGTGAAGCTTCCATGCACACAGAATTCTTCACGTCTGTGATGAAAACAGTTCTAATGTTAATTGCTGCTGCCCAACCTTAGAGACTAAGCCCCAAGGGGGATTTGTCTTTTTTTTTCCCTCTCAAACATAATGTACTCGAACAACATGTGGGACACAGGCCATGTTGTGTGGCTGATGGTTTTTTCTGTTTGTTGAAAGTTGCAAACTGGTACAAAACAAGTTTGTTCTTCGTTGCAGCCAATTTCAGCCAGAGCTGAACAGGCTGTTCCCAGAGTCATCAAAACCTATGTAAACATGGCAGATTGACATTTCCGCTAACAGATGGTCCATGGGGGATTGCAGTAGAGCTGCCTGCTTCTTTCCACGTTTTTTGGTATTCACAAGATGCCTGCAAGAAGGTTTTCGAGTTTGCTCTGTGTGTGTGTGTCTGCGTATGATGCTCAGATCTCTCTGATGGCAAATATGCATGCAGGCATCTCTAACAGGACACACATTTGGTGCATGTGTGCAGATTTGTGTAGGTTCAGTGCTGAAATTTCCAGGCAGTATTTGCTCAGTAACGTATGTTCCTTGGAAGAGGCACAGAAGCCATCAGTCAGGGATGTAGCTGCAGAAAGCCTTTCAGATGGCAGCAGAAGCAAATTGAACATGCTCCTTGAGCACTCGCATGTGGAGATATTCCTTATTGTGAGCTCTCTGTGATCGCTTGGTTGATTTCTTGCTGTTAAAGCGTAGTTTAATGATTGTCCACTTAGAAACAGAGCAATTAGGGAAGGCCTTTGGCTCAGAATATATTGTTGAGGATTGCAGAGAGAGAAATGAAAAAGACACTGCCTCAAGCATCCACATCTAAATTAGCAAATGTTTGATAGTCACAGCACTAGCCTTGGACATCACTGTTCTGCAGGGTGTTGGCATATCAATGAGGCCTTTCACTATTTGTTTGCTAAAAATTTGCTCCTGAGGCAGCAAAGCTCCTGTGACTTGGGGGTGGTGCTGGGATGTAACATGGCTCTGCCTCCCACAAGGTGTTGAGCCATTTAGGTGCCTGGGTGAGGGTGGACAGAGGGCTTGGGAGCAGCTCCAGCCACCCTTCAGCACATACACGAGCGCTTCAGTGTCCTTCTGCCAGCCCTGGCAGCACGAGGTAGCATTTGCTTCTTGCTAAATAGCTGACTTAGGAATGCCTGGCTCACATACAACATCTGGTCATGTATTTCTACCTAATTTTCCGCCAGATGGACTGAGGCACAAGGAGGTCAAATGACTCACCCAAGGTCAGGCTGATGTCAGAAATCTCCTCGCTGTCTCGGCTGGACTCGCGCTACGCTGGCAGTTGTTGGAATAGATTTGGCCTAAGGAGCAGCCACATATGCAGAGCAGGAACCTGGGCTTCTGCTAGCAGTGAGCAATAGATGGTCAGTGGATTTGAATAGACATGCAGTGTATCTTCACCCTACACAGCCATTGTGCTCACACCACCAGTATTCTGTGTGCATATGTGCACTCGCTGTCGTCAGATCAGGATTTTCTTCCCTCCTTCTTTGCATCAGCCTCTCTTCTACCCACACAACATGTAACATCTGTAGAACAAGGCCAGAGATAATGGGCCTGTGTGGTCCTTAAATCTGAGTGTGTGTGTATGTGTAGATGTATGTAAGTACTAGCAAGGCTCAGCTCAGGTACATGCAGGACAGCCCAATAAAATCAAAACCTGGAAAGAAAATACTTTTCTGCCTGTGAACTAATAGTCTGAGCTGTTAAATAACTTCAGCTCTTAAAGACACACATTTCCCATACACAGAGGTGTGCATTCAACAGTTTATTGCAAGGGGAAGCTGAAAGAACCCAGAACAAATTGCGTTCAGCCCATATAATTTAATTAGATCTACAAACAAGGTAACACTGGTTGCCCAGGGGATTTAAAGCTGAGCTAAGAATTGCGTGGTGGTCTGTTGGGGAAAAAAAAATTAAAAAAAATTAAGGCCCCCAATCTTGTGCCTCTGTGTTGATGGGGAATGGCAGAGTGTTTTCTCAAGTCCTGGCTTGGAGCAGGAGCTCTTGTCTGCGCTGCAGAGCCAGTGGTTTAGCAGAATCTCCAGCTCTTACTGGATCACACAAGGCAGTGCCCACAGGTGAGGATCCTTCTCCGTACTGTGGAGCATCGCTTGTGCCAAAGCAAAGGCTCTGGTCATTCAGCTCCAGATTTCCCTATCCCTTCCCAGCTCTGTGGTATTTTCCAGTAGGCTCGTTCTGCTCTGGGCTGTTGCAGCTTTGCAGGGAGATGATTCCAGTGGACCTCTAAATGATGTCTGTGCCATGATATACCTGTTGGCCTCACAGTGTGATAATTGGTAGAAAGTCCCTTATGCAACCAGTTGTGAACCATCTGGCATCTTTTATCCCTGTGCTCTGCATCAGTCCATGTAACAGCAATAAACCCAGTTCTAAGGCAGTGACTGTGTGAGTCCATTACAGAGCATTTTTAGTTTGATGCTGTCAGAAGTGTCCTCCACATTTATGGTATTTTCCCAACTTGCACTTTCCTTTTTCAAGCTGCTTCTCATTTCAGGTGTAGGAGGATAAGAATCTGTGTCTGTGATAACTGGATCTTTTCTCCTCCCACTTTTCTTATGCAGTCTTCATGGAATAAATCAGCCAACCAGGCCTGGACAAACAGCATCACCAGATACGGGGATACCATCACCAAAGAGCCTCTCTCTGCTGTCAATGGGTCACTGAAGCTCCCTCCCAGCGCAGGGCAGAAGCTTCTCTTACAAGCCCTGGTTTATGATGGTGTGATGGTGGGTGTCTTTGGTGCTTTGTTGACTTGTGTTCTGATGTGGGTTTTCCATTTATTTTCTCCATCCCCCTTTCTCCTTTTTGCAGCCCCTTTTTTGTGGGCTTGTTTGTCTGGTGATGGCCAGGTGGGGTCAGAAACTCAGTTGTCAGTAGGGTTGTGGCAGGCCTGGTTCCTGAGGATCTGGAGCCAGGCACCAGCAGTCTGCTTGGAGTCTTTGCTGTGGCTCTGCAGCAATCAGCCTGAGTGAGTTAGGAGCTGCAGTGCTCAGCACCATCATTAAAATCTACAGCATGCTTGCCTGACAGAGGGATTGCATATTTGGCTGTAAAAGGAGTCAGAGATCAAGAGTTGGTTTAAGCGTTGCCCTATCCCTTCTCCAGATAGGGCAGAGCAATTTTCACTGTGCTTGTGTTCTTTTTGTGGGTGCATAGACTGCGAGAAAATCCTATTTCTGATATTGCATCATTGGAATAGATATGCAATCCTGTGTTTGGGAGAGTGTACAAGGATTGGGATGTTTTAGCAAAGCAAGCTGACTCAGGCTGACTCTGTACCAGAAGATTTCTTTCTTTTAAAAAATTCTCTCCCCCCCCTCAGCAAATATTTCTGAGTAACCTACCTATGTTTCCTTCCTAGACAGTGGTGTGAAAATCAATTATACACAGGATGTAATTAACATTGTGGATAGAGTTAAGACAATGTTTTACAGCCCAATTACAGGGCAGCATTTACAGCACAGCTTACCCATCAGAGTTTGTCAACAAAAGAGAAAAGTGTTAAAATATGTAAATGATGCTCAAAGTTGGCTTCAACAGAAAGCGCAAATTACACGTGGGATGTCACTTCCATGCTCTGAATTGTCTTCTTGCTGCTACATAACACTCAGCCCAGAATCTGAGTGTTGATTGCCTAGAGAGCTATTTGTGAGCTTCTACAATAATTTGTCTGTTAAATTATTGAGTGATGATCTCACAAAATGACCTGCTTGTCAGTCAGATTTGTGGAGATCTGTAGCCCAAACTCCACTTAAGCACTGTGGAGCAGAACTTTCTGTTTTCTTTCTGAATTAAAGGGCTTGAAATTACACAGACTTTTGCAGGCTGTGACCAGGGCTTTAACAAACACACGCTTTGTGATATGTAGCCAAAATTAAATGAGGAAGGTGAAGGGAGCCCTGGTATCTATCTCAGAAGCCAGTTTCCTACACTGCTGCCCACTCAGTCTCTAGAAATCTGGCCCTTAATATGGAAACAGACTGGTGAGATTTGAAAATTGTGGTCTTTGACAGAGGCTTGGAGGAATGGTTGCTCCAGCCTGTCAAGAAACTGTGAGCAAATCACTTCATTCCCTTGGGACTTTCTTTCTCAAACGTAAAATAGAAATAAAGATCCTGAGGTGATTTGAGTTGCTTCCTAAGACTTAAGCCCTGAGAAACATATTAAGATAATTCTTAATAGAGACATGTGTATATCCCATTGCACTCAACAGGATTAAAAATAAATATATTTCAGTGCTTGGTTTGGTCACAGCCTCAGTTATCTGAATTTCACTTACTTTACCTTTTTTTTTTTTT